>CM060657.1:21596052-22043552 GCA_030686955.1 Odontamblyopus rebecca | reverse complement strand
GGCAAATACAGCTAGCTGTTCCTCTATGATATACTGTTCTTTACTGCAATACTTGTTTTCATGTCTTAATTGTGCTCATGTCAAATCACAATGAGTGTCACAAGTGCACTCTATTAAAAAAAATATTTCAATTGAAAGATAGGGTGCTTTCCAGAAAATGTAGGATACTAGAATTTGTTTTTACAACCTAGAAACATCTATCTCTGCACTGTCACTCTTCCTAACCGTGTCTATTTCCACCTGTCACACTGTAATACAAAACATACCACTCTTTAACTAGCGCACATTCTGCTCTAATTTCCTTTACTCGTAAAAGGCCACCTAATTATTAGCCAGACTTTAGGAATTAGGCACGTCAACGAATGACTTCAATTGATACAATAATAGACAGTGATGGAAGGGAAGCAGGAAGAGGCCATTTGAATTACACAAAGTGGCCTAATTTCAAGCTATAGTATAGATTAGATTTGAAGGTTTTCGGAGGTGCTGTCATTGTCTGTGGAAAACCTGACCACTTGACATGTGAGATCAGAAGACAACATATACAAATGGACTGTGATTTCCCATATGCTCCTGGATTAACAGCAACTTAAACTGTCTTAAATGTCTAAACCATGTAATTATCATAACATACATAATGCACTTTACTTATTACACTGACTGTGATGGTTTTGCAGCCCGTCTCTGCCCTCTCTGGACTGGCAGCTCCCTTCCTGCTCAGGGCCGTACAGTCTGCAGATTGAGGTACAGCCAAAGTCCCACCACAGAGCGCACTATGAGACAGAGGGCAGCCGCGGAGCAGTCAAGGCCTTGTCTGGAGGGCACCCAGTAGTTCAGGTATGTACCATACCAAGCAGTTTTTTAGATTTATTGTCTTGACTTTCACTAACTCTAATACACTTGGGGGTTTTAGTGAAGTAAAATATGAAAGAAACACAAACATCATTAATTCAGATTTAACTTAGACTTTTTGTTGTCTTTTAATTTGAAATCATTCAAGGAAATCTTTTCTGTAACACAATTGCTGCAAAGTAATATATATTAATATAATAACTTGGCACAACAAGATTAAAAAAAAGTGTAGAGCTGGTAAGAAAAAAAATATATACCATACCTTATCCCAGATTCCCTCCCTTACACTTCTGTTAATACAAATGTGCATTCACTTGGATTACACATTCTTAACAATTAAGAACCGACATTGAACTTTTACTCTGAATTTGAAGAAAAGTATCTGCCCTTTTGGTAACTTGTGAGTGAAGTCTTGTGTGTACTCAACACAGCCAGCTTGTGTTTTTGTATGTGCTTGTGAGCTGTGTTATTAATGTTCCCTGAAGCTTGGAGTCAATCTGCTGCTGTAAAAGGTCACTCAGACCAGCAGCCCAGCATACTGACTCAATTAGTAACGAACAAGACCATCGCCTCTCACTATTGTGCTTGGCCAACAGTTCCAGTGCACACGTCAGTCTCGCCACAGGCTGCGCATAGAGCTGCTTTTCTCTGCCGCACTGTCCTCACACCACAGCTGACATCTTGGTTTACTCAAGGAGGGACCAGGGACTCAGCTGTATCAACGTCCTTAAGGCTGATGGTCCATTTGCATTAACTGCTAAAGCTAAATATGGTGGTAAATGCAATGCTGAATTTGCAAACTCCAAACTAAAGTTGGCACATAGAATATAAATTGACGTAAATGGGGAACACAATGATTAAAAAAAATATGGATTATGATGGCGACACAAAATTGTAAGGAAAATAAAAGATAATTGGTAAGGGCAATATAACAAAACTTGAGATGATTTCCACATGTTGTCTAGAGATTACTAGATAGTACATATTCCACATGGTAAATAGTCTAAAATGCACTTTCAAACATTTCTGGCCCATTATTGCTTAGGTTGAGGTGGTCCATCTTTAAACACTCAGTTGTTGGGACAAGCACAGTAAATAGATGCTGTCAGCATACACTAGTCTGCTCAGTGTCAAAAGACTTTGACATGTGACTGCAACAAACAGGCCTGTTGCTCTCCGGGTTTTCTCTGTAAATATAACTAATTGTCCACACTCATTACTAAGCCTCGTATTTCAACACAACCAAACTACCCCATGCAACGAAGAGGCTGAGCAGAGCACAGCTGCTGCAGGTGAGGCTGCTTTTGGATATTGTTTATGTCACTTTATGAGTCACTCCGGGGGCCCATGTTTAAGTCATGAGTAAATGTCTTTGTCCAGATGTAGATTGATGACTTTGGATGTTTATTTTATCATAAGAACTGGCCATTTATTCAAGGATGTTTTAGGTCTTACTATTTAAGGGAAGCATTTATTAGTAAGGAGGAGTCATGGAGAAAACTATGATTTTGGCCTCTGAGTACAGGGCTCACATTTTAATCCCAAGGATGATTTGTGTTTCTGATTTAGCATGTGTAGTCAATCAAGACATCTGGATGACATAGGATCTATATGTAATAGGCAATCAAGTCTGCTTGTAGAGCACGACTTTACCAACACAATGCACATGTATGGCTCAATACATGTGTCACTGCACACTGCACAGAAAGGATTAGACATGATGATGTTTTTTGCCATTTTTTCTATGTTAATAATTGTGCTCTTTTTTTACCTAATGACAGTCAAGTGTAATTTGATCATATTTATTGATCATACACATAAAATAAGCAAGATAAGCAAGAGGCATTGGCACATTGGAGCACAGTTGAATTCAATATTTTATTTTAAATGAAAATCTAATAAAAATAGTTTTTGTTTAGGGGATCCATGGATTACCAGGTGAGTATCAAAACAACTTCATTTTGTAGGCAAGGCTTTTGTTTGTGTGCATGGGTTTTGTCCCTGGCAGCGTGATAATGAGCGACTGTGGATCTGTGAGATGCACTCATGCAGAATAAGTTGGTAGTGACATGAGTGTAAGGAAGTTGCTGAGGAAATGTGTTTGTGTGCCTAAGACGAGATCGGGACAGGGCTGTGAAGGGGGCACAGAGAGTCAACATGCAGCTGGGGCCCCGCTCGATGGCCCCTGGAGGTACTCTGTATCCTGCTGATTAGGACCTGGGTGGCCTGAGGTTGGCACTGAGTTGGAGTAGTGGTTCGGAGTCATAATCCCAGCTCTCATCGGACACCGCCTTGTCTTTTCCATGCACCGCTGCCCTCCCCCTCTCTCCGTAGCCCCCACGGGAGCCAGGGTTGTCACTGCATGTCAACCGTTCACCCTTCATCCATCTCCCAAACCTGCAGCTAAGTCCTCCCTCGGTTTGCAGCCACTCATCCACGGCGCAGTTGTTTTTGAGCTCATGGCTGATCACACCAGTGTGCACAAGCAGTGGTGACATGTGTGTTGGAAAGTGCCAGTCACAGACAAAAACATGCAGATGAAAAACATGATAGGATACAATGTAGCTAGTCATTTGCCACAGTCCCTTGAGAAAAAGTAACAGCCCAAATATACGGCTGGTGTCATGTTACCCAAAAACAACTGGTAACATCTAAAAGGTTACATCAGGTTGCATTCGTCACAAAATAAACCCGTCAAGATGAGGAGGTGGTCAAGATGTGGTCGGAAGAGTTTGTATACCCCAGTTGCACATTGATGAAAGCAGGAGTTTACGGGTAGTGCTTTATGTGCTTTCCATTTCGAATCGCAATAATTTATTCTGGCCTCACTCTCTGACCATCTCACATCCTTTGCGTTTGCAGCCTTTTAACCTCTTCTGTGGAGTCCACTTTGTGACCCCCGCGGCTGCTTTTCCACTTTATTTACTGCACCAGACCACAGAGCCATTAAGAGAGCCTAGGTACAACACCAGCTCCCCTCACTGTTCCAGACGCTTCCCTCTCTCACCACAGCTATGTCGAAAGGTCCGTTTTAAGCCGGAGACGCCAACAACATGGCTCTATACCTTAAACCATGAAACTGTGATTGATGAGTTGTTCCACAGGAGAAATTTGAGAGCAAATTGAACTATGGTTAATATTTTAAAGATACTCCAGTGTGGGCTTATGTATATATGAAGACAACCTAAAGATGTTCAAATCTGGGAAGGAAACATCCTGCAGACAATAACACCTGTGGCATATTAGACCTATTGCTCTGCATGCAGCGCTGTCTTGCATATGTCTAGTTCATATAGGATAATGACTGGCCTATAGGGTTTGTAACCCTCACACTCCTCACCCACTCTCTCATTAAGTCTAAAGCAGCAACAGACATGGTGTAATTTCAGCAGGATGTGGCCATCATCCCCATTAACATGTGCGTGACTCAATCCCCATCTCTCCTCCTCACTCACTATGTGATGCACATTGCACTGTCAGTATGAAAGACCTTCAAACATATGCGCACTTCTTCACATGTGCACATTCACCTTGAGATCAGGCTCTGTGCACCACGTTATGTCTCACAGCTATCATCAGCTGCAGCCGGGACTGTGAGGCTAATTGCTCATTAAATGTTCTGAGCCTCTTGTTTGATATTTGAATTCTGTGGTGAGCCCCAAAGAGCTGTTAGAGCTTAACCAGAGCTATTATTTGATTCCCAAAGGGGTATTTATGCCACTTTGAAATTATGGTTCTCCGTCCAAAAGGCTTTTACTTTCCTTGGTACTGGACTACCACTAATTACTAGTTAATAATATGTTGAATATGGAATAAAATGTGTTTCTTGTCACTACTTTTAGGTAATATCAGGAGAACTCATAGATTATTGAGACCCTTTGGTCACCATGGTGGTGAAGTCGCCCCTAATGCTTTGTAAGAGTTGTATTTTCTTAGGGCTTGTTGTGCTGGTGACAAAGCCATATTTTTATATGTAATTTGGACCCTCACTCGTCTAGACATGGGTTAACTTTTGAAACGTTGCCCTTGATGACATAACACTTAAGTGCTCTGCTCAACACAAACTTTGAGGGATAGGGGTGGCTTATAAAATAAGGGGAAAGATTTCTGAGTTATGGAAACACAATATTAAAAGATTGCATGTGTTGCCATATTCACCTTATGCATTCAATATGGGCCACTGGAGACATGAGTGCAGTGAATGTGATGGAGAGAAGTCTGTGAGGAGAGATGAGTGATTTAATTGGGCACAGCAAAGGCTGACTGTGACTGCGAGCAGAGGGAGATAATAGGGAAAAGTCTTTCTCCTGTCTGGGTTTCTGCTCCTGTGCAACTCTCAGACATCCTCTTTCCAATTCTCCTCGCCACGTGGACATCTACGAGTCATGACATTTCTCCAGGCCCTGATGAAATCACTGTGAAGAGATGAAGGCTGCCTGTGCACTGGATCTACACTCAATCAGAAGCAATGCCAGACACATTTCATTTACCTGCTATCCACTGCAATCATTTGTTCCTTTGACTAAGTCTGCACAATAGATTTCATTTCTGCAAAAATGGCAAACAAAACATATTGTCATTTTGCTCATCTTGCCATAGTTAATGATAAAATCTGTCCTCTTTATCTTTTGAACGTGGCCCTGCTACCAAATATGCTTAAATGATAAATGAAAAGTTAAAAGGGGGTGAAAGAAAATGACAGCAGAAAATGGAAAAAACAGGCCAAATGAGCTTGTGATGAATCCACACTGGTACAAAGGTTACAGTGAGATAAATGGTGGCCGTCCCGGTCTCTGCCTGACGCCGCACACGTCCTCACAGCGTCCTCACAGCTGACCCAGAATCTACATCTGCATGCTATTATGTCATTAATGCTTCAGCTTCCACATCCACTGTGTTTTTGTTGCACCCCAACCTTCAAATATGGCCCCTGCCTCAGTGCCTGTGCTCAGAGGTGTAAATGGGTCTGACACAGTGGCTGCAGTTGGCATCTGAAAACAATGGATCAAACTATCATCAAGTGTTGGCAGATTGAACAAATAATGTGCCAAATTGTCGCAAAAAGTTGGATGATGAGATCAATGCAATTATTAAGAATATTAACAAAAGTTCAAGCTGTGTTGAAGAAGTTGTTATCCATATTATTGTCTATAAGAGCATCTCTGTCCATCTCCTCTGCTTTATTCATCCCTGGAGAATAAAATGAAGAAGTTATACCTCCTGGTGCTGTGCTTTTGAGAGCATCCCACAAGTTCAGTGGAAGCACAGGGGAGCTCTAGGAAGAGGGTCAGTGAGAGCACATATGGTAAAGAGATCAAGGTAGGGAGCCTGCGAAGGGCTAAGCTTAGTACTTTGCTGCTGGGAAGACCCGCATAACCATGAGGAATACCTGACCTCATTAATCACTTCCTGTGTGCTATGAGGTCATGATGGTTGGAGTGAGGATGCCAGTGTCATTGTGAGCTACCACAGAAAGACAGGAGAGAGAAGACCACCCCTCACTGTGGCTCTGCAGACCCCCATGGCTCTGAGGTAATGGAGGAGCTCAGTGACAAATCCACACAAGCCCGCCAAGGGAAAAGTGACAGGCGACAGAGCTTTTCAAGTCTCCGTCTGCCTTTTATTAAATCATAAGGAACGTCATGCAATTTTACGCTCCAGTGTTTTGGATTTGTACCTCATACCTTATACCAAAGTGGTCTCGCGAGTCAATACAGCCGTAACTGGTAGCATGTGCGGCTAAGGATAATTACCATTGGTGACACCATAAGTAAAATATAACAAGCAGAGAGGGTTGTGCTGGTGAGATCACCACAGAAAATGAAGTGGTCCCTTGAGTTTCCAAAACTTCAAGAAGCTCCTGACCCTGTCCTAACTCACTGATGACTTGCATGTGTGACTAGTGCATGGGTCAAGACAGCTGCTGGAGACACAAAGGGTAAAATAGGACCACTGGAACCGGATTTGAATGACAGCCTTAGTTTCACCACTACCTTTTAATCTTTTGAAGACCGAATCAGAGAGCAAAGCCAGATATCCACTGCTGCATGGATTATTGAGACATATGGATATACATTTAGCTTCAGTGACAAGTCACATCCTCTTTTATTCAACATAATTAATAGTGAAAATTCTGCTGCACAATGAGAAGGACCATATCCCTAGCTCTCTCCTAAGTCCAGACATACGTTACTTAATCTTCATATTTATTACCACACGATATGTTAGCGCTAATTTCCACAGACTTCCCGCGACAGCCTGCCTCTTTCCTGACCAACCGCAAGTGCTAATTATAAACCCATTAATCAGATTATGTCATAGGTTACATGTGGTGTGCATTTTGTTATATGACTCAGGCTGTTAGATAAATAGCAGGCCCTTTATTCCTTTTCACGGCACCCCTACGTTCACTTCCATAGAGCCCAAAGAAAATGACTGCATAGTCCCAGTGTGTGTTGTGGTAATTGAGCAATTTGAGGGATTTTTCAGATGACCATTTTGGTTAGCCATGGCTCTTGACTAAATGATGCCTCTCGTGAATGTCACGTGTGGTCAGATTCCCACCTGAATGCATATTTGGGCGACCATTGTTTGATTTCCCTGGACTTAAATTTGAGCGTATGCCTTTTGGGTTTGGAGAAGTGGTTTGGTCTGCCACCATCTGCCAATCCCACTGTGTACCCAGTGCATAAAGCAAGCATCTCCTGGGAGGTCTGAAGCCTTTATTCCTTGCTCCAAGAGAAATCCACAGCGGTAAAATTACTTGGTCAATCGCAATTCAAGTATTAGCTGTCATTAACCACTGTTCAGAGTTTGTTTGCTCATGTAACTCTGTATGCTCATGTTTTAACCATTTACACACTTGCCTAAATTGTCAAAATTATGTTACACTGTTATCAACCAATCCAAGGGTGCCTAATTTGAATCGGCAGCTCAGACTTACACCCAAACTGCCAGCGACCCATTTGTACATTTCAAACTATGTGTGGCAGAGACTTTTGTTCTTTTTTTGTGTTTTTTTATTAGCTGAGAGGTGGCAGATAATGGTGAACTATTAGAGGAAGTAGTCTTTGTTTGAAGTGGTGGTTGTGATACCGGAGTCTCTTTGATCACAGCTGGACTTCGTCTCAGAGTTTTAATGGAAATCATAATGCATGTTCATAACTGCCAGAGGTAACAAGGTATGCCCGCTCTACATGATCCATGACCTAAGGATAGCTTAGATTACAAGCACGTGTAAATATACCCTTTCAGATTACCTGCCTGAAAAGTAGTATTTTTTCTTAGTTATCAGATGTGAAAAAGCTTCAATGCAATTTTCTCAAAACTATACATCTTATTGTATTTTCTTTTTTGTGTGGCTTATTGCAAATTAATTATATTTAGTTATTTCTCTTTATTAGTTTGACTTGACTGAAGTGGTAATGCTCAATCAGATAGTTAATTATTTTAAAAGTTTAACGAAAGAAAATCTGCCCTGTTAAAACTGATATTTTATTTTTGTAGTTATTCCACATTTTTATACTTATTTTATCCACCTTTCATAAGAAAATATTAGAAAAATCCTTAAAATAATAAATTATTTTCTTCTTTGAGCAATCTTCATACCACTACCTTGCTGTAGGCCCACAGCTTTGTCAGGGTGTTTTTCTGCTGAGTCTAGAGCCAGATCTCTGTAGACACATTTTAATAGCACCAGTGTGATTTTAATGAACGGTGAAGTTATGAAGGAAGTCTGTCTCTATGTCAGCCTCCATGTCTCTTTACACTGGAGATCCCAACTCAGAGGGGCTTCCAGACATCAAACCCTTCTTAAAGGAATGTAAGGCTAGTAAAAGGAGCAAAAATGCAGCTACCACTGAAATAAGGGTGTCTAATGCAACCAAAAGCCAAAGAGGAAGGGACTATGCCAGGCAGTAGAGTAAAAGTATAACTGCTTAAGTTTTTAGTAGTACTTTAACTTTACTGAAGTTGACTTTTATGTAAAAAAGACATATTTTAAAGGCAATATGTCATTTTTCCGACAAGGGTCCACCACCTGCTTGTCTTGAAGTAATTGTATTGCTTTTTCTGGAATGTTCCACTAAATAGCATTTTGCATCTATACTGGAGAAAAAATGAGGAAGTTTGTGGAAATGTGTGTAAAGCTTTATAAATGAGACCCCAGACCAGCTGATTTAATGCCATGCTGTGGAACATTCTAGACAAAGCAAGATCATCTCGATGGAAACAAGCAAGTTTACCCGCAACCAAAAAAAAGTGACATGGTGCACCTTTAAAACACAATTAGTGCACCTTTTATCTTTAATGTACCTTACACGCATACTTTCTTCCCTAAATGAGCCTGTTGCGTCTCACCTGGGTGCCTTTGTTCTCTCTGCAGCTTTATGGTTACATGGAGAGCGAGCCCCTGACCCTGCAGCTGTTCATCGGCACGGCAGATGACCGCCTCCTGCGCCCACACGCCTTCTACCAGGTCCACCGCATCACAGGCAAAACTGTCTCCACCGCCAGCCACGAGGTCATGCAATCCAACACCAAAATCCTCGAGATCCCCCTGCTGCCTGAGAACAACATGAGAGCCATGTGAGCGCAAACTACCCCCTTTTTTTTTAAGACCAAAACCAAACCAAAACCCCACTCCTGTAGATTCTTCAAACAGACTGGCTGATGAGAGGTATTGTGCAGAGGCTACAACTGACTTATTGCACCCCTGGAGGCTTGGGGCCTCGAGTGTAGAAACGTGTGGGGAGTATATTTTGACTTTGTTTTAGTTTTGACATCTAAAGAAACTTTAAAGAAACTATTTAAACATGCACCATTAATGTCAATAAATTATTACAGCAGGTGGCTTGAACTTATCCCAGTAACCTCAGTAAAAAAAACTACTTAACAAAACGTAATAAATACAGATTTTATAGTGATGTATATAGAGAGCCAAACAACTACTGGTACCAAACTATTATTTCATAGTTAGGGAAGACATTCTATAGACAGCACAAAAATCTTTACTTGAGGTAACTAGCGCTAACCAAACAAGCACTTAATTGTGCTGAACTACTCAGTAAATCCTACAATCCAAAATAAATACTGGGTTGGGGAAGTTTTCAAAAAGTACCTGAATCTAGCATAACTATAGCACAGAGAAACCTCCGTCTATGAAATTCACCTTTCGTGTTTTTAAAAAAATCTTGATCGTGGGTCAGGTAATTTAACATGGCCTTAATGATTTTAACATTTGCACTTCCTCTTGAGTGACCCCGCACTACCACAGTACACCTCACATTGTATCATATTTTAGAGCGCCCTCTCCCTCATGACTTAATGTGTCCCTTGGGATGAATGCGATCTTATATAAAAATATTCAGAAGGAAGTTGCTTTTCCCCTTTCGTTTTCGGCACATATGCGAAACGAAGAGTGAACATTTGGTCTTTCATTCCCAAACTGAATTACTGTAAAGGTCATGGCTAAGTATTTAACCGTCTCTTTCCACTGAACTGTTGAGCAGTCGCCTCGATAACACTGCAGTGCACGTCTATTCTCTCGTGCCAATAATCATTCTTTGACTGTGTGGGATGTAGGAAGTCGAGAAAACCAGTCAAGCTTTCTGTCAGTTTCAATTTGTCATTCTTATCTGTTTTTTTGTTTTTTTTTGTGGAAACGTACAATTCTAAGTGTAGTAAAAAAAAAGCTGTATTTTGCGACCAACATCTGACATCTTGCAATTCCGCATAGAAATTGTCCAACTGTTTGCCCTAAACTATTGTCTAGGATACGCTCAACCAAAAACTTGTGCACCTTTTAATTCAATACAAGAATTAATGGTAGAAAAGTCCTGTAAAAATTATAGTACTGAGCCCTTCAAGTCTTAACTGGAAGGTGGAAATCAAAATCAAAAGGAAAATTTGAATCAGCCGACAACTTGACTTTTACCATATGTTCCAGGAATCCAGCCCAAAAGACCTACCATGTAAAATAACTGAAATGCCAAACCATATCCCATTTGTATTCATTTACTTTTTATCAGCCACTGAAGATTCATTTCATAGCAAATTCCTTTTTTCCACATATGCAGAAATTGTACCCTTTTACCTCCCAAATAGTGGGATGAAATCAAGACCAACACGTGGCAGTGGTTGAAGGAGATGTCCATGGTAAAGTTAAATAGTGTTAGTGGACAGGTTTAGTGCAGTCACAATAGTATGACTTAGTGTCTACATAACACAGCCAACAGGGTCTCCAGCTATAAAGTTGAAGCTCTGTATTTGCTGTGAGACTTGTTAGATCCCTTCAGTCCTTAAATCTGTGACGTGCAGTGGTGAAGATCAAGCTTCGATGATATGCTATAATAATAATGATTTTGCCATGTTCCAGTAGAAGTTCTCTCTATGGTCCATAACTCATAACTTCAGTACTCAATGTCTAATCTTGCTACATCTTACTCAAGGGCATACAGTTTATTATATTATGTTGATAGGACTGCTTTTAAAATTGTGAATCGTTATCTGGACTCTACAGACCCTAAAACATTTGCCAAGATGTTATATAACAAAGATAGTGCCATTATTAAATCAAAATGCCTAAAAAGAATAATACACTTTATCTGTAAATAGTCAGCTTCAGTCAGCTTCTTTTTTTTTTTACTTTTATCTGGTTAATGAAATCCCCCATGAGGATTCAATAAAGTATACCTTACCCTTAACCTTAAAACATTTTTTTTTGTGTACTTCTGTGTGTGTTTTGTGTGTGGAGAGAGGGGTGAGGTGTGAGGTGAGGTGATTTGTCTTTTTTGTTCTGTAAAAATAAAAAATAAAAATATATATCTATTAATAAAGATAAAAGATAAATATATAATAGTTTGACTAGTCGACTAATTAAAACAAACAAACAAACAAACAAACAAAAAAACACAATGTAGGATCTGGCAGTATCCTAAATCAGTGGTTTCCAAACATTTTTGCTTTGCTTGTTGGCAGAATTGACTGTGCAGGGATCCTGAAGCTGCGTAATTCTGACATCGAACTCCGTAAAGGAGAGACAGACATTGGCCGCAAAAACACCAGAGTGAGACTGGTGTTCAGAGTGCACATCAACCAGCCCAATGGAAGAACTGTGTCTCTGCAGGCATCCTCCAACCCCATTGAGTGCTGTGAGTATATGCTACTGTTGCTTTAAAAATACAAAAAGTGTATTCAGTGTTGTGAAGAAAAACTGCAAAATGTTACTACCTCTCCAATTAATTAATGCTGATACTTTTACTATTAGTAGACATTATAAAACGTTTAGATTTGCTAAACTTTCTCTCACTTGAGTCAATGCACCGTTCATCAACATTTTATAACTGAAGTGACTGTAGTGAAACTTAGAAATTAGTTCTGGTTTCCCAAATTTCAGATGCCAGCCCCACATGGTTCAGTAAATTTAAAGAGTGAGGCCCTTGTATTTTTTTTTATTATTTGTACATAGACGTAATACTATAACACACTTGCAATATATTTTATGGTCCAAAATTAAATAAACTCCCTAAATTGATAAATATAAATGTGGGGCCACCAAACATAGGAGGTTAGGTCTATCGTTTTAAAACACAAAAACACACAAATGCTCTCAACATTTGCCAATGAAAATCATGTTGATGAATTGTCTCTGGCATTTAAAAGGAGCTGTTGGCTTAAACTGAGGTCTTGATATAAATTTCCTGAGCTTATTTCTGCTGTTTTCTTGGCCACAATGAGCTGTTTATACTCTCCTGTATTTCTTGCTACAGCTCAGCGCTCAGCTCAAGAGCTTCCCTTGGTTGAGAAGCAGAGCGTGGACAGTTACCCAGCCACCGGGGGCAAAATGATGCTGGTGAGCGGCCTCAACTTCCTCCCTGACTCCAAAGTGGTGTTTGTGGAGAAGGCTCAAGGTAAGTCCCTGCCCCTATGCTGCATCTATAACTGCTATGAAAGGCCAGTATAACTAGCACTGTCACTATTAGGGTTTGGTAAATATTTATATCTTACCATCATTTCCACCCTCTGTATGATCAATTTGACAAAAGTTGCATGCATAATGACAAATAAAGCACTAAAGTATACTGCTACCATCCGATAATACTCTGATTACCACTATACCAGCTCCTGGCCTAGTCCTGCCCTGCCCTGGCACTACTACAATAACAGAAATTGCCTTAGCTACTGCCTGTGCCACAATCCCTGTGCCCTCTGCTGCTGCCACCATAGTGTTTACAGACTACCAATCCCCCGCTTATTCAAGATCTCTAAAGCCGACTCTCTCCGTCTGGCCTTGCCTCCTAACTTTCCTCCAGTTTCTCCTCCCGTCAAAATAGAGCAGGCCAGGCCAAAAGAGGCACATGTGGTGCGCATTAAGCCACTATATTTTTAACCAAAGCGTATTTACATTTGCTGAAGTTTCCATTGCCTGTTCATTGGTGTTCGCCACAACTCAAGGAATGAATCACAAGCAGGGCATGTGCAACGTCTCACTTTCTCTCACTTTCTCTGTCACACTGCACCCGCTCACTCACTCCTGACATTTAGCCTGCCGCTACTTTGACCTCAGCTTACGCAGCCGGACTCTGACCTTGTCTGTCAATAACAACATTATAAGGTGAGGAATATTTGGCTTATGTTTTGCTCATACATCTTTAGAAATTGGTGTGTGGGTGGGAGAGTGCTACTGAAGTTTGCAGGCATCATTTCCTTGATGGGTGCCACTGAATCAATGCAAACAAAAGCAACCTTTGTAGTTAAAGCCACTTTCAAATGTAGGAACATTAGACAAGGTGATTAATCATTGTAAAACACATAAATAATGTATACACAATACATTATACAAAATTAATGGGCCTAATAGAGCAATAAATCTTATTTGAATCCATGTGAACATTCTCATATAATACAGGTGACATAAAAACACTGTCATTTCTTGATTCCTCCTTGCTGTCATTTATACTTGTCATTTATACATGTAAATATATATATACCTTATTAAAGATTTGTTGTTTATTGTTGTTTGTTTAGATCCCTGATAGCATCTCCAGGCTCGAGGATTAATTAACTGTATAATTAAGTGTATATTTGCATGCAATTTTTGGTTCTTTTCATTCTTAAAGTGATGGTATTTATAGTGTCTTTCCCTATTGTCTTTTCCAAATAACTGAACTGCTTCTCTTCGTCATTAACAGATAATTATCCCATTGCTTACTGTGATTATGAATTGGCTGACATATGTTTTCGATTTCTGTGACAGCACTGCGCCTCAACACAAACAGCCCTATAATGTTTTTCTTTTGGTGTCAGATTTAGCTAACAATGCAAAAGATATAAATGAGTAGGAAATGGTTAGGCCTACGCATGAACAGGTCGTCCAAAACCAGCTAAAACGAATAGGAAATCCCTTTAACATGGTTCAGAGTTCTTCTTATCCATCCCCTGTGAGGAGCTCTATAAACCATATTACAGGCCTAACAGTGGGCGGATGGCCTTTTATAATGTGGGGTCTCCCTCCTCCTGGACTGATTTAGTCACAGAGGGATCCCCTTGAGAGGAAAGCCCAGGGTATACCAGCACCCCCCCACGCACGCACGCTTTTGGCCGGACACATAGCCGCACATGCCTCCTGGCCATGGTGCTTCCTCTTCTCCTCTCTGCATTCATATCACCTCTCTCCCTAATTCCCGGTAAAGACATTAGTCCAAGTGGGATCCCCGAACTCTACCCCACTGTTCACATTTTTAGTGGTTTGTTTTTCGTTTCTGCAGTGTCAGGGAAGAAGGAGAATTCAAGTCATAAAATATATGTTTTTCTTAGTACCACTTACTACGTCTGCTTTTATGTCAACTTTAATGACTTGTTACTTCCCGGGTCTCTTCAAAACACAATAATGACAGAACCACACACATTTATGGGAAAAGAATTATATTTCCCCAAATATTCTCTTTACATACACACATCCTATTACGTTTTATTCTTCATCTGCCTTCAGTAATTAGCCCCTTCCCCCCCCACCCCCCACCCCACCCCCCCACCCCCCCATAACAATTAGTGCACCTTTAAGTTATCCTTGTTTGGCACAGGACAATGATTTGATGGCCTTTCAGCAATCTTCATCTATCATTGATCTATACTGGCAAAATATAAGTATTCTTAGTGGATTAGTGTGACTTGTGGCGGGTCTTGCTTCTTGGGATCTAAATCATCCATGGAATAAAATAGGCAGTAAAATTCTAATTACATTAGAGAATTATTCAACATTGTTTTATATTCATCTGGAAAAGCTCATGACTGAATGCGGCCATAAAATACAGAACTTTTCACCACAATTACCATTCACAGACACAGTCATAACTTTATATTTGGAGACAAACTCTTTGGTTGAACTCACATCACAAATGATTGCTTATGCCACAGTGGTGACAGCCATTACTGCCGCAGCCATCAAAGGTCAGAGCTGAGACTGGCTTTCCAACATCCACTCCAATAAACACCTTCCACAAGTCTCCACCAAGCCTGCACAGCAACAGACGCTTTGTGAGGGCGCCCCAACGCTCTGTGAATAATTACAAACTAAGAATTTAGAGTTGAGTCATAGGTCTAAAAAACAGCACAAAAGGAGTATTGATTAAATCTGGTCATACATATATGTATTTACGTCTATGTGGTCAAAAAGCAGTACAGTATGTTCAGTAGCAATACATTTGATTTCCATTTTTCTATCAGTGAATAAAATGTCTACTATAGTATTCTTAGCAAATTTTGAATTAAAAATAATTTTTACATCTATCGGCTAGAATTATGGCAGAAAAACATTCAAATGCAGAAATAACACTTTATACCCTTATTTAGAAGATTACAGGTTACAACCTGACCTATTCTAATTATAAATATCTTCAGAAGAAGCAATGGTAATATTATATCAATTTAGCTCTCTCAGCCATTTTATTTTGCAAGTCCCCTCTCTCTATTTATACGGGTTTGAGACTGACACAAAGAGTACTTCCTATATTGGCTATGTATAATAATATTCTGTTGTTATTTATTCTTCAAAGAAACTCTCCTGGGATGTCCCAAGATATAAATAAGCAAAGCTCACTTTACCATGAAAATAATTACTAGTGTTTTCATATGCCCCAGTGCTCCCCTTCGTGGCCCACAGGATAGTGATGCAAACCGCACACTGTGTGGAGTGTGTGGATGTTTGGTGTGTGCCATTGTTAGCCTGCTGTAGCCTGCAGGCCTGTTTGCCTTGCTCTGTAGGAAGTGTTTTCTAAGAGTCATCCATGAGGGATTCCCTGTAGATGAGAGAGTCGGAAAAGACAAGAACCTCGGAGGATCCTGGGATGTGAGAGGGACAGCTGACGAACAGGAGACGCAGGGATACAGGGGGTTTTCAGTAAACATTTGGAGATTGTATCAACTTTTATCTGGCCTGTTTTAGGAGGATATAGCTAAGTAATATGAGGACAGTAGTTCAGTAGTCTATTCAGTTCCTACCATTACTGTTTGCTTTGACAAAACAGGGATTATATGTGTGAGGGAGTTTGTAAACAGTGATGTCACTGAGTAGCAGGCAGCCTTGTGTGCCCTAGAAATGACATTTGTAGTGAAAGGTCTGCCACCTGCTTATCTTCATGGAAATGTTATTGCTTTGTCTAGAATATTCCACAGTGTAGATTAACCCTACTGTATCTATCATGAGGGAGAGAAGCACGTTACAGCACTATGCTACATTACAGTTCAGATCTGTGGAGAATCAACCCTATTCACTGAAGGAATTAATGTACTTTTGGCCAATAGAAACACTTGTAATGAATAAATGCTGGATGAAAATGTTAATGTCATACCATGGAACATTCCAGGCAAAGAAATAACAAGTCCATGGAGACAGGTGGCCGACCCCCCACCAGAAAAGTTGCACAGTGCCCCTTTAAAATAAGTTCACGCCTCAACAGTAGTAAACAGGCTCATATAATACATGAGCAGTGATAGCATTGAAATAGATGATATAATACTTACAGTAAATAGTACATCATAAATAAATAGCCTAAATGTTAATTTTTCATGCTGTATAAATTTTCTATTCTCCAAAATGCCTTGCTCCTTGCAGGTTTATTTGACCAAGGTTTTTTGTGTTCTTTCTGGAGCAACTTTCAAAACAGGAGTCAGTAGTGGACATATTAATATAAATATTTGTCATGGCGGTCATGCTTTGCAGAGTGAAAATAGGCTTTGGATATTAGACCAATTATAGCTCAGACTCTCATATTCCAGATGAGGGATAGTGGAAGATCTGACCGCACAGTCCAGACTAGTTCTAAAATGTGCGATGCTGCTATAGATAATCTCTATTGGGATTCCTTAATAAACATGATAGAACTTTCAGAAAACTTCCAAAAAGCAATAGGAGCAGTATCTTTATATTGTATTTTTATTCCGTCAGTCAATAACTCCAATCACAGGCTTTCCAGTTTCTTAGTTCATCACCAAATGTTGCCAGGAAACTCTGATAATTAGACTGTAGTTAGATAATGATAGACTAGAATCCACATTTTCCATCCGTATCAGCTTCAGTAAAAACATGCCTTCAAAACCTGTTCGTATTAAACCTTATCATTTATAGTTTTGTACACTTTACAAAAACCACAGTACAGAGGATTTATAATGCATATCCAATGTTGCCCTAGGTTTAACTCCTTGGCTCTGGGTTTGTGCTTTGGTTCACCCGAAAACCACCCTTGGCACATGAGCTTTTGGGCATACCTGGCGCACCTATATGGCAGTGTGTGTTCTGGCTTGTTCAGCTTTCCATGGGTGGAATGATCGCTAGAGGCAGGGAAAATCGACAGACAAACAGAAGCAGGAGGGAGGTGGAATGGGGAAGCCTATTCTGTGAGTCAGAGACGAGCTAAGGGAATTCCCTGGTGTCCCTGCTTAGATGGATTTTACATCTGGTGAGACTGGAGCTTCGCCTGGAGCACGGCAGCACCAAGCAGCCTGCAGCGATGGGGAGAAGTCTGGCTCTCTTTTGTTTTTAAGATGCACAGGAGCAGGGTTTCGGACTTCACAGGATTAAAATATTAGCTGATTTTAGAGTCAGTTTAATCCATATCTTTTATATTTTTTTTCAGGAGAGTCCTTGATTAGAACTAAAGCAGTAATGTAGTTTTATTTTCAACCAGTCTTAGACCTTCAATAGTCCTGTTTTAGAGCTGAAACTTGGAACGCCAACTATTGCCGTAGGGTGGTACTCAGTGTGAAAACTTTGAGAAACACTGCACTATGACACAGGGAGTGCTGACAAGCAATAACCGCGGCCAATACACACCTTAATACCAGATTTGCCCTGAGTCTTGCAGTAGTTTTTTTCACATTTATTGAGTATAATTCATAAAATTGGTACTGTAAAATGGCAGATTTTACAAAATTGATCAATCATATAAAACAATGGTGGTAGTCCCTTTGATTCAGAGGATCTTCTGTTTTTCAGTCTTTACAGTCAGGTAATGCTATAATATCCAATAAGAAAAACACCACTTTCATTGCAACTCAGCCTTCACAAAACAAAAAGGAATAAATCCCAAGAAACAAATCTAAAAAAAAAACAAACCAAGTTAGTTCAAACTACATTTTCACTAAAAGCAAGATGAAATAATGGCTAATAAAACAAAAAACCCTGAAGCAGTTATTTACATCTCTCATACCTGAGCCCTCACATTACACACTGTGGATCAAAGACAGTGCAGGTGCGATTTGTATTGTCTGTGCTCACTCGGACTGTTTATACTTGTACCCTGGGCAAGTTTAAACATCACACAAATTGGTCGATGTATTGTACTTCTAGCGCTATGTCTAGACTGCCCTTTGGCCTGGGGCTATGCTAGTCATCATGGTTATTGCTCACAGTGTAGCTTTGGCACTGGGGCATTGTAAGGTCAACCTCCACCACGGCCTCAGGCTGCAGACTGGAGGATACAGCCATTACAATCAGCTTTTCGACTTCAGAAACACTCTTCATTCACATCAATACACACTCTTTTGTTTGGTCACAACTCCACATGCTTCAATTACCGCAGCCGCATCCATAATAGGAAATACTTTATTGCGTGCTTGCTCTCGCTGGGTCTGATCACATTTTAGATAAACAATAATCACTCTTGCACTTATATGGCATTTTAAATTAATTTATTATGTGTCAGTCCAAGAATATCACTAGTTAAATATTTACATTTGGTAAGTACAAATTAATCTTTAAAGGTGCACTATGTAACTTTTGTGATAGACGGTCTGTTGCCTTTTTATCTCCATATTTATTGCTTTTCCTAGAATATTCCAAAATATGGCATTAAATAAGTCCGATCTGCTCACACTAAGAAGGCATATTTTTCAAGATTTGATTTTATTTTTAAGTAATAATCATCAAAATCATAAAATCTAAATGTGGTTCATTCCATGCAAAGCAACATAGACAAAAAGGTGGCCCCTAATAAAAGTTACATAGTGCCCCTTGGGGATAAATAATAATATACTGATCGATAAATTGATTGAGAGTGCACCTTTAATTTACCATAAACGACATCACTGAAAAATTCAAACTGTCCATGATTACCTGAACGCACCATTAGCACAAGATGAAAGAGATTGGACCAAGTACTCTTCTGTCCACCATATGTGTGAAATAAAGGTGTGCAGATCAGGTTTTGCTCTGAGCCTACCTATGCCCTTATGTACAGTGCACACGCTGTGAGGGCCAGACCAGCTTTCTGTTATATTTTTGACATGCTTTGCACATTTTTATGACCAAATATCATACAACTGTAAATGTCTTTGTGATGTTGTAGCTATCACCTTTAGGTCCTGGGTCCACAGCTGTAGTTTAGCTCTTCAAAAGTCCAAAGCAAAGCAGTGACCCCAGCGTCCCTACATTGAACTCTTAGGTCTAGTCAGCTCACACTTTACCTGTTTTACGCCAAGAATAACTCACTTCCTGACTATAAAGCTATCACACGTAGACTGTCCCATAATAATTTACTGAGGATTCTTGATTGGAAGCAGACATGCATAACTGAACTTTCTCCAGTTTAAGATTGGCAGAACCAGGTGTCTCGAAAGCAGCTGGACCTTTCGGACCTTTTATCAGGGAACCCCGTTTGACTTTTTGGCTATGCTCCTCATTGGACAGTGAAATAATGTCTGTGAAATTAGTGAAGTGTGCAGGCCAGGCACCGTAAAAAGATGTTAAAAAGATGGAAAATCGAGTCCAACACAACAATTCAGCTGTATTGGACAACATCATGAGCAAATGTGGAACTGGGTTGTTTCAGAAAGTGACATGTAAATGGGAGCATCAACTTTTCCACTTCAAAAATTTTGTGATAGACTGTTTCAAATAATGAAGGGTGTGAGGGATTCAGCTGCATTTTGTTATTCCCATTAAATACTAAACCATGACCCCAAAAAGCCAATATTTGTACATGATTTGTCACATTTTAAATGTCATTCCCTACTATGGCTGTTAGATCAAGGCAGTCTCTCTCAACCGCTGAAAGATGCATGATACATGATATTTACTATGACATCTGAAAATCCATGACAGTATCAGGAAGAGCATTTGGCTTGCCACCTTTCCCAAACACTTATTAAAAAGTCAGATTCATGTCTGATTTATGTATGAGTCTTCTGCCTCCACTGGGCACACATTCATAGACTATTGTGCAAAGACTGGAGGCTACGCAGGTCTTTCCAACAGTGAAGATCCAACAACCTCTGGCTTAGTACCTATATTAAACATACTATATACTGTAATTTTCATACTTCAAAACCAGGATATTTTTGAAACATTGTTTATTTTACACTGCTTCATGATTCCAAGTAGAGTCAATTATCAAGGCTCCCCTGCATCTTTTCCATTTACATAAACATGTCACTATTCATTAAAGCGACCACTATATTGTAGCCACATACACAAGGTCACTTTAATTAACATAATTTTCCTGGTTTCTGCTTCCCAGCACGTGGATGAGTCCAAGAAGCCTCTCCCAAAGATGCCTATGAATAAGAGCCTTATCCTGGCCGTCTATGCGTGTGTTATTCTTTGTCCTGGGTCCATGTGAGTCATTGAGGGCAGCAGGGAGATGGCTCGTTTACCTTAGTCTTACATAGTGCAGCCACAGAACAATCTGTACATGTGCGTGTCCTTGTTTAACTTGGATTACTCTTCCAAACAGTAGCGCCAATTCAGGATCATATTATTTGGGTTTTAATCATTCTAGTTGAAGGACAGCGCAACGGCAATGGGGCAAAAGTGAGTGTACGTGCATGTGTATATGTGCGTGTGTATATATGTGTGTGCGTGTACATGTGTGGGTGGAGAAAGAGAGGAGGTGTTGTCGAGAACAGAGGTCTTTTGCAGATGTTGCGAGGAAAGCTGCAAAAGTCAATGGAAACTTTTGTGGTTATCAGTTGTATGGCGCTCACTAACTTAACCCAAGAATGCCACAAGAAGCCGCATCCCCGCTCTAAAGCTTGACAGATTAATAGTTATGAAAAGGTTGTACCAGTGAAAGTTGTTTAAGGGATTAAGCGAGAAGGCAGAGTTTGAAAACATGTTTACTTGAAGAGGTGAGGGCTGCTGTCGTAGTGTTAGGTTTCCCTGTTGGACAGTGGCCCGGTGCGGAGGCAGAGCAGATTCCCCTTCGTGGTGTCCCAGGACGTAACATGAGGAATGCACATCAGCCTGTCTCTGTCTGTTTCACTGACCTTTTCCAGTTGTCCTTTCTTATACTTTGAGTGACTTTTAGATTAACTTTTGTCATGTTAAGACAAGCTGGAAAATCTAGAATAAAAACCAGGAATGTCAAATGAAAAATAAAATATGGCTGTAATAGGTTTAGATCCAAAGATTTTTAAAAACCTACGCAGTTATTGAGATACGGCATTCTGTGACCACCACAATCACAAATGCAAGGTGGACATACTGGGACTGCCCTTTGAATGGATCAGTCCACTATAGGTGCTGTTCTATAGTGTAGTATTTGACCATGAGTCTGACCCAAACCGCATTTAACTGTTTTGTCAAATATTAATGTAAAAAGTAAATTGTATTTTTGTATGTAAAAACATTATACACTCTCAATTTTCCACTCCATGCCTTCTCCTTTCTGCTGTTTATATAAATCAGTATAGTGCCAAAAAATAATCTATTGACCAATACCAGTTTTGGCTGACTCCATCACTACCAACAGATTAGCTGACTAAGTGCCTATAATAAATAACATGCCAAAAGTAGAAATTAAGTTGACAGATTTTGGGTTAGTACACAACAAATTATTATTGCTTTATAGTTTTGGGAATAATTAAAAAGTTGCTCAAGTTGCACAAATACTGTTGGCGTCTTACACTTACAATTTATATCTTGAAGACATCCGCATCATGTCCATTAGTGATGCACATTTCACCATATGCAACTCTTATTTCCCCAGGTCCAAATAGAAAGCCTTATCTGATCTGTTTAGCGTCTGTTTCTGTACTTGTCTCAGTTTTAATATGGACATTTTGGAAAGAGATATCTACTGATGTTCGCTCTCTGGATAATAAAGCTGCCGGCCTGCCTCCTCCAGCACAGATCACCAATAATAGGCCATCCATGACTCCACTCCTTTATTCTTTCACTCACTGCATGATGCGAAAAACACAAGTCTCTTAAAAGGAACTGAAAGCAGGGTTTACGTCTTCCAGATTAGATTTCTTGGAAACTAAAGTTGATTATCTTATCCAAAGGTCAGTTGTCCACAAAATCATACACTCTTTCTATGAGTTCTAGTAATATTTACTTACGAGATGATAATACACTTTCTTCTATCTTATCATTTTGACATTTTATTTATTTTTCAACAGTACAAATCTAACATAGGAGCTAACATACATGAACATTCACACAGACAGTGAGTCCCTCTTTTCAGCAGGTGTAGGTGTAGGGAGTTTGGTATTTTACATGCTTTCTGCCCTCCTGATGTACAGTACCACAGTCATGCTGCCTCTCACATATACTGTGGGAAGTAGGATGAGGAGGCGTATTTTGCATGCTTTCTCCTCTTCTGATGTACAGTACCACAGCCATTGGCCCTGCCTGCTCTCACATCACATAGTGTGCCAATGACACAAAGACTGCTGTGTGTCACCTCTATTTCTGACAGCCTTAATAAGTCAGCAGGCCTGAATATAGTGAAAATATTGGCATTGCGGTCGGGCTGATTGGCCTAGCAGAGCCCGCCATGTCTGTTTCTTGAAGGTGTGGCATAAAATCACAGAGAAAACTCAAAGAATGTGTGCTGAGCTTTAGCAGGCTCTGAGCAGCTGCAGGAGCTCACTGGCTTTTATGGCTCTGCAGCAAAAGGGAACCTCCTCACCACAACAAGACACAGAGGAGAAGAAAGAGGACAAATGAGGAGGAGGCGTTTCAAGTGCAGGGTTAACTTCTGCAAGTTCAAGTCTGTTTTAACTACAAAGAGGGGGGTTGGTTTTGTAAGAAAGGTTGGATTTGAAATGTCAGTGCAGAATAAAGAAATAATAGGTCCACAACTGAATATGAGTGTCTGACAGGAGGGGTAAAATACACCCCAAATCCATTCAGGAGTAGTGATACTGCATACACTACTAGTAAAAACTGTATTTTGTGACACTATACTACATTAGAATAAATCACATGCCTTTACTAAAATAGAAGTTATTTAGTTTTTTTTTTTTTTTTTTTGCAAAGATAAAATCTACTTTTGCTTTTATTTTAGTTAGGAACCAAAGATTGTATCAACAGAAAAACTACTTTTGGTTGAGTGTAAAGTTTATATTAACTACAAGAGTTAACAGAGTAGTTGCTGTTTATTTCCATGTTTTGTGTCCCAGTCAGAGTACACAGTACACTTTTGAAGGCCTATTTTTAAATTGTGGTGTGATTGCAATCCTATACTGCTGTCTGTTTTATAATAAATAAAACAAGCCCAGGCATTATTATCCTGGTATTATCAACTGAATGTATTTTTATTTTTTTGTAGATGGCCATCATCTTTGGGAGACAGAAGCCAAAGTGGACAAGGAATCCGTCAAATCTGTAAGTGCGCCCAATCAGTCGTCTCGTGTAGCCATCTTGCTTTCTTCTGTCCTGCCTTCACTTGACACTTCCTCATTTTCTCTGCTCCTCATCTGTCCCCTGTAATGATGTAACCTTTGCTAAGGCGTTACAAGTTTCAACACAGACAATGTTGATTAGCCCATGCAATCCTGAATGGAATTTTCACCAATCTCTGCATCCTCTTGGAGTAAACACGACCTGTCATTTTGTTTTGGTGTCTGCTAACTGTTTGCAGCTTTCGCACTCTTGCCCTCCAAGCATAGCCAGACAATTAGTTCACATAGTTATACTGTACTCTGTCGATGAATGCTTTTAGCAGCTGTGGTGAAAAGGGGAGACATAATCGTCAATTAATTCACTTTGATAGTATGCGGTTAATGAGTATAGCACATGCTTTTAAAATTATTTTTTCTTTTTAAAAGTGCATGAGGTACTAAAAGCAGTACAGCCGTAATAGCATTTTATATAGCAAATTACTACCACTGATTATTACTTCTGAGGCAATACAGTAATTGAAATTCCTATTACTACCACTAGAGCCTGCATTAAAGTTGTACTGTATAACTTTTCTAGTGAAGGGTCCGTCATCTGTGTGTCTCAATGGAAATGTTATTGCTTTGCCTGGAATGAAAATATGGCATTAAACTTTTTGCAAGCAAGTGGCAGATCCTCCACCAGAAAAGCTACATAGTGCATCTTTAATGCAGCCTCTAGTGTAGAATAGGAATTGAATTTACTACATAGCCTCAGTAGTACTCATGTCATTTGTTATATAAAATCAAGCTTAAAAGTGTACATTAGTTGGCATTCAGTTCACACAGTTCACCACATCTGTACTCCAGCCAAAGCTGGATTGCAGCATTGATTTTACCTGCTGCGTTTCATAAGAGCCCCTAATCAGAAAATAAACCAGACCACATTCCCAATTTCTTAATCTAAAACATTAGGAAGTGGGAATAATGAGGAGGAAGGCCTCGGTGTTGTTGCACGTGTCACCGGCCGACTGCTGCTTTTGTATACTCTGGACCTAATTACAAAAATCTCCAGTCTATTCACTTTGTCTGCCTTTGGAGCCAAGTACTCAAGGAGGACCTGTTGTGTGCGTGCTGTATGTTTTGAATTGCTTTAGTCTTTCATCAGCGGCATCTACCCCCTCCCCTCACCTCTCTATCTGTTTGTGTAAGCTAGCCCAGTCAATTTACCCCTCTCTCTATGTCTAAAATAAGTAGATCTTAATGCGACAACTTGAGGGTGTTTTTCTCCTTGTTATTGTTGTTGATGTTATTTGGCCCAGGTTAAGTGGCAGAGTTGCATCAGGAGGGGATGTGTGTGAAGACCGAGGTTACCTAATTGGCCTGCAGGGTTGGGCCGATGTGCAAAGGGCTAAGAGTCCCAGATGCTGGAAAAATTAGCGAGTGTGAGTGAGTTTATTTGTAGATACAACAAACATCATTAAAAACCTGCCCTGTTGGCTAACTTAAAGCTAACCAGGCCCCCTGCACCTTTCTGCTCAGCAATATTTTCATTCTCACAAGCACAGTGGTAGTTTCCAGATCAGAACTATTTTGTTACCTTGATGGCAAATAAAAGTAGGATTTATAATTACAATAACAGCAGTATTGGTAGCTGTTATGGCTATTGAGTAAGATGTAATAGTTTTTTAATGAGTTAAGGAAAGTTCATTATGTAAATTTTCTGGTGGAGGGCGTGTCACCCGTTGCTGTCGCTACAGATGGTATTGCTTTTCTTGGAATTTTACACCGTATGCCATTAAACTAATCAGTCTTACATTATTTATTGTTTTGGTAGCTAAAAAGAGCTTGAAAAACATGCATTCTTCTGTGACCAGATTGGCCTCTTCACAGACCTGACCTGACACAGACCTGATACCTACTGCTTCTCGTTATTGTTTTTTTAGAGCTCATATTATTATTTCTCTTAAGTCCACCTATGCCTTCCTGCCTTGCCATATTTTACTTCCCACATTCAAAACAAAAGGTCACATGCCAAACACTCGCCACCTGCACACTTCCCCACTATCTGGAGGGCAAATTAAGTACAAGGACACCACCCTTTGAACCTGACCCTCACACACACAAAAGGTGCTTTCTGTCACACTACCTCACAATGTGGACCCCATGAAGTGACAGCTATTTTAGGCATTTTAGTTAAATTCTCCCCTTGTTCCTCTGACAGCAGTCGAAAGTTCACATCCGTCCAGACTTGTCATAAACTGGCCTTGTGCAGGGGCTTGAGAGTGGCTGGGGAGTCTGACGGTGAAAAAACAGCTTCTCAAACACAAAAATTCAGAAGTGTTAATATTATCATACATTTCCACTAAGTCATTTAAAGGTGAATTCATTTTACTCCTACTAAGACTGTATAGCAGACCTGATGTTTTGCCTTAGTTTTTAATGAATCCTTATTAGAAGGACCACATGCCTTTTTAACCACCTCTGTACGGGATGCTGTGGTGGGACACAGCTAAAGCCCAAGGGTCAAACATAGGAGACAAACAGGGCCACTGGACTAACCTCCAGGGGTCTACTACTGCCCTGCTGCATCTGCACTGGGCCAGAGCAGCTCATTTAAAGTGCAGCCTCTTGGAAACACTCACCCAAAGACAGACCTGGCACTAAGTAAACACATGGTGAATAATTTTACGCACGAGAAATGACGCCATTCAAATGTGAAATGAAAATTTATGCAAAGAAAGAAAGATCATTATTGTAAGTGACACTTAATCAGAAGTGGAAAGTAACGTGACTCTATACTCCAAAAAAATTAAACATGATAGCTTTTTGCTTAAAGCACCACCACATAAGATTTCAGGGGGAAAAAATTTTTTAATCTAATAATGTGTTTTTATTGCTCTAAATCTCTTTGAAAAAACATTGAAACTTTACTGATTGAGTTTTAAGTATTTGCATTCATTTGTTTTGTTTGTACTTAGGTTGTTTTGTATTGACTACTGTTATTTCGTTTTCTTAGAGCACACTTGTTGTGGAGATCCCGCCTTACAGGAACCAGCGAATATCCAGCCCAGTCCAAGTCAACTTCTACATCTGCAACGGCAAAAGGAAGAGAAGTCAATACCAGCGCTTCACCTACCTGCCCCCAAATGGTAATCATTATCACCATGTCTCCCCTTGAACATTATTACAACTGACAGTGAGTGACACATACAGGCCGCACACTTCTGCTTTCATCAAACTCACTATTTGTCTAGGACCTGACATCCATCCACCGCAGTTTATTTCAATTGTCATGTGAAATTTACGGTCAAATTTTGTACAGCGAATCAGCTGGCATGGTATTGTGGGTAAATGGACTAGCTGTGTGTTGTGTTTATTTAGTCGTGAGAGCACGTTCCTGAGCCATGAGGTGATCCCATGCTGAGTGACAGAGCCTTGGAGCTAGTGTTGAAGTGAGAAGTCAATCCCCCAGCGACCCCAATTTCACATTATACTTTTAACACACAAACTACTACAGACCTATGGGCCAATCCTATCTGTCAAGTAGAGACGTGAACTTCGAGCACTACGTCTTTGTCTGTTTTCTGCAAATCTTTGGCATGTGTTTATAGGTGCCTTTCAAATAGGAATCCAAGGAATGCATCTCTGAGAGTAAGTATTCAGCCATAAGATTACATTGCAGGTTATTGACTTTTTCCATTAGTGACAGGTGACGTTAGAGATTCTGTTGACAAAAAAAAAAGAAAAAGATTTATAGACACAATTATTATTATTTTTTTCATAATGACATACTGACACTACAATCACCCAAAAAAAATCCTGTTGTATAATAGATCATTTTTCAAGAAATTGACTAGTTTTATAAAATCTAACTTGAATGATAAAGTTCATGTGACAGAAACAACTAGATTAAAAAAATTGCACTTCACATTTGGTTTGGACTATAGATATATGAGAAATAACTAAACTTTGGTTCTAAAATTTCCATAATAAACATTTTTTGTTTTTTTCTTACACGAATAACCCCAATTATCAATTAAAGGTCTTACATTTAGCAAAACTGACTCTTGTGAGCTTTAAGCCATGTTATAATGCTGTTAATTCCTCAAAAACCTACCTAGAGTTGTGGTTTATTTCATTCACACATTTTAGTAACTCTACTATTAGTCTGTCTACATCTCCAAAGCCAAATATGTTCTGTTCCACCTTGTGATGTCATGCATTGGTAGTTTTCAAGTTAACAACTCCCTTTTACTTTTAGTTCAGTAGAGATGGGGAATTCTAGGGCTGAAATCATCCAAATTATTCCAGTAAAGGTGTGTGGAATTTAAAAACACAATAGAGCACCTCCATGACATCATAAGGTGGAACAGAGTGTTTTCCATTTGAGAGAAGAATTCACCCTAAATATGCAGGGTTTGTGTTTTAAAATATGTGAATGAAACAAAGCACAATTTCAGGTATTTTTTTGGTCAGGAAACATTATAACATAGTGCAGAAAATAGCGTAATATGGATCCTTTAAACAACTTGACATGCCTCCAAGTTATAACTAACCATTGTCTACTCTCTCATAGCCACTGGGACAGGCTCTGGATAGTTGAATGAAAAAAAGATGAATGATATTAGTGAAGAGTAAAGTTTCATGAGATTATTTATTAAATTAAGCCAGCCCATCCCTTATTTGAGTAAACCAGTCAGCAACTTTGAACGCCTCGCCCTCTTTTTGATAACTACCGATCCATTACATTTAAACAATTGTATCTTGTTTTCATTGATTGTTGGCTAATGCATCTAATGTGGTATCGGATAAGTATTCCATGTACACTTTTCTACACCCGCAGCTGTTAATACGATGTGACAGTTATCAGTAGATGTATTTATGTCCATTGTAGTCAGGAGATAAGCAATTTCAGATGAGCCTTTTAGAGACAGTACAAGTCAGCCCTATTTGGAGATGCCTGATTACAGTAATGAAGAGTGCACTGTGGGTAACTGGGCCAGAGCGGAGGTAGACAGAGCCATATATAGAATATCCATTTCATATAGTGAACTGTTAAGACAAAGAAAGAAGACCTTATCTGACTGTAGTGAGTGAATCTGAGTCATTACCCTGAGCACAAACACAGGTCTAATTAAAAGATGACTTGTTGTTGGCTGCCGACTGAACCACAAGTACAGCGCGGACCACACAAGCAGGGCCATGTTTTCTCTAAGGACCACAATTAACTCACTGTGTTAAAGCCAAGGTCTGCGTGAATCTTATGCTATAATACTTACTAGAATAGATACTAAGCTACCATATAGCTGACTAAAAGAAATATTAAGTTTTAGTGATGCCACAACCGTATCGTGTATCGGCGCAGATAATGAATATTTTTGATGGATCAGATATTGACCCCAAGATATCAGTATACAAATCGGTGTGGCAATTTATTGACCAATACACCTTGTAATGTTGAACTTGTACTTTTTCAAAGCTGTTCTGTATTTACTTTATATGATAAATTAGTTACAAAACACATTTGGATAACTGTTTCCAAATCTCATTTGTGTTTAAAGGAAATAATGAATATTTTCAGTCTCTGCTCTGCTATCAATCGGTATCGGAACATAAAAAGCTGGCCCAATGCATCCCTATTAAGTATAGATTATGTAGCTAGAATTGTATAGACAGCACACACATTTCTGACAGTATCTTATTTTTTATAGAAAATGGGGCACCTCCTGTTTATGTTTTTGATTTTACAAAAAAATCCAGCAAAGATATCACAACCCATTCTAACCCTGTTAGAACTAAGAAATTAAGATTTAATGTGTACTATTATGTAGTCTGAACCCAAATTCTGATAAATCCTATCTATTTTTTTCTTTTGTTTGGTTTGTGAGTATATTTCACATTTACACCTACAAGGGAGTTCAACAAAATGTTCAACACGTTGTGATATTGGAGATACTTATGGTGCAATAGTCATTTCAAACCAAACAAAAATAGGAACAGAAAGAGATTTACTGAAACTAAGACTACGTAGGTAAATTCTAGTGAAGACCATTCCTTTGAGGGTTTCAGTCTGCTGGTATAATATCCGCCAGGTATGAACAAGCACACACACACACTAGGCACACACTGTTGTCAACACTTCTTTGCTGGTCGTTTATGAAAACGGGGTTTCCGGCCCACTGTCCCACTTCAAGCGCTCTTGTGGTCACTGACGCTGTTTAGAGAGTACATTTCTTTCACACTCTGGTGCCTGCTCATCTATAAAAAGACTAAGCTGATACTTAAAATAGCTAGACTTGTTTGAGAGAGCGGAAGGATGAGACAAACACGCGCTGGGACACAGATGCTTGTGAAAACCACCTTTATTTTCCACTCAGGTCATGTGACTGCCTTGTTGATACAATAGTGTTTTTATGTCTGCTGTGAGCCCTGAGACAAAAGTTTTTATTTGTTTTTTATATTATATTATAAAGAGGTTGCATTGTCACAGACCTGTACTGTCAAAAGAATCTCATCCAGTGTCAGCCTCCTATAAACCAGAACAATAATGTGTTTTTATCAGATTGACTTTGTTGTCGAAACTAAGCCATTCAAAGTTACTGATGAGAGAGACAGAGAGAGAAAGAAAGAGAGACAGAAAGAGAGACAGAGAGAGAGTGAAAGAGAAAGAGAGAGAGAGAGACTTGTCAAAAGTGATAGAAATAAGGCTGTGGTTTAGGTTGAAAACAGACCTATTGAGTAAAAATACTGTTATTGAAAATTATTTTAATTTCTAGAGATTATGTTAGGGCTTAAGCAGGGGTGCTTAAGCCCTATCATAATGTCTAGAAATTCCTTGTTAAAAGTATGATGTCCACCAGTTTCCACCAGTTTTAGATGTAAAAAATTATATATTTTTTATTACATCAGAGATGATCTATTGTCTTATTCACAACTTTTACTTTGTAATGTTAATATTTACTCTGAATATAAAGTTTGATTTTGTATCTAGTGATTGTAGACAGACATAATAAGCACTATTAGTGCTACCATGCAATTTTCTAAGAGGGCCATCCAATGTGTACGTTGAAAACCATATCCACGAACATTTGTGGCTTTCTTGGTTGTCTGCCATCTTGAAATGTACATCATGGCAAGTTCCCGGATCAGCCTCACAGTTCCAGCCTCTCCTTGGAGCAGTGGTATGTGAAAAAACATGTGAGATGTAACATGTGACGTGTCGCTGTACAAATAACACACCGCTTTCCTACTGACCACATTAAACAACAACATTCGAGCTGGGAAAGCGCATGTCTGAAACACAGATTCTGGGAACCCCGTTATTTTTATAGGCTGACTGGAGATTCCTGTAGAACGGTGGTCTATTCTTAACATTTTCAGTTTCTCCCCCTTAAATGCATTGGTTTGTGGTTACTGCGGGAGACAGAACATCTTCTATGACACATGCGGAGAAATCCAGTATAATGCACACATTGTTCTTTTTATAACATTTTTGCACAGTCATATTCTAGTTTGGAAAGAGTGGAGCAGCCCTGACTAAGTCCCACATTGCAGGCAGACCAGTGCTGGGAGACCAGATTGTACACAGTGGGATATGGTCCAATGAGCCACCTGTTTTTCTTAAATGTCACAGGCAATAGAAAAGCACAAGCAAACATGAAATCAATTATTTGTTGAAAAATTATCTCTGAGCTAAGATCGGAGAAAGGCCAGAATAAACGGAAGAGGAAAAAGAAACCAACATCATGGTAATCATAGTAGTCAGTTAAAACCTGATTGAATTCAATCATAAATCTTTATTAACTTTATGAATTGAACTATTATAGTAATTCTATTGTATTTTATTTAGCCTCATTTGATTCCATGGAACAGACATCAATCAAATATAGCTATCAAATAATTGCAATCATGTAAAACAAATGCCAAAAAACAAAAAGCCAGTGCTAGCTAGTAGAATACAAAGAGCAGCCATGATCAGTATAATCCAGGCAGACAGGAGGGAGGCTGCCAAAGCAGGGAGAGGACCATGTGCGGTGCATCCACTGTCTCTGGGCTATAACCCACCGCTCTGGAGGAAATCAGAGCCAGCTGAAGTGAGGACGCGCCTGGTGAATCTGTTTTCTCAGCTTCACATTCAAAGTGCAAAAGAGACACACAGACGACTGGAACTGGAGGGACGCCCATGTTTATATCAAGAGCAGAGGGGGAATCGTGGAAAAATGTGGAATATTCTGAAGGAACGCCATTAGGACAATTCAGCGGGTTTTTTGCTTTCACAACTCCTTGTCTACAGTCACCACGTGGTGGGGAAAACCTTATTTTATCATTTTATTTCATTCTATATTTAGTTAATTGTATTAAAGCGATTATGATGTAAAGACTTCAGTCATACTATAAAGTCCAGATAAAGGAGAGGAAGAACAAAATCTCACCTTGAAACCTGTATCTTTGTGTGTTGCATAAGAAATGCCTCCCCTGTCTCTAGCTGTGACGCTGCACTTGTGCCTCCTGACACAGCTCTGGTTCACACTTTGAGGAAGAGGAAGGCTCTGCAGTACTTGGTGTAACTGCTGTGTCCCCAGGCCTAATAACAGTAGGCCTCTGCATTATGGGACTACAGTACTGTGCTCCCTTCAGACCGGGGCCTATCCCAGGGGCCTGTCCCACAGCAGGCAGCACACACTGGGCTGACGTAAACAGACTGCTGCTACTGGGCTCACAGCTCTGCAGCTCAGCACCTCAGAGACTGAGGCGTGATCGAGGACTTTTGAATCCAGCTTCACAATAATAAACTCCAGCAGCAGCAGAAGCTTGCTTTTATGGGACACACTTGCACTCTATATATTTCATGGCTTACTCAAAGGTCCTATTGTGTGAGTTACAAACACACATTGGACAAGCGCTCTTTATTCATATTGACATCTGCATCCTCTGTGTGCCTTTGAGAAAATGTCACATGTAAAGTTTTTTGCCAAAAGCCATTAATGGTTTGGCATCAAACACTCACCACACCCATTAACACATTTTAACAATGTGCAGAAATAGAAACAGTATATCCATTGTGACTCATAGGCCTTTGCTATGCATCTGGGTATCTTAACACCAGCTTATTAGCTGCTGTTGGCAGTCCTCTTCAATATGCTCTATATATTTATATCATATCTGACCAATGGGCTTTTTTATTGTGGATTGCGTGTCTTACACATAGCCCTGCACTGCTGCAGTAATGAGTACAAGTTTTAACCTTTGTAAGAGCTTTTCAATTATATTTTCCAGGTGGGCAGATTTTTCTGAAGGCTATGGTCTTTGAGCTGGATATTCGGCACCACATTTCAACACAATAGAACCGTGCACCTTTTCACAATCGATACCTTTAGTAGTTATGTCTGTTTGCAGACACTCAGACAGACTGGTAGTACTATGGAGGCCCAACAGTCAAGTGGGGTCATCACATTCAAGCATGAACTCCAGTGTCAAACTCCAAAAAAAGACTCAACTTAGCTCCAGAGCTCCTTAAGAAGCATAGCCGACCCAATCAAAATCAAATCATCTTGTTTTTTTAGACTCTTTCCCTTTATCTTTAGTCCTAAGAGAAACAATTACTTTTAGAGTGTGGAGAAAGCGTGGAGTCTCTGGCTTCTATAGCAGCAGCAGCTCGTTCCTTTAAAGTAGTGTTTTATTGGATATCAGAGCAGAGAGAAAGTCCAAAGAAAATAGGTCTTATTCATTATTAGAGCCAGCTGTGGCTTTCCACACTGATGACTCATCCATTTTTCTTTCCCCCTTCTGCACTTTTGTTTTTTTCTGTGTGGTAAAGCGGGAGGGGGGATTGGTGGTAGGGGTTTCTCTTCTTGAGCACTGCCAAGTTGACACTGTGCCCAGATCCACTGGTCGTTGTTTATTTGGATTATGGATGCTATCATGCCCACAATTGCCTGCTCATTGCTTTACTGACTCAAGCTCACGTGGATCTCCTGTTATTCCTTTTCTTCTTCCCCCAGTTCCAATCATAAAGACAGAGCCTAACGATGAGTACGACTCCATTGGGAGCGGCCTACCCATCCACTCTCAGTCATTCTACAGTCCGACCCGCCTTACCCCTGTCCTGCCTGTCCCTGATTCTGAAGCCTGCTTGGTCGGTACATACACCTGCCCCCCTCGCCACGCCACTATCACCCCATCGCCCCCTAGCTCCAGCCCCACACTGCACGACCTCACCCCCATGGCCTACAACAAATGCCTGCCCAACAGTCCCACACATGGTCCGCTAATGTCCAGTATCCACGAAAATCTCAACCATCCAGCCTCACCGGACCACAGCTCATCCCTAACCATGCTCCAGTCTCAGGGCAGCCCCAACCACCACCTCAACAGCCCGGGACCCCACGGTTACAGCCACATCTACCCTAGCAGCAGTCCCTCATCTTCCCCTGTGTCTCATCCATCCACGCCTGGAGGTCCTGCGGAGAGTCCTTTTGGCCCCGTCTCCAGTCAGAATGGAGAGAACTCACCCACCCTCCTGCATGAAGACTCCAGCTCCTCGTCCATACCCGTAACCATAAAACAGGAGCCCCAAGAACTGGACCAGATGTACCTCGATGATGGTGAGTGTCAGAACAAACTACTGCTGGTTCACTGCTTTTTGTAGTGTACAGTTTACAAAGTCAAGTTTACATTCTCTTCCCTTACCAAAACTTTTATTTTTCTGGGTGTTGCTATGTTAGCATAGTAGCGTATAAAGATCTTTGACAGTTTACCCCACAGGCTTCACTGCAGTCAACACCTTGTCTTATCAGCGAGCCCCCACACATTTCGTTGCACCCTATTGTACCTCTTCCCACTTCCTGCCTAAATCCTGTCTGCAGATTTGCGTCAGAATTGTTTAATTTTAGCATGGCTGGATTTATTTGCTTTGCCCTAACATGTGGTGCGGCGTATGTTGTCCTCTCTAAAAAATGAAAATTGCCTTGATGGGATTTCGAAACAATCTGTCAAAACATCAGAGCGGCGAGGTCAGCCAAGCAGAGCGGTGTAACAAAAACAGTGGCACACGCATACAGCCAACCAAACTGTTGATACAAGAGTTAATGACGGAAGCATAACAATGGGCTGGGGTTTCCTGCACCCAGGCACCCCGAGCAACACCTCATGCGCTGCCTGTGGGAGAGATGCAGGAAGGCGGGTGCTGTCACATGTTTTGTTGTGCTTTGGTTTCCCCTATGGTGGTGGCACTACGCAGCTGACGTCATCAAGGGAGACTGTGGGGTCACTGGTCCCCCTCTGGCGATGAGACCAGTAGCACCCAAGGGACCTTATGTTCAAGTTTATTGTCTCCTGTGACCACCCCACCTGTGTCTCGCGGGGTCATAATCTGTTAGATGATGAGTGTACTAGTTGTTATGGTGAATTTACACTCTGCCCATAAAGTTTGAATGAACACAAAGTTAACTTCAAAGACTAATACAATGTTTGGTTGTCAAACATACACGCCTGCTATATATGAAGGTTTTACCTTGTAGTTTCAGGTTGATGAGGGAAGCCATGAGAACCTTGTAGAAACGTGTTATTATTCACACTTAATGGGCTACAATGTAATGATGTCTATAGCACAAAATGTCTCTAAAGGTGGTGGGGACATCTCATTGACATTGAAGCCTGCCGTATTCTCTCTCCTTTAAACACTAACTTGAGTTTACTTGTGTGTTTGTGGTGATGTCAGTGTTCTTCTCTCGCAGCTCTGGGAGTTAAAGGATGATGGGCACACAGGAACCAGGGGAGTTGTACTATAGAACTGTAATTGACTTCAATTGTACTTGTCAGCAGATGTGTCAGCCCTGATGAGTCTCATTAGTCCTCAGCTCATAAACAGACAAAAGTCATATGGCTGTAATTCCTGTTTTCACAGTTTCATCAGTTCACTCCAGTTCATCTGGAAATACAATTTCCACATTGTTGCTTTAATTTTCTTCCCTATTTTCAATTGTTATGGCAGGCAAAAGCTTTTTAGTTCACTGAAAATTGAATCAAGTGAAACTCAAGCTTCATTTTGCATTTTTTCAAAAGAGATTGTTGAGGAGTCACTTTACACTGCCAATAGAAGATACACCAAACTTTCAGTTTAGTGCTAAACTAAAATCATGTAACCTTGTTTCCCCTTCCCACCGCTCAATCCTCTGTCACTTTAGCAGGCCTAATATTTTGTGAGTCAAGGAGCCAAATGTAGCCAGGCAGTGATTACTGCTGCATTAGTGATGCACAGGAATTCATATTGATTGAGCAACGACATTGAGGAAGACCTATGAAAAACCTCAGTGTGCAGCCTATCTGCATCAGCTATCGTCTGCTTGAGCCCGTGCGGTGAGCTCCTGGAGACCTGTAAGTGTGTGGTGGTAACACCATACTCCGAAGACATTCACCACCCACGGGCCGGCCAGCTCCCAAGCCCTTTAAATGAGTCCTAAGCTAAAATAAATAAGATCGGAAGGCGGCTTTCAGGGCATCCTGCTTATGTCCGCAGGCATTAGCGCTGTATGTTAGTGAGCTGAGCGCTCCATTAGAGAAGGGAAGACAGACGGATGACCTCACCTCAGCAGTAGTGATTTAACGGCAGCCGCGTTGAAGAGCGCAATTGTGGGCCGGTGATTTGGAGACTGCGGGAGCACACTTGATCTTCCCCAAGAGCAGACCACCTCCCACACTCAGCACTGAGGCCTCCAGCTCTCATCATTCAGAGAAAATGTGTCTCAATGGTCAGGCCAGCTTTTACACAGCCTCTGAGAAATCACTCAACTCATCAACGCAGGGCTACTGTACCACACAGGAGCAAACATCTCTATTATAGCCTGCTGAACACTTCTCTCCTGTGTGGTTGTATCTGACCATCCAGAGGTCTGTGAAGTTCCTCAGCCTCAGTGCTTTTACCAGTTTAACTTTTAGTTTAACTAGACAAAGCCTTGTGAATGAGTCAGAAGAACCAAGAAGTTCAGGTTTCCCATTATTTGAAAAATTTTAACATCTGACATATTTTCATTTTTAGCACTTTAAATGCTCATATGTCTTTTGCAGGAGCCATAAGCCAATAACACAATTACAGCTAAAAACAAACCTGCAAATTAAACTAAAAATGGAAACTGTGCCATGACAGCAGACATTTATGTGAGGCGTGACCACAAACATACAGCTATTTTACACAGATGCAATCAGACCTTGGTATGAGTTTATGGTCTTCATCACACGTTGTAAAAGTCACACTTTATTTGGTTCTTCTGGGCTCGATGAGTAAGAGAAACACTGTATAGGGCATGTGAGTGTGCCCCTGTGTCCTGTCTCATTAGCCACTATTGTGATGGGTGAAATCATGAATTTGCTGCTCACTGCAAAGGGGCTAGTTCTAATCAATGGTTTCTAGATCCACCCCAGCTGCCTCCCTGCAAAACAGAGGGCCCTTATTCTCTAAAAAGCATCATGCAACACACAGCCTCTGCCATTTGCTGACATTTGACATATGTGCACTGATTGCCTCATGTTGCAGGGTATTTTCACTCATGATTATTTCCTGCTTTAATTCAAGGTTTGCGCATCTGAAACCCAGCTTGTTTGCCCAAACTCAAAACAGGATTGTTGTTAGTCTAACTCTTCCCTCCCTCATCTCCCCAAGGCAACAAAAAAGTATTTGAGGATCTCCGCACTGCCTCAGTTTTTCTGACGGGGATTCAAGGCTTCCCTCATGGAAACTTTTACACATCTTGGCCATGTGCCCAGACCCCAGGACTCCACAAAAGCCCTAATGATGATTGAGAGTAGAGGTCCACAGCGCGCTGAAAACATGCTGAGTCGCTAACATCGCAGTGTGCCGCAAGGCTGTCTCAGGACTAGGCGGTTGACGGGCGTGAGGATTTGGGGCAGGGGTGTTCGTTAACTGTCTAAAGGGAGTTGGTAAGTAATGAAGAAAGGTGAAGAAAATGTCTTACTGAAGTTATAGTATTGTTACTTCAAAGAGAAAAAAGTTTTGTTCCAGGCAAAAGGAACAAAACTACTTAAATTATGTAATAAAACCACCACAACTATCACAACTATGCTACTTCCGCCATTGGTTGCATTCACTGTTTGAGTTATACTGCTATTTAAAAAAAAAATCCCCTAAATGGTTTTATATATGTATTAAACATGTTGGGAGACACACATGATATTCCGTGGTGCCATTAGAACAAAATACCACAAAAATATTCACCTGCGAGTAAATTGTTGAAAGTGTTTGTGTTTTCGAAGTACTGCACCACTGACTGTGCGCACTTTCACGTCTATTCTCCTTTGACCTCTGGGCCTATGGGAGCAGGTCAGGCTCAGCTAATAGTGGACAGAAAGCGAGGCTGTCTTGCGGTTAAGTGCAATGCCAAGAAGCAAGTCTCCTGCTGGACGTAGTATATCGACAAGCCTAAAACAATGGGTGATGGCTGCTTTATAATTCATGAATACAGAGAGGATGTGCATTTTTACTATTGTTGTTATGGCTGTCTTCTCATATTAGCCGCCGTGCTTTCCTGGCACCACTTGACACTGTGAGCCACAAGTACAGGTTCAGGCTTTCAAATGGTCTTTAATAGCCTTCTGCAGTGTATCTGATTTAAAGGTACAATGTAAGTCAACAATTACGCAACAGTTGTTCTGACAGCAGCACTGGGCCATTTGTGTGTCTAGATTCGAACACAGAACTCACAGAGCACAACGAGTACAATAAAAAGAACTGTTAGCAGTACCGTGATATTATTGGAAAATATTAGACAAATAGTACAGAAGTAAAAGTGTTCAACAAAAACACACAAGTACTTGTTCAGTCCAAGTAGAAGTGTATTATTCTTATGGGCTTTTACAGTATTTTATTTTTTTATGTTGGCTCTGAGATAAGTGAGATGGAGCAAGGAACTATGGTCTTTGTAGCATAGGAGATTGCATAATAGGGATGGTCTGTCCACAGAAAATATCTGAAATTTGACTTGCTGTTGTTGCCAATAAACAATGATATCAATATCAAAATTTTAAATTCTTTAGCAAATCCAAAAATATGTCAAGTGGTAGAAACAAGTCAACTTTTCAGTTTCCTTGGATATAATGTAATTTGCTCTTTTTTATCTGGATTGCGTAGTAGATGTAATACTTTTCATCTTAATTGCTTATCTCTTCCTGATAGAGAGATAAAAAAGAAACTTTGAAAAGACATCTGGTCGATTTTTTTGCTGAGGACATTAACAACAGTTATACAACAAACATGAGTGTACAGTATAGACACAACAGACTGAGTGCAGTGCTCCCTTGTATTTGAAGTTGTCCTGATCACCTTTTTTCTTCCTACTTCTCTTTTATCTTTATCCCATTGGCTGCACATAAAAGCCATCAGTCCCTGGTTGTGATCAGCCTATATTTTTTGCAACACATCTGATGAAGCCTACTTAATTATATACATTCCCAAATTGCTTGCAGTTTAGAAAAATAATTGTATCCAAGTGGTTACATATGACAGTGGCAGTGGGGTCACAGACAGGCTTGGAGTTTCTAGCCCTTATTAAAACCTTTGGCGATTGTGTTACGTTTGATAAGTACAAAAAGATGGATCAGACTGAACTGAATCCTTTTATTTGGCCTCTATGCGTGTGTGCACTCCCTAAAACCTGGCAGGTCGCTCCATACAGGATCTGGTCTGGTTTCAGTCTCTCCGTCATAATATCCAGAGTCACTGAAAAAGAATGTGTCTGATGAAAATGGCCAGTTAAATTATCTAAACAAATTGGGTTTCCTTTGTGTCGGGGGCCTCGTGTACACAGGCATTATGGTAGAAGAGTATAATTGTTTTAGTCCAGTGGAATAAATCCTCCTATATCACTGAGAAATCAGTGCCGAAGCTACAGTCACATTCTGAACTTCTGGATACTATTTTCTTCCAAACTAATATTGTACCTATTCAATCATATGTGAGACACACTAGAAGAGAAAGTCAAGTAACTTTATAGACAGCCTTGTATTTGTATTGGATTATATCTTATATTAAAATACATAAAGTATGTATGAATACTTTAGTCAATGACAGTAACTGTAATTAATGGATTTGGGGCTTTTTTATCAGACATAGCAAAGCATACATATTTGGCCATCAACTGAAAGTGTAGTTTTTATTCACTTCTCTGACATATGTCATGGAGGGCAGTTTGGCAGTGTAGCCACAACTGCCCTGAGGCAGAATGATGGGAGTGTGGCTGCTGGATCCAGTTATTCCTAACCACTGTCTCTATCCCATTGGCTCCCGTTTATTCCCTGCAGTGGTCTTGCTTTAGTACACCACGTGCTGTATTTAAGTTTCTCCTGACGCAGCTGTTTAGTGGCTCACATTCTGAGGTTTTGGAGGAGCACACTGAAGAGACACCAAGCCACACGAATCACAGCGGGTCAGGATGCAGACAGGGCTGTGGCTTGGCTGCACTCGTCCCTGTACATGTATATCTGTGATCACGGAGTTAGCTGCTTGAGCCAGACACGCTCATTATTGTAGCACAATATGACAAATGTCAGTGTGGTCAGCTGCACTGACAGCCTGCTGACTAAAGTGCGTTTCCTTGTGTATTCTGTTATCATCTAGTCTATCATTTGTGAGTTGAAGAACATTTAATCCTAAATAAACATTATAACATGGTTAGTGTTTTCTGAGGACACCATATAAAAATAATTTGACACCAACAGCCTTCTTTGACCTGCATTTTCATTTAGTGTGATTTACTCAGGAGACCTCCCTGAATATGCTATTTATTCTAGACTTAACGGTAGTCCAAAATACAAATAGTATACTCTAGTTGTCTTAAGTTAGTTTGGTTAATCTTTCAATTAATTCAGAATGTATTCAATACTTTGAGCAGTAACGTTCTACTATGAGGTAAATAGCCTGTCACTATGCTCCAATCATGGGGCTGGATTTTGAATTTGTTATATCATTCAACAAAATCAGTATTGGCCAATCTGAGATGTAAAGGCATTTTAAAACACAGACGGCAACTAAAGTTCTGTCTCCAAGTTTAAAATTGGGGACAACAATGCTTTTCAAACATAAACATGTCAAAAATTAGATTTCAAGCAAACAATAATGCCATGATGTGTGTTCTTCTACCGCCAAAGTGGTTCCAAAATCCTAAATGGCATCTGTCGTCCATAAGCGCTCTCACACAGTTGCCCCCGGTAGTGCTTTTGTTTATGGTTGTGTTTAGGGGACATAAATACCAGCATCCTCAGTAAACAGGAGCAGCTCTCGTCCAGACCGCTTAATAACAGCTCCCATCTGAACCCAGTTAAAGGGGTGTAATCGTATCCTATAGCGACGGATGTCAACACAAAAGGTCCAAACCTGAAGACACGAGGAAAGACAGTGGATATTTCAACACTATGATAGAACCTTAATTTAGAAATTCAGTTAGAATTTAATGGGAACATTTCAAATAATTTACAGAAAATATATGCAAACCTTATATTGGCTTGGGACTGTTGGGAGTATGGTCACTTGTGTAGGCCTATCCACTCTGCCACCAATGTGTAAATGATTTTCAATTCAAATAAACAACATGAATGCAATTAAAATTAAAGGGAAAAAAACTTGTATACTTCCACATTTTTGTCCTTAAGATTTTCATTTTGTTTAGATTTTTTTTACACTGTGGCGCCTTTTCACACACATTTTTACGCCACATTCACAGCTATACCTTTTCAAGCTTAAACTCTCAAACTCAAAGAAAGATAAACAGTAGTGGAAGTCAAAGTACACAGAGTCTTCCTCTGGTACTGCAGAGGTGGGAGCACCCTCACAGTAGGTGAAACGCTTTACTTCAGGGGTGGGAATGGCCATAACCGCTGAACTGTAAGCATCCTTCTGTTGACATATAACCCATGGTGGTAATAAAACTTGAATGTGTCCCTTGGCTCCAGCAATCTTACTCCATCGAGCTCAATTCTTCTCAAAACAACGTGATAACAAATAGGGAAATCCTTAAGCCCTCGGTAAGCGCGTCTATACAGTGGGAGGTGAAGAAAAGTGATGAAGTGGCAGTAAAACTAAGAGAAAAGTGGTCTTATGTGCTGTTAAATGTCTTAAACTGCTGTTCTGCCTCTACAAATCACATGTACCAAAGTGCAAAGAATGAGTCCATTATAATTTGATAGGTTATTGTAATAAATTACTAGAGGACCTATTATTTTTAGTTGTAACATAAATGTTTATGTTCATTGTATATTGTGACTTTAAAGCAAAGTTTTTACATGCATGCTGTAAATGAGATGTGGATAGAGACTAAAATACTATTCCATACAGTACAAAAAGTGTTCTTTGCTAAAAAATAAAATAAAAATGACCACCATGAGATTATACCAGACAAAGCTTAACTCATACTTGAAATCAATAAAAAAATCAGGGTTTTTACATTTGTCATCTTGATGCTAGTTAAGTTTATGTCCAGTTTAGATGGGTATTATTTCTGTTTCATGCAAACCCTTCGAACCTTGGTCACAAAATAGTAGTGTATTTTGTGTATGCTTAGTAGATGAAAAATCCAGCCAAATCGTAAACTTGTCCATTTCCATGCATTGCTCTCAAGTTTGCCTGGAGTCAAAGCACCCCACTTGCCCTTGCTTCATAAAAACCTTCCATTATGATATAATGCATTAGTGTCAACATTTGTAATCTTCAAAAAGTGCCTTTATTGACAGATCCACAGTCTCCAGATGTTTGATGATTTGTCTGTGATATCCAAAGCAGGAGTTGACACTGAATTGGAAAGATATTTAGACATTTTGCCAACTGCCTTCCTTCTTCTTCTGTGCTGTTTCACGGAAGCACCCTTATCTGACCCCATGACTTGATATATTGAAATCCCTGCAGACATTGGGGATTTAAAATTGGATGGCAGGGTATTGTTAATCACATCACTTGAGGATCAACAGGTTTTTTTCATTTGCAGCTGAAGGACTTGGGGCCTTTTTCCCCTTGATGTTGCATGCAAAATATAGTATGATATCCAAATCGCGGGACAGAGCACAAGCAAAGCAGATAAGTTATAAAGCAATGCAAAACAGACAGGTTACACAAAGGCCGCTCATGCAGACTCACCCATACTAAAAAACAGGAAGTAGCCTCCCCGGGCCGTCTATCAGTGATGGATAGTGAACTATAAAGCTAACACTGAGCTAAGCCTTTTTGGACAGTGTCAGTACAACAGCAGTGAGGAAAACAAGCCAGACAGACAAAGGTGATTTAAAGTAGCCCAATACAAATGTGGCCATAAATCGTACAGGTGCACGTTGACTTTGTACACTTATGATTATTTCAATATGGTCAGTCAGTCTTTCTGTCTTTAAAATCAGTCAGAATACATCTATATGGTCAGATCATGAAAGTACTACAATGAGGAATATCTGTTCACTTCACATGGCAAATTCTGAGGATCAAATGTTGTCTTTTTGCACCATAAAAAAAATAGTTGGGAGGCATTTTGGCACACACACACACATATATATATATATATATATATATATATATATATATATATATATATATATATATATATATATATATATATATATATATATATATATTAAACAGAGTTGGCAGACTTCAGCCACATCTTTTATTTATTTGCTATGTGATAGCATTTTGATTGTGCAACTTTGTTGTGACATATTTAACTAAAGTCATTGGGGTTATAAAATACCAGATTATTGTGATTTATATTTTACAGTTTTGAACACAACCCTGGAAGATATCAGTGTATCCAAGTTTTTTGAAATCTAAAATCTAAAAAAAGAAAAACTATAGCACCACAATATATATGCTATATATACAGAATTGTAAAAGTAATGTGGAGTAATTCATCCAGAAAGTGAAGTGTAGCAATTTTGAATGAATATATCATGTTGAAATTATGACTTTATAATTTCTTCTTCATTACATCTTTTTTCCCCACAAAATGTATTTTTAACAAAGATATTTTCTCATATATTTCATTTCATCATACAGTACTTATAACAAACAGGGCTTTTTTCATTGTTTGCGTTTGTACCTAAACCCTTTTCAGAGAATCCAGTCATGAGGGCATATGAGAGCAGCAGTAAACAGCTCCCTCTCATCCTCACATGGGCCCCGGGGGAGTGACCTGGAGCAGCACACCGGCGCCCCCATGGGCCCTGGAGGAAATGAGACGTAGAGGGAGGATGGAGCTTAGGGCAGCGTCCCAAACTGGAGAGAGGCACCACATCAAACACAGGGTTATCTCACAGACCAGGCGTGGGCACAGTGGGGCGCACAGAGGGACTGTTGTTACAGATTTGCTTGGCTAATTTTGGATATGGTCCTATTGTTTTTGCCATGATTTAAATGTAATTGCTGTAGTTTTATGGGTGCACAAAACGTGTTTGTTTTTGAGGAAAAAAATCTGTTTTGGTCATGTATTATCACAACAAATGATAATGTAGAAAGCACTTTACGCTTCTGACGTAAAATCCCTAATGGAGAATACACTTGTGGTGTTTGTGTTGTCCTATTTTATCAAAAGAGAAAAAGAACAATAAAACCAGAACTGAACTACAATCTAGTACAGTTAGTTGTGAGGTGAGACAGTTCTCTCGCTCACACACAGATCAAACCACTAGAAGTGTCCTCTAAAAACAGCAGCAGACTTATCGATTGGAAATCTCCTCGGTGACATCACGACACATCTTGTTTACACAGTTTATTTTTTCTATTTTGTCTTCAACAGACTGATAGTAAGACCACTTGTTTGGTGTCTTAGCCTCAACCCCTTGTTAGGTTATGATCTTACTTCTTGTAGACTTGATTGTGGTCACATTCTCAAATTTGATGGATGTCAAATTTGACAATTGGTTGTCAAAACGTCTGGCTCCACAAATTTGCCTTATAAATCTTATGGCTTACAGCTCCTTCAGTTATGTCTTTGATAATGAATAATGCCATCACTTGTTGAAGCTCTTGTGAATAAAATATTTTCACTTTTGTTTTGCTGGCAGAGAAGACGTTAAACTGTATCATGTGGACAATTACAGAGTTATGAACCATAGCCAAGGTCAAGAAATATGTAATCTTGACAGTTAAACAGCAAATTACAGAATTTTGACATGCCCCCAGCTCATTTTTAAACTATTATTCTAAAATAGTGTGATCCCATATGAAAACAGCCTATGGTCTTTAATCACATTAATACGGCAAATACATCATACTCCACCTTCTTAACATGACCACCCATCATACTGCTATAATCTTAGCCTGAACATCAAAGTCCTTGTGGTTCAACGGCTCTCTCCCTATCTGAATGGTGAGTGTTTCCACATGGGACACCCCAGAGGTTCACACACCAGCGTATATCCGATGAAATACACTGTCTGTTCAGATCATCACATCATTAGGCCCAAAGGGATTCTGGGACGTATTAGGAGCTGTCTACCTGCGTGACGTGGATGAATTTATGAAGTACTTTATCATGATGAAGGATTACTGGAACACCCTGTCTCTCTCCCTTTTGAGTTTATCTTTGGGAATAAACTCCACACATTGTCGATTTATCTTGTGTGTTCCGACCTTTGACCCCTCCCCCATTTTTGATGCTGTTTATAAGGCAGCAGCAGTGACGTGGTTTGAGCTTTCGAGTCGCGCGTGGGAGGCAGCAAATTGTCCATTAAGTGTTGCTGCCGAGGCCCGAGAGAAGATTTGATATTGCCGGGGAAACAAAAGTAATATGTAGCAGGAAATTCAATTGTCTCTGTGCAGCAAGTTGGACCTTTAGTTTGGCTTCCATAAGCAAATCAATTTTTACCTAAGTTCACATGAGGTGTTACTCCGTCTATTGGCAGCAAGGGTTTACATAACTCTGGCTTCTTTCCGACATGTTGAGGTTTCTTCTGGGGATTGCAACAAAATTATAATAAAATAATAATATGGAAAATGCTAATATGTTCAGGGGGCTAATGAATCAAGAATTATAGGGATGAACTTATCAGTCATACGCAAGGGTTTCCCCCCAGAGATCATATTGGTCCGATACTGAAAATTTAGCTGATGTTTGGCACTGATATTTTTCCAAACAAACACTGGTTACCGTTACAGGATACCTGCACAAAAAAGCCATATCAGACCATTTCAGAAACTATTATTTTTAACTTAAAATTAATGGCTCAAACTGACTTCTTCATGTTTTCCAAAGCACCATAGTAGTAGGAAGAAATAGCATCCTTTTTACAAACAATGGATGCTGCTTTACTATAGGCAGCGGAAGACTCCTCCATATGTTCCTTACCCTCTCATGCATGGGACAGTTTAGTCTCGCAGTGAAAGTGAAAGAAGTTCAAGAAGGTGTCTCTCCCGCTTCAGTATCAAGAGAACAGGAAGCCTCGTCTACACACTCAGGTTCAAAGGTCATGTTTTGGATCCTCAGCTGAGTGGAGCTGTGCTATGGTCAGTGCCGGTCAGGACAGATTTGGGGTGATGGAGATTGGGTTACGCCAGCGGGCCTCCAGACTATAGCAGACCACAGGGCTTTCACAGTTCACAGAGGAAGCCCGGCTCATATCGAACCCTCTGCTCAAAGGAGGCCGCTAACTATTCTAACTCGATCCCATGTGACGCTCAGGTTTATGCACAGCTTCTGCACTGTAATGCCTAAGAGGACAGTTGAAGGTAGCAGAAAAGTGTTATATATACTATCACTGGTATTTTAGTTCTGTGAAAAAAATTATCTTAAATTTCTTTTTTACCATATCCACACAATAGGGCAGCAGGATTTTTTGCAATTGGATTGAAATCACAATGGGCCCAACTGGTAAATTGCAAGGACTGCAGCTTTTGAAGAATCATAATTTCCTACTTATTCTGCATGTCTCATATTTAAATCTTTTTGACAATTCTCGTGGATGCGTTTGAAATGAGAACTTTGAGCAGAATCAGAAATCTAATCCAAATTACTATGCTTGTCAAAGAAACCACAATTTTTTTTTCTCTCAAATTGTTCAGCCCTAGTGTATCTTTTTTTCTGACAGAGTCTTCCAATTAGTATATCCATGTATTTATTGATTTATTCACCAAATGTCCTTCCTGACATAACACTCTTGATATATGATTTTGCAGAAAATGACACCAGAGTAGTCCCAATATTAATTTACATAATCAAAGTCAAAGTATTGTATTAATCCATTAGATATCTGTCCTGAGATACAATATTATTCATACTGGGAGTGTTGTTCTAATCCAAACTGAACCCTTTAAATAAACTTTACTGCCACATATTTCCAAAGCAACAGATAAACACAGATTTGTATTGCAGGTATCCAGGCATAAAGATAAGGATCTATGTATAGATACCAACACTGAAAATACACATCCACTTAATTAAACAAGGAAGCATTATTATAGTATCTAGTATTTTTGTGCCAACCTAAAATAGTCCTTCCAGCTGCCCAGCCCTAAGAATAGGCCCCGACAGGTTTGAATGGTGCTGTACAAATTGCGTTGGCGTTGTGACTAATAAAGGAAGACACATGTTTAAGTACGTTTTTTTTGGGGTTTTTTCTCACCGGGGGAATATCAGTTTAGTTTTCCACTGTTTTTGTTTATTCATGAGCGGGGATCCTCCCACTTGCAGCTTTCCATTATTAACCTGCATGGGCAAAGTGAAAAGGAACAGTTTCCAACCAGCAGTGAGAAGGATGCCAGGACAAATGAGTGTTGAAATATGCCTTTATCGGAATGTACAGCCTTTTATTATGAAATTATATTTGAATATTCTGATTTTAGTGACCAGTTGCATCCATTGTCAACATTTATACATGTAGCCTGTATATACAGTTACTGTTTTAATGTTAGAACTTTGAGAATACTCTATAACTAAAACTATAACACTATGTTTAGAGCGTAGCAGTGATTTGTATATTTATTTGAAAAAAAACGTTTTACACAAGATGCCCAACCTCACATAAAATATTTACATTTAATTGATGGATATCATGGCTCTGGTTTATTACACTATTTGTCCGTATAATTCTGATAAACAATTTTAATTGATTATTTATTATTACATCAATGATTTAAAAAAAAAAAAAAAAAAAATCAACACCTGTAAGTGTCGAAGTGTCCACAGACTTGGATTTAAACATATTCTCGTATTTATAATGTTCTTCTTCTGGGAAGCACATGTGCACAGTCCAACCAGTTTGAATGTCTTATTTTGACAGTGTTTGAGCCAAACAGTGACACATAGAGACTTAATAACATCTATAAATAGTAAGTTGGTGTTATTTTGTGGTGTTACCATCGCCGCATCCTGTTTCACATTGAGATTCACTCGATGACCCGGTACATACTTAAATAAAACACAGTAGGGCCAGTCTCTCACTTTCCTCTATCTTTATAATGGAAAAAGCACAGTACTGCTCAGTAATATGTGGGCAGAGGAAATAGCATTTTGGTAACAGCAATGTGACGGCAAAGTGTGCGTTTTAAAGAAAGGGTACTTTTTCCCCAGATTACCCAGTCAGTTGTTTTTTTTTCACATAGCATGAAATGGAAAACAGTGTTATTTATTATTTAAATAATTTATCTATGAGCATTTATTTTCTTTGTTATCTATTGTTTCTTTGTGTCATTAATGGACCAAAGAACAAATAGTATGGATCCGTTTACTGGCTCTTCTGTACCTATAGACTGACTTATTTGCCTTCTTAAATTCACTCTTCCAGACTTGTGCACAGTATTGTATTAGACCCACAGCAGCAGTGACATTAGCGTTTGATCGTTTAACTGTTGCATGTCCCCACACTTCCTTAATGTCCTGGTGTGGCAGAGCTAAAAATAACCTCGGCGTGTAAATGCCTGCTCAGCCTGGAGCCAAATGGAGTTGAAAACAGCCAGCAGTGTTGGCACAGGTCAGGTTTTTCCAATGGGAGTTCCTCCTGTTTGGGGAGGTAAGTCCCAACCAGCCTGATTTGTGTGTGTGCAAAGGTGTGTGGTATGTTTTCAAAGCAGAGTTATTATGGCAGAGGCTGCCAATAGAGCTTTTGAAATCTGCATCTTTCATTTTCAGTTCTTTATTCAAATATTATTATTATCTCTAAATGGTGAAACGGGGTCTTGGACATCAGGGGCACAAGGAAAATAGATAGTACCCAAACACAATTTCATACAAAATACAGTACTCAATTCATTCTACAATACTGACCCTTCATGACCTTAGAGTACAGAACTATTGCACTCTCCCACATGGCCTAAAAGTGTTGTTTCTTCTGGATTTTCTTACATATATTAAAGACTCACAATTATTTGGCATTTGTTTAATCCCTAAAGAAGCCTAGTGATGCACGGTTGGTAATGTATGACACTTCTTTGTCATGCAAGACACCCCTTTGTGCTAAGGCCTTTGTTATTTCCTTGGTATCAGAAACCCACATTGATAGCGTTGTGCAGACCCTGTTCAGTGGGTGGATTTCCTGTCTCTAACCTCACTCTGTCTACATCAGTGAGCTTTATCACAGCGTATCTCGATCACACAACCACGGGCTGCTTGTTTGTGTTGTTGGGTGACTGCAAGGCCCTCGCCATCTCCACAGTCACTTCCCTGAGATTTGCCAAAGCATACACAAATGATAAGCACTGGACTCATGGGTGCGTGTGTGTGTGTGTGTGTGTGTGTGTGTGTGTGTGTGTGTGTGTGTGTGTGTGTGTGTGTGTGTGTGTGCATGTGTGTGTGCTGGTCTATGGGAAAGGCGCGGGCTTTTGGACCGGGCAGGAAAGACCATGACTTATACTGAGACCATGTGGGGGCTGACACAACTTTCACTGATATTGTTCTGATATCTGCTATTCTTCAAGTTAGCAGGAATGCACTGAGAAATGATAGCATGCATACAGTGAGTTTTGTTTTAATCCGATACCAACTATACCTATACCACTATAGTATTGCCAGTATCAGAATACTGATCCAATCCAGTGCTATAAAGAATTTTAATTGGCATTATTTTCACCTCCTCCTAGGCTAAATTGATCTAAAAATAATTTAGTGTGCAGATAAACAAAATTTAAACAATATATTTCAAAGGCTGATTAAAAGTTACGCAGCAAACTGCAAAAATGTTAAGTATATTTTTGAATGAGAAGCAATATTTTTGATACTACATCAGTAACAAAATATTGATATTTTGTTGTTCATTCACTCATCTCTAATATGCTGCTACCTTCTACTAATACTACATATCCAACATATTTATTGACTTATTTTAGATTTGATTTATTTTACACTTTTAAAGATATTGGCGTTTTCTCAACAGTTTTATCTCTCTCCTTCTCTTTTCTATCAGTTCTAATGTCTTTTATTGACATTGACATATTTACTCACTTAGTACTCCATTAATTTATAGAAACAATCTTAAGGTCAAATTGTTTTAAATGAACACTGTGAACTATATGTTTCTGTATAATTGACTAACGCTCTCCCTTTGTGTATGTTTTTCCACAGTTAATGAAATCATCAGAAACGACCTCTCCAGCATTTCCGTGCACACTCATGCATAGACATCCTGGACCCGTCACAGCTCCGACAAGATAACCACAAAACAAAGAGATCCAGACTATGAAGAATTTGGATATTTGACCAGGATCTCTGACTCTTTTCGACTCCTCCAAACTGCACAGTGACAATCGTTGGCAAGATCCACAAAACTCCCATGTTTGTTGAAAGGAAAGTGATTTCAGGGGCAGTGTATATTGCTTGCCTTAACAGAGAAAATTGATTAGTGGACCAAACAACTTACAAAGACAATCTCATTTACTATGTATAATAATGCATGGACAGTGGACATCGTCAATTTCTTTGTGCAAACTGGTGCCTTACTGCAGTAATATTAACGACAGCACTCATGTATTTATGTGTCCATTGTAAACCAAATTATTATTGTCTACATGTTTTTTGTACAACTTTGAATGATTTTTCCAGGGGAGCTCATGCTGGACAATATGTTGAATGGGACTATGTGAATAGACTAGCCTTGTATTTTATTTGCTAAAGCATATTACCCTTGTATATTATTTTGTATGTAATGATAATATGAATGCATTCAGGTTGTATCATGCCATTTATCTATCTTATTTGTTTTGGTTTTCTCTATCTATAGCTATTCTATCAGATGCTTTCACCTTAGTGCCTCAACTAAAATGGTCCCGTCCCTGTCTTCCAGTTTTCAGCTTCAACTGAGTCATGCTGAGACAATCAAAATGAGCATACAGCACAGACAAATAGTGGCTTATTGAGGCAGATATTTTCATTTTTCTTTCTGCCCTTAAATTCTTTTTACAATGGTATGCTTACCTGCTAAATTTTAACATTGCAGGTTTAAATATACACAAACAATGTGCAAAAGTCTAGGATGGGATTTTAAGAGATGCTATGAACACATATTGAAGATATGGCTGAACTTATAGACCACAGACCTGTGGTTTGAAATTTGATTTAAAAATATAATATTAAGTATGTTCTCTGATATTGATCCCTCAAACACTTGTGTTTATAAACTTTTGCACAGTAGTTGCTTTTGCACTGCATGTAAATAGGCACACTGACAGTACACTTCAACAGTGAGAGTTGGCCAGACTGTTACAAACGGTTGGCAATAATTGATCTAAATAAACCAAATGATTTTGTCTTTGGTGAAATGATTGCATATGTTTCACAAAGTCTAGCATCGAGTTTCACCACATAGGAAAGCAACAGAATGCACTTTACTGTCCACACAGAGCAGACCAAATGTTGAACTCTTTTCCAAATGATCCGTTGCATGTACATCACGCTGCGATAATAGAACAGACATATCCAGTCACTTCCTGATACATTTGGACATGTGGTATATTAGCATGAGTTAACCCTATCATCATGTTTTCTATTTTTGTGCCTTACTCTCTCAGCTACAAACCTGTTACATCCATAATGCTTTTCTGTCTAGGCACAAGGTCAAACATATTTCTCTTTAATATGAAATATTTATAAAAATGAAATGTGTTTAGTGCATTTAATGTGTTCTCTATATTAAAATAAATAAATGGCATCATTATAACTTTTGTACTGTATGTGCTTAATGATTACACAATGTCTTACTAACACATTTGGCGTATAACATGTAAGTATAATTAAAGTACAAGGTACTGGGATATTTTAGCTTTGAAACTCAATACCATTGTTGATGCAACCAGAAATACTATATTGGATCAGGCAATGTTCAAATGTTTAAAGCAGGGGTCACCAACCTTTTTGAAACTGAGAGCTACTTCATGTGTACTGAGTCATACGAAGGGCTACCAGCTTGATACGCTCTTCTAAAATAACAAAATTGCTCAGTTAAACTTCATGTATAATGAACATATTTTTAAGATATTGCTATTTTTAAATCTATAAATACAAGGGTGATTAAAAAGATTAGCAACTGAAAAAAAAATGTAATTTTAGATGCAGCTCACTATTGAGTTGTGCTATTTTTAGAACTGGCCTGTGGGTACCTCATGTAGTCCTGGCCCTTCACGGGCAGCGTGTTGGTGACCCCTGGTTTCAAGGTCCTATATTACCTAAAACTGACTCTTGTGAGTTTTAAGCCATGTTATAATGCTGTTACTTCCTCAAAAATATTTAATCATTTCATTCACAAATGCTTGAGTACCTTTTATCATTAGTCTGTCTACATGTTCAAATCTCAAAGTACGTTGTTCAACCTTGAGATGTCATGTAAGGGTAGTTTTCAAGTTAACATCTACCTTTTACCTTTAGTTCAGAAGAGGTCGGTAATTCAAGGGTTGAAATCATCCAAATTATTTTAGTGAAGATATATGTAGTTTGAAAACACAGTGGAGCACTTCCTGTATTACCACATGACATCACAAGGTGAAAGAGTGTTTTCCATTTGAGAGAAGAACTCAGCCTGGGCCCTTTAACCCACTATGACGCTGTTGCTGTTGTCATATATATATATAAAACATAACAAAAAAACATGTACATGGGAAATAGAAAGTGCATAATTCTAGTTAATACATACTCAATGCCAGTGCTGTATGTGCACATTGTAGTTTAACAAAAATGCATTGCTGTGCTGGTACAAGCATAGGCCTGTGTTTTCCGGTGATTATTGTCAGCAGTGAGCAGTTATGTCTGATATAGCCTTCGCCCTGGGAGCCCTGCCACACTCCTGTGTACCACCTGCTAGTCCTGCATGCCCACTTTTTCCATTCGCCCCAGTTCAGAACCGCCCATGGCCTGCTCAGAGACAGAAGGCAGGCCCAGGCGGTGCTCCCCTGTAAGCCCAAAATAGAGCCACTATATTTACAGATGCAGACACGCCCCTTTTTCCTGGCTTTTACCTGAACGCTCCTCTCAATGTGCCGTACCCTTTGACACAGTGAAAGGACCATGACTGCGGGCCTTGCTTTCCAATACACTGCGCCATTAAGCAAAGGTGGTTTAGTTAGAGCAGGAATAGCAATTATGTGAGGAAAACACACAGAGACCTGCAATCTGTGAGACTTGTGGATTCTTTTTATATGTCAAATTCATAATCAGTTTTGTTTTTTGAAAAATAAGAACATAAGAAAAGACAGTAATATGATTCATGTTAGTCTTTCCAAATAACTGTGGCACCCTGAGCTGATGATTAAATGAAGTATGCTGAGACACTCTGGTACAAAAAGCCAGTGCACTGTGTGGGGGGAAATCAGTTCCCCTTTCAACCATGTGAGGGTGTTATTGTGTCCTTGGGCAAGACACTTTACTCACATTGCCTATGTATGAATGTGGTGTGTGAATCAGTAACTGTGGGGAGATTTCTCCATCTCATTGGTACAGATGGGCAGCGAAGTCTCTCTGGGTCAACTTTAGACAACGCAATGTTAAGTAAGTAATGTTGAGTTTCCAAGAATCTCATAAATCATTATTATTCATTAGAAACAAAACTAATAAAACCAAACTTTATTTTAATTTACTTTGTTTTACGTTTCCATTCAATACATACCTAATGGTGATCTATTGTATTTTATGGATGCTTCTTAAAGGTGCACTGTGTAACCTTTCTGGTGGTCCGCCACCTGCTTGTCTCCATGTAGATTTTATTGTTTTGTCTGGAATGCCCTGGTATGGCATTAAACATTAAAAACTTGCATTGTTACTGTGAGTGGATTCACCTCTCTACAGATCTGACATGTAATTTGGCCCTATGGTGTCACCTGCTGTCTCTGTAGAGGTAGTGTAATGCAATACTGTGGAACATTCCAGGCTATATCTCCATGGAGAGAAGCCGGTGACGGACCCTGCACCAGAAAAGTTACACAGTGCACCTTAGTAAAAGTGGCTGTTAAGTAGGTTTACTTTACTACTTAGGTTTACTTCACTTACTACACTGAAAACAAAACAGCACACGTGTCAATCTTTTAACAGAACTTACATCATTGTATTTTTAATAGGTGCCAAACCAACGTATGTGTAACGGTCACGAGTAACTACAAAAGAATACTCATCAGTGATTTTCAAAAACAGTTATATTTCTGTACAAAGCTCCCACCTAAACCCTCTTGGATTTTGGGTGATGATTCCTGCACGTGCCATATCCACCTGCCCTCCACACCTGCAGAGGGCATGACTTAGAAGTTTCATTATCTGCTTTTATTGTGATTTTACTGCCCCACATCTTTTCTTCTTGTATTCCCACTGCACTCTTGACATTGCCTCTTTACGAAGTGAGCTCTCAGGCCAAATGGTCTCACTCCTACCACCTAACGTCCATCTGCTTGCTGTAAATTCCCAATATCCCTGTGTTATGAAGGGCATGTTAAGAGAACCATGCTTTAAGGTGCTTTAAAAGATAATTACTTGACCATGCAGGCAGACCTTTTGATAGCTGGGTCCCATAAGTGTGCTCCATCAGCTCTTTCTTGCCACTTGGGAGTACATATTCAATAACATATGTCAAGAGAACATAAACAGCCTTATCAGGAGTTTTGACACTATAAAACAGTACAATGACTACCACATGTGTCATCTTTACTATGCATTTACAGGTGTTGTTTGAATCTGTTTTGGGTGGGACTGACTGAGCCTACAGGTGCACAGGGCAGTCTTTTCATGGGCTAGTTTCACATGGGACAGGCCAAAGGGATGACCCAGGAGCCAAGTCACAATGGAGTAGGCTCTCAGACAAATCACTGTTTTAAAAGACATTTTAAGAGTCGCACCACAAAAGCAAACAGATGGGGTCTGGAAAACTGTGTGCTGTCCTTTTTATTCTCCATCTGCAGTCATTCAGCCTGACTTTGCTCGTTTTTTTTGCGTGAAATGTTGTGTGGGTATTTAGACAATTTGGCATCATGGCAGATGTTTGAGCTTAAGTAAGGCAAAAAGATGAGTGATACTTACTTAGACAATACTTTATACTTTTTTATACTGCATTTTTTACTTAGTGTTGGAATTTTACTTTGTAGTTTAAAATAATGTAAACATGATCCTGGATGAAAAAACAAGTTAAAAAAAAAAAACATCTGATTGAATGCTGAAGTGATTAAATGAAAACAATTTACACAAAAAGTCAAAATGTGTTTTATAATGTAACTAGAAATCAGAGATCTACAAATAAATTGCTCAAATTGTCCATTTGGCTCACTTGTATCAAAAAGAATGATGAGGTGAATACAATAACATGACAAAAGCTACTGTTTTACAAATGTTTAGTTATAACAGCTATTATTTACCAGTTTACAAATTTCTTTCAACAGTCTTTGTCTACTGAAAGCTGAGCCATCCCGCGATCCTTGTCTGGTTTGCTGTAAATGCTTTAGTACATGTACGCCATGTTTATGTTGAAGTACATTGAAGCGCACATTAGGGATGCTCTAATGGGCCTCAGTAAAAGCTCTTGCCGGAGCAGAGTTCAGGCAGGTGCAGACTCTTACAGTAGATAAAGGAGCCTGGCATTGGAGATGAGTTCACGACAATCACTGTTAGGCTTTTAGACGCCTTCTGCAACCTCAATCTTCATTTCCCCTGACACTGATTTTGCAATAAGGATCCGGAGAAAAGGGGAACGTCCATCTATTCATTTTAATGATCCCTCATTATTGACTGCTGGCAGAGAGGGGGCGGGCAGAGGTAATGATTCTCTGTCTTTGTGGCCAATCACTCCCCTTAAAGAAATAAGTCTAAATAAGGCCACTAATGGACGCCCTGTGCGACCTGCCACTGACCCCACAGCCGACCTGAGCACACGACTTCCCGACATGAACAGATGAGGCTTTTGAACCTTTTCCTGTTTTGGTTTTGAATATGATGATGCACTGTTTAATGGGAGAGTAATGGGAGAGTTGCATTTTTAATGACACACTCAGACTCAACTTATAGTTAAACTTGAAACTAAAAAGTAAAAGTAGACAAATCAAATACAGCTTTTACTACATTTTTAATGAGCAGTTGATAATCTTATTCAAGTTAACATGGTTAAGTAACAAAGTTTTATTAACCACAATAACCAGGTAACCACCACACATTGGAACAGCAAAGTTTCTCAAAAGAACTGTGTATATCCTGCCGCTTATGGATTTCAAAAAGTTCTACAATCACAACTGAACCTGGGTTTGCAGTGCATACATATAAAGGACAGGTTTTGCTCATTCTCAGTGTGAACTGGCCATGCCAATGGGAAGACTCAGAACCTCTCAGAGAATCTCTCAGAGGCTGCACTAGCCCTGACGAATGAGAACTGCATTTCAGCATTGAAACTGGCAAACTACATTACATTTGTTTTCAGTAAAAGCTATATTTGATTTAAACATGTCTACTGAATATCTCTGGACAAGGTTAGGTTACCTTTATGGAGTTTAAAATTGAAATCTTAAATACTGTTCCTTTAAAAAAAAGCTCTTTATTTTACCACATAATCTAAAAAATAATAATAATTGCACCAAAAACATAGTAGGTTTAATTTAAAAAAGCTTGGATTCAGAGCCCTCTTTAAGCAAATGTGTGTATGACTTTAAAAGTTGCCGCAAACTATAAAGCGCTCATCCATCTACTTACTTGTGTTTAATATATTATAATGTACAGCTTATTGACTAACCATCTTTTCCCATTAATATGCATGCAATTCTCCATTATAATCGGGATGTCAAGGAAGTGTGCTTTACTGCTGCTTCCAACGGCTCTTTGAGGTACACTTCACACCACTTCTCACCACTAAAGATACTCTTAGGTTTGAGTTGTTTTGCATAGACAGTTCTGCATGTGATGAGCGGGTGGGGAGGTCATTAGCAGCCTTCATCCACACTCCCCAAGCCCTCCTACACTGAAACTGACCACAAGGCAACCCTATCATCCTCAAAGATTACCTGTCTCCTGCCTTGTATATGAATGTTTTATCATAAAAGCTTTTCTTTGTGCTAAGTGCCTCCTTGAGTGTTTGCTCTTAACTTTTGATTACTTTATGTCTTAGTTCGAAGTTGGCCGTAGAGAAAAGGGTCCATAGGAATGTAATGGACCTAACGGGAAGGATGTTGCTACTGAAAGTTGTAGATCACCAAGGAGAAGTCCAGTGTAGCAGGTGCGAAATCAAAGTTTACTTTAAACACAAGTTTGTATTATTGTAAGGGCTATAGAAGTTCAATCATGTGTATTTCTTTGACAATATGAACATGTATTATAACTATATGAATTATGTATAGGCTATATAAAATTCTAACAAATGCCAGAAACAGACAGTCATTTTAGTCACTATTGGCTGAACTTTATCTAGAGCACAATGCACAACCAAATGCAAAGTTTACACACCAGCACAACCTGATGCACCGCTCACAGCCAACCCCAACAACAAAATGTAACACACTGCACACAACCAGCCCGACAACCAGCCCCCGTAACGTCATGAAAATGCAGCAAAAATGAGGCTCCAGTCACATCCCGGCATTAGCACTGCTCCTACAGCACCTGACAGAACACCGGAGCGGCTCCGTTGCTCATTCATTTACGCATTTAGCTATTAACGCTATAACACTGGTGAGGCACCATCCTCAGATTTACCCCAAACAAACGAAAACAAGCCTCTTACCTTCTCCAGAGGACTGATGCAGAGTGTGTCCTCTGTCCAGTCAGGTCCATGGGACAAAGTCCTGGAGCCGAGTGCACAAGCTGGTTCTAAAACCTGTCTTAATCCCACTTCCCACTTCAATCTGAAAGTTACGCCAGTCCATATTAGCACCAGGGCACCGGGTGGATTTAAGACCTCTGCGCGCTATGCCCAGGTGAAACTTTTACGCCCAGAGTGCCCCGCCGGCGGCAGCGGGCGTCTGTGTCAGCGTGTCCCGTGCTTTAGGCCTCTCCTCCTGCTCTCCTGTTTCGGTTTAGGCGAAAGTAGCTAGCGGCCATAGCACACAGCCCTGTAGTTCTCCATTCATTAGCCTGTAGAAGTAGCATTAGCCTCTTGGGGTGAGGCGGGACCATAGACCATATATATGAGTGGACATAGCTATCCCGTTAGCCGCCGCGTGCCAAATAGAAAGTACGCCAGGAGGCTCTTCCGGCTCCTTCTCTCCCTTTTTCCCATTAACTTACATTGAGATCTTCTCGCTCCTCTCTCTGTACCTGTTGCTGTGAGCCTTGTCATTTTGGTCTTAAAATGTTCGTATGAACCCGCTCTACATGGTTCTCAATTTTTTTCGCTATTTTATCCGCCAAAAAATACCCTATTCATAACATAGATCCTGGCTCCAAATTCGCCCCTTTAGACGTTAACATCGCGAGCCTCATTTGAGCGGCGCTAAACGCTATGGGTGATGTCACGCTCACTTAGTCCACTTTTTTTAGACAGAGGTATGGAGCGACATAGCTGTCAGAACTTTTGTGTACATAGGAATGAAATCGTGCGTATGTGGGAAATCCGTGCATATTGGGCTGCAGTTGAGCATAAAATAAATATTCCTAAACTCTCGAATGAGTCCAGTCTTCCATAAAATGTGTTGTATGTATTTCATCCATCAGAATACGAACTGAAAAGCTACGACATCAAGAATTACAATTACGCAATAAAAAGTTACGATTACGCTTTCTTCAATACGAATACGAATTCACACACGGGACTTTACTGTCAAAAATACGTCATCACGTCACACAGCTATGAACAGTAGATCTCGCGATCAGCCTCTTGGCGTTAATACCGCCGCCATCTTGGTACAGACAGGCTTCCCTGGTCTAAGTGTCACTGACCGTCGTTTAACCGAAGCTTTTATACAGTCTCAGCGACCGGAGATACTGGACTTTTGCCACACACATACGGATGGAACCAGGACTGAATTAGGAGTGAACCAGGTCCAAATCAGGACTAAACCAACTGGGTCGGCAGGGCAGCAGTTCACCGCCCAGTCCTATGCGCACCGGACCCCCTATGAACCCCTCTGCGGGTGGAGCCCACAGGAATCCCCGGACTGACCCTCGGCCGGGCACTAGGCGACGTCATGGTCCTTGACTTCAGTTCATAGGGGTGCTTTTGGGTTGATAGGGGAAACCAAAGTGCCCGGGCTAAACTAGGTCTCTTCCCGGTTGAGAGTAACTTTGGGGACTTATTACTTTGGGGATTTATTACACAAAACACCGGATCTTGGAGCAATGCCGCGCTGAACCCCGTGGCTGGCTCCAGGGCGGCGTGGCTCCAAGCTCTGAAGCTGCGGGGCTCGGGGTCCGGGGCCGGGCACGAGGAGCACGATCGGGCAACGGCTGCGCTCAGCCCTGTGGACACAGACCTTTCGCCTTCGGTCAATCAACAGTCTACGCGGGTGCACCTCCGGGCCATCCCAATACTCAGTCCGGGTTTAGTCCTAGTTTAGAGCTGGTTCAGTCCTGGTTCAGTCCGTATGTGTGGGGCAAAAGTCCGGCATCTTCGCTGCTGAGACTGTGTAAAAGCTTCAATCAAATGACGGTCAGTGACATTTAGACCAGGGAAGCCTGTACCAAGATGGCGGCGGTATTAACGCCAAGAGGCTGAACGCGAGATCTACTGTTCATAGCTGTGTGACGTGATGATGTATTTTTGACAGTAAAGTCTTGTGTGTGAATTCATATTCGTATTGAAGAAAGCGTAATCGTAACTTTTTATTTCGTTATTGTAATTCTTGATGTCGTAACTTTTCAATTCGTATTCTGATGGATGAAATACACACAACACATTTTATGTAAGACTGGACTCATTCGAGAGTTTACAAATATTTATTTTACACTCAACTACAGCCAAATACGCACGTATTTCCCACATATGCACACGAATAGTTCTGGCAGCTATGTCACTCCATAACAGAGCAGCTGAATCCTCATAGGTCAGAATTGTGATAATGTTTCTAAAGACCAATCAGTTGATTTGAGTGCGCCCCCACCCTGCGCACTACGACATTTTTCAGGGACTGCAATACAAACTAATGGGCAAAAGCAACGTAATGACGTCAAATTTTCTAAATGTTTCAGCCTGCTCCATAGACCTCCACTGGGGCGCACCGACTGCGCACTCAAATTAAACACATGACTCAAATACAGCGATATGAGTGCATTTAACATGATAAAAACATGCAGATACACGTTCAGTTTTAAACAAAATATTAAACATATAGCCTAATACAAAATAACCTTATAATTTATTTATTTATTTAAATCGAGAAAATTAGGGAGTGCGCCACTGGATGCAGAGTGTGTGCCACTGGATGCAGAGTGTGTGCCACTGGATGCAGAGTGTGTGCCACTGGATGCAGAGTGTGTCCTCTACCTGCTGTCCTGTTGGTTCTGTCTTCAATATGTCCCGGTCCAGTCAGGTCCACAAGGTCCTGGAGCCGAGTGCATGAGCTGGTTCTAAAACTTGTCTTAATCCCACTTCCCACTTCAATCTGAAAGTCACACCAGTCCATATTAGTACCAGGTGGACTTAAGCCCTCTGCGCTACGCCCAGGTCAAACGCCCAGAGTGCCCCACCGGCGGCAGCAAGTGACTGCCCCAGCTCCGGCAGCGGGTGCTCCACCAGCGGCAGCGAGTTCCCCGGTCCCGGCAGCGAGTCCCCGCCAGCAGCAGCGTCTGTGTCAGTGTGTCAGGTGCTTTAGGTCTCTCCTCCTGCTCTCCTGTTTTGGTTTAGGCGAAAGTAGCTAGCGGCCATAGCACACAGCTCTGTAGTTCTCCATTCATTAGCCTGTAGCATTAGCATGGCACCAGTGCAGAGCTGGGCTGAGGCGAGACAGAGCAGCTGAATCCTCATAGGTCAGAACTGTGATAATGTTTCTAAAGACTAATCATTTGAGTTGACTGCGCGCCCCCCTTCGCACTAGGACGTTTTTGAGAGCTGCAAAGCAAACTAATGGGCAAAAGCAAGCAAACAAACAAACAAACAAATAAATAAATAATGGGCAAAAGCAACGTAATGACGTCAAATTGTGTGAATGTTTCAGGCCCCTCCATAGACCTCCATTGGGATGCAGACTGCGCACTCAAATAAAACATGTGACTCAAAACCAGCATATGAGCACATTTAACATGATAAAAATATGTCTATGCAGATACACGTTCAGTTTTAAACAAAATATTAAACATATAACCTAATACAAAATAACTTTACAATTTTTCTTTTTTTTTTTTTTTTAAATCGAGGTTAAGTTAGGGAGTGCGGCGCACTTGCGCCCTCTATTCACCAGCCGCCACTGATGTTGTAGTTTTCCAAATGTAATCACTTCACACGTCTTTCTGCTATTCTTATAGGATTATAAAAGACCATGACAGGAGATGAATTGCCTTCTGTAGTTGTGCAATTTGAAAAAAGTAAAAAAAAACAAAAAAACAATAAACTATTGCTCCAGATAGTAGGTTATAATATATAGTCTTGTGCTGTCAGTTTGCATAAAGGCCTAAAAGGAAGCCTACTTTACCACTACATGTGAAGGGAGTGAGTGGTAAAACTTAAAAGCGCTTTGTGTTTATATTATTAATGACTTTTGCCGAAATAGAGCTGCTCTAACTGCCCAAAAGTGTGGCGGTGCAGGTGGAAAGGCTCAAAAGACTAACACAGACATGACACAATCTTATAAATAAACCAATATGGCAGTTTTGTATGGGCTCCATATGTTTCAGGAAATATAGGATGTCATGCATTACAGTGTAAAAAGACTCATTTAGCACCATTAAAAGCAGTGTGTTTCAAAACCTTTCAGTTTGATGTGGCTGCTCACATCTTACTCGTTTCATCTCCATCTCAGAGTTTTACTTTTATATAGTCTTGAGTCATTTAGCAGCAAAAATATTTGTCTGTCTCTGGGTCCAGACGTCAAGGTTTCCAGCTCCTTTTCTTCTTCATCCTGCCCGAGGTTTTACCAGACGTCGCGTTGTGAGTGGGGAATGGTCGATTGCATAACGCACAATAGTTCCTGGCCTTCTTACAAAATTCAATCATTCTCTGCATACTCCAATCCCACGACGGCCCATTAAAGAACAGCCAAGGCTAGGATATCCCCCCTCATGTGTTTTAAATTGAAATTACAGTCACAATGTATGCCGTGTGTGACTCTAAAAAGACATGGGTAAAAGGAGATATCAAAAATGGTGAAAGTATCGGACCGAGTGGAGAACTATATCTTCATTTTATGCCATTACATCTTTGATCAATTACCAAGTGGGGAAGGACTATACCCCCAATATTTTGCCTGACTGGTGTAGAAAGTTTGTTTGTTAGTTAGCCGTAATCCGCACAACCATATGTGGAAAAGGTGAGGAGGGTGAGCCATCAGACGATGACCCCAGATGTTGTGAGGGACCAGTGGGATCTGAATCAGTCATGACCAACTATGAGTGTCGTTATTGCTCTTTGTCCCAGAGGACAGGATCGGAAGAACATATTTAAACGGACAAGATGCATTTTATGTGTGACAGATATGATACACACTAAAGTAAACATTCTTAATACACTCTAGAGGATTGCACCACTTCTGGGTTATGTTTAGTTGTGTAATGTTCAATAAGGCATTACATTTTTAATGCGATTTGTTTTAACATTATTACTTATTTTACGGACTTAACTAATATAACTTCATAACTAATATTCACTAACGCAAAAAAGCTTCTCAAACGACCCAAGTGATAGCGCTGTTTATGCTCAAACATACTACAATAGCGACATCTAGTGGCTGATTAGAAGCTTTGCAGACTTTAGTGTACTTTTCCTGCTGTGCCTTATTATTAATTTATTTTCACAAGGATTATTTGAATCCTTCAAGAAGTAAAAAATATACCTTTTAGTTATTAGTAACATATGTAACCAGAATAGTATTATATATGCTATTTTTTACTACTGATAGTGATACATTTTCCGCAGTAATTTTACTTGCCATTTGTTTTTTAAGATGCATGAATGATAAACTTAAAGTAAGATTGTGTTCAGGTAACATTTACAAAGCACATACTGTAGCCACATTATTCTTCACATTTTCTACACATTCAAAAGCCAGTGTACAAAGTACAAAGGACTAATAAGGCTGATTGATGTAACTTTCTCCTAATGTTCAAGTATGTTTTTGACCTCACACATGACATCAACACATTTTTAGAAACACAATGTCCACATCTATCTTAAGTGCCAGACCAACTCCACAGAAGCAGTAACAATAGTCAAAAAGAAAAAAAGTCTTTTAGTCCCCTTCTTTTAGTTCACAAGATTAAAATTAACTTAATAAAACATGTGAATTATTTCACACTGGGCACTTTGTGTTGCAAGCATCACCTGATTTAAACAGTCCATAAAGACTAACCCCTGGAAACATGGACACAGCTCCAACCATTGACCCCAGTTGCATTACTGCTCCACACCACACGAGGGCACTATGTCCTTCATCTCTGAGGAGTATTCCAATAATGACTTTTACATATGATAAAGTCAAGACAAATAGGATCCATGCGAACACCTACAGAATAGACAAAGGCAGTAACAATAATGTCTCAATACAACCAAACTAACAAAAGGTAGAACATATTCAAAGATGAAAAGGACAAAAGTCTTACTATGATTACACTTCCAGTTGTACTATGAACCAGTAATGGACAAGGACTCAGTGCTGCCATTGCCATGATGTAGGCACCAAATCCAGTTCCACATAAAGTCAAGACACCCATCAAAATGAGAGACCTGAAAAATAAAGAGGAGCAATTTCAAGTGATGCTGTCCATTGCTGTTATTAAGGTTTCATCAAACAAGCGATCCTGGATATAAAATCACTTGTCAATCACCAAAAATAATACAAGAGTAACATTGTACAAAGACATTTACACTCACCTCTGTGGTACAAACATGGCGATGAAGCAGGCCACAGGATTAGCAACAGCTGCCATAGTGGCAGCCAGATGGTATGCCTGGTTCCCATAAGGCAGACACGAGTAGGTCTGGACTGAGGGCAGCACTGCATTGGTCAAAGTATTGACCCAGGCAAGTACAACAAAGATAAACACCACCTCAAAGTTACTATAGGTGCCCCTGCCAAAAGAGCTGCGGGGTTCCCACCTGACTGTCTCCTGGACACTAATCATTGGTTTTTGTTCTGGAGCCTGAGAGTGCAGTGACAACCCTTGTTCCTTCTTTTCCCGAGCGAGATCACTAACATAATAAATGTTATTTTTTCTTTCCCTGGATACAGCAGGGTGACAGTTGAGCAGTATGAAAGCTACAAGACACACAACCATCATAGCACTGAGGAAAATGAAGAATATTTGGGCAGAGAATTTAGCTGGTTGGTTGACGGCTTTCAGCTCTCCACTCCCTGTAGTTGAATTAATTGCTGTTGTGTTAGCAGAGGTGACATTCTCACAGTGAACCACGCCAACACCTTGGATCAGAGCCACCAAAGCAGGGACAAGACCACTGAGGCCTTCGCCTGCATAGTATGTAGTGAGGTATTGTGGGTGCAGGTGCATCATGAAGGGCAGAAAGGTGACAGAGGAGGTGCAGTCCACTACAGAGAGAAGAAAGCTCAACACCAGAAGAGGAACACTGTGCAGAGATCCACCAATTGTCACTGTGTGCTTCCAAAAGAAAGCCAGCAGGAATGTAGCAATAACACCCAACACAACAATTGAGTAGATGACGGGCCGTTCGTCTAGGGTCCCAGGGCGGAAACGGTGCATGAGGGTGATGAATAGAGGGCCAATGTTCGCCATCTGGATGAGGACAGTGAGGTAGGATGGCAGGATCCAGCGCTCTGGGGTCTCTGGGACGACTAGTGGAAGCTCCACCCACATCCCATTGATGGCTACCCACGAGCCCATCCCGAAGAGGCAGGCGAGTACGTGAGTCAGCAGTGGCATAATGGAGACAGGAATGAAGTCACGCAAAGAGCAAAGAGTCTACAAAAGAAATGCAAATGTATTAGTATTATTATTAGACAGAGTACATATTTTGATATAGGCCATGACTTTAGGTGAGAGAGCCAGAAACATATGACCCTTCACACACTGACACACTGGTCCAGAGAAAGTATCTTGTGGTAGCACAGTCATTGCCTAAAGCTCCAATAGCAAGATTCTGTAAATGCTGCAACCTATGACTACATAGTGGGCATTATGAATATTAACATTATAAAATTATTGCATAAATGAGGTAAGGCACATTTTAAAATGTTACTAATCACAGTAAAAAGATTCATTTCCTATGGGTCCTAAAGTGACTAATAGTAAACAATTAGTGAGATGGCCCAGCAAAGAGCTGTTATGCGAACTATAAGGTCCATAGACTGTATAATATATATATATATATATATATATATATATATATATATATATATATATATATATATATATATATATATATATATATATATATATATATATATATATATATATATATATATATATATATATATATATATATATATATATATATATATATATATATATATATATATACATATATATACGGTCTATGATAAGGTCTTTTTCATTGTAATCTAGAGGTCAAGTGACCTAAAGGCTACTATCCTAAAACCTTTTTTTTGAGCGCCACAATCTCTTACCTAATCAGTCCAAAATCAGCAATTTCGCCTTAATATTACACTCTCCATTAAGATGGAAGTATCCTTACAACCACAGGCACGAGTGTGTGTTTATTCATCCATACTCTGTCCCCATAGACCGTATGCTTGTCCCCATACTTGACCCACGCACCTACATTACACTTCCGTGTGCTGGATGGCGCATGCGCAGCTGCTTTGCCGGTTTCAAAACTACAGAACCACGTGCTCTCTTTGCTCAGGGATTGGTGGAAACGTGAATAATGGGCGGTGCATTTCCGTCATTCCTCCAAGAGCAGCACCCTAGACTGTGGGCAGTCTATTAAAAGTTCTAAAAGTCCTAAGAAATCCTAATTGAGAAATATGTTACATTCTCATAAATCTTAGATACGTGTGAATATGGCCAGGCAACAAAACATCCCAATGGGGCTAATTTTTTTCTTTACTCCTATCAAAATAAAAATTTACACAATAAAAGTACCCATGAAAAGTAACATTACAAGTTTCTTTCATCGATAGTCTGGCATAATAATTGATTTGCTTCTGGTTCACTGTGGAGTGGTTAAGACTGTTTTAGTGGAAGGCCTACTATGCCCTTGATATGCATTAGCCTAGCACCAGCAAACTCTCCAAACACAAGGACTGGATGGAATTTTTTAAAAAGTGTCTCCACACGTCTCCAACACTTTGGCTCACTAGGAAATGTCCAATTCCAAACTGTCCCTTTAAAATATAAATACTTAAATCTATCAGAAAATGAGTAGTGCAATTATCTTGCTGCATGGACAGATAATTTTACTTGACAAGTTATCTTAAAATAAACTATCTCTAGAGTAGAATTAAGCAGTCTCAGAACTAGTAAGTAGATAATAAATCTAAAAACAAGATGAAAAATCTAATATAAGTTTTAAAATCTTGACCAGAGAAATTTGCAGTGAGCTTTTTTGACTAAGCTAAGGTGTTCAGTCAGTCACAGGAAAGTGCGGGGAAAGGCATCATCATTGCTCTAGTATCACTGTATGGGGGCAAAAAAGATGAATCACTGGATATGCTGAGATACAGACGATACTGTGATAAAGTAACTCAGAACCTCAAACTCTCCCTCCAACGCCAACAGCTGCAAAGTTCCATAATCTCCAGATCTTTTACCAAATGATGGAATGGAAATAGGGAACTGAACGAATGGACCCAAAAGAAGGGGGTGGCTTTGGATGGGAGATTTATGTCAATAATGACCGATCTGACCAGTCTGCAGAACCACCACAAAAACTAGATGTAGTTTGCTGTAGTTGCAAGAAAGACTGCAGCACAAAGAAATGCACATGCAAAAAATATGGACAGAATGCCGTGGTACTAACTGCACAAACTCACAGTTGCCTGATTTATCAGATGAAGACTACACCCCAGGCAGGTACTATCTCATTTTTAAAGAAAGTTGTAATACAAAAAAAAAAAAAACTTTTCATGGGTACTTTCATTGGGTAAAGTTTCATTTTAATAGAAGTAAAGGAAAATATAGCCCCATTGAAGTGTTTTGTTTCCTGGCCGTATTAACACATTGAGAATTTAATATATTTCCTCAATTAGGATTTCTTAGGACTTTAAATATGTTGTTCTAGACACCTCATAGAAATGATCTAGGCTGAAAAACAAACTATTAGAATGAATTCTGTTTTTGGCTCCAAAATGAGTTACTTTGCCTGGACTACTCATACATTTCAGTACGTAGTAACTTGACTTAATAATTTTGAGGCTGTCACAAAGTATGTAGTGTCAAAATATATAATAATTTTCCAATACTCGAAAGCCTAAATATTAGTCAACGTAGGATATGTTTTTTTTTTTTTCCAATAAATTTCTTCATGTTATTTCCAACAGTAGCATTCGTTATAATTGGTTTAAACTAAACATTTGTAAAGGCTTGTTTTTACATATAGTTAATGTTAAAAATCTAAACTCTCCTCTTACAAAAAAATGAAAAAATGGCTTACCAAGCACACAAACAATGAAGAAATAGGAAAAAGAGATAGGCTTACCTTGAAATGAAACCCTGCCTACATACACTGTTTCACAGCTCTGAACTCCACTCTGTGGGATGTTCTTGCACTCCTTTGTACTCTGCGCAGAATGTGTGGATAGTTGACATGTGACCACTGAAGGCTGAGCCAGGGGTCCAGCCTGGGAACCAAAAGCCACTGCAGTAGAAGTAGGCGGGGATAGCCAACAGGGGCAGAGGTACTTTGTAAAAAACACAGTGAGAAAGAAAGACATAACATGACCATGGGGAAACTTTATTAAAACATGAGTTGGAACAAAGCAGCCAGTGGATGTCAGTGAAGGTCATCTGGCCTTTGTTCAGCTCAGATTCCAGTTCAAATCTCTGACCTTAGATCTTCTTAATCAGCATTTTATTATGCCTATGCAGACCGATATGCACAGAATTTTGCTGTTCTTGTATTGATTTTTGAAAACATCCATTTTAACCATGTTAAATAACCCAACACAGAAGCCAGGAAAAGAAAGTTTCATGCTATTCTAAAGCAACACCATCTACTTTCTGGAAATGACACATCTAGGGTGAACCACATTTTTTCCCCTTGAAAATGTGTAATTTTCAATGCAGTCCCACAAACATCTCCCAAAGGAGTAATTCAGAAAACCAAAAGGTGTGTGTGATACCAACATAAGGACTAGGACTACTATAATAATTTAGTTTGGAGTTTTTAGGTTACTTGACCTGGAAGATATTGAAAAAAAAATAGAAAAACCTCTCAAAATAGATAAAGATATCAAATGTTTTATAAAACATCCATCCATCTTCTCCCGCTTAATCCGGCTGGGTCGCGGGGGCAGCTTGCTGCCCAATCCTCATAGCACCTGACCCCCCCTATGAACCCCTCTGCAGGTGGTGAACCCACAGGAGGGTGGACAACATGGTCCTTGATGTTAGTTCATAGGGGTGCGGGCATGTTTTAGGTTGATGGGGGAAACCGGAGTACCCGGAGGAAACCCATCCAGACACGGGGAGGAACATGCAAACTCCACACAGAAAGGCCCAGGTGACCCAGGGATCGAACCCGCAACCTTCTTGCTGTGAGGCCTGAGTGTTGCCACTCAACCACCGTCACCACCGTTATAAAACATAGTTGCACAATTCCTTTTTTATTTTATTTTATTTGTATTGTGCGTTGTTGTTGGTTTTTACAATTGTGTTGGATTATTTCATATTATATATATATATATATATTTTTTTAAAGTACACTCCATTCACTTCAAGGGCAGGTCCTTAACACAGTCTATGGTCCCTAACCAAAATACGTAGTGGGGTTTTGCTGTATTCACACCCCCCCGCACCGTGGGAGAGTGAGGTGGGTACAGACAGTGGAAACTTTTGCTGTTGCGCAGACGAATATCCAACATCTACCGTGAAACCAACGGTCTAGGATGACAAGACTTTCAAAATCAAAAACGGGGACACCCCCGTGATTGCTGGTAATAAAATTGTGAAACAAGTGCGTAATTAAGAAAAAACATCAGCACTTTCACGACTTTCATGATGAGGCCCATTTATGATGAACATGTGAGTCAGTATAGTCACATTTTCTTTGTGTTTTGTCATTTTTAAGCAGCGTTTCTGTATTTTGCCTAAACAAATGACAATGTATGTCTCTCTTTATTGTTGGCAGGTATCAAATTGGTCAATAGGACATTTCTTGTATAAAACTGGAATAAATCAATGATTTTGGAACTTCTGGTCACCCTAGGCACATCACCTGCATGATTCCTCACTTCCTTTGCAACATTCTTTGTGGAGCTTGATGGGTTATATGCCATGCTTTGGAATATTGGTGCAAGCACAGTAAGAACGCCTGTTTTTCAGTGCAAAAAATAAATAAATAAATAAATAAAGTTATGAGGTTAGGATATAACATTGGGATCAGCCGTTATGTTTTCATTGTTATGCTACACCTAAACAACACATGGGGTGCAGTGGTCATGTTATGTAAATATGTTACATCAGCGGCAAAAAACACATACAGTATAACCATATGTACTTAAAAATGTTTAATTGAGGTGTATATATATATACATATTAGTGACATTCAAGTACAGTGTCCCTACATAGATATTACGAAGGCCGGGGATAGAAACAGTTACAGTACACAAAGTTTAGAGTGCATAGCAATAGTAGAATCTGAATGAAGCATTTTATAGTTTAAATTAATTGTTGGCATTTACAAATGTGTAATGCAAACCTTTTAAAAACAGCACCACTGCATAGAGCAAATGCTTTTAAAATATAAGCACATGTTTATTATCCCAAATTATGTAACTCTGGTACAAAATGACACCCATACACAACATTTAAAGTTTATATGGATTTACCAGTTGACAATAAGTACAAAAAAGCCTGTGCTGGCTGAGAATTAACAGCAATTGTTTGTTTGTGGTATACATTATAAAGGTGAAACCATGCATATTATGAAAGGCTTTACACTGGAAGAGCTTGACCTAGTAACCTGTTCTAGTACCTTTAAAATATGTAATTCTCCATGTCTTCTGATTCAGAACTCACTACTCCAATAGTGAACATAAAAGTGCATTTTCATAAACATAAAAGCTGAAATAGTGTACACATGAGCTCATACTATTGAATTCACAGCAATGTTCCATAGAAATGCTTACAACCGACTGCAAAATCAATCCTGAGCAAAGAATCTCTACAATTTAACAATGCCACATCTTTAAGTGCATTGTCCATAAAACAATCTCCAGTGTTTTAATCAATATAAAAGTATATTTGCAATGAGTAATTTATAACATGGTATAACAAAATGTATTAGACAAACGTGTGTGGCCCTGCCAACATCGTTATGTTGCTTGAAATTCACAAAACAGTTTTGGTAAACTTCTTTTTTGGAAACTGGTAGGCCCTCAGGTATCAGTCATCACAAGACAATTACTGTCCAACTTTTATCATAATTTATCTAACACTGCCAAAAATATGGCATTAGTGATATGTTTGAATAGAAGGACTCCAAAAGGATTTAGTGCCATGCACAATGCAGCATGCAGTCTTTCTGAACTCCAACTTCATTAAAATTACTGCATCAAGGAACAAAATGTCTTTCTTCAAGTTTTTTTTTTTTTTTTTTTGTTTCAACTGATCGAATCTAACACTGGTAACAATGTCAGTGCTCCATTAAGAAATCCCCTTTGGCATGAACTCTGACCTTTGACCTCAGGAGCAGTGAGCACCTGATGAGCAGCTTGTAGCATTTCAAATACCTTACATCTCCTTTATTATTTCTTCAGGGTTCAAAACGACTCTTGGGTTCACATCTGCAGCATCAAATTCTTGGAGGTAATCCAGTGGGCATTTTTTCATCTTCTTCTAAACATTTAAAAACACATTGGGTTAATTTAGTAACTCCTGCAAATTTATCACAAATTTCTAACACTGAGACCTGATGGTGAGAGACATGTGTCTTCTGATGGGACAAACTGTAGATCAGAATCGAGGGCAGCAATGGAACTTCGAGGGCGGATACAGCGATCTCCTGAGAAACTTCGCCTGAGAAAAGCCTTCTAAAAATGAAAACACACAAAATGTAAAGATATAAATACTTGTGTAGTTATTGAAAACATCCATGTTGCACATTTGCAAGTCTCACCTTGCGTGATGTTGGGCTGGTGGGGGCAGAGGCACTGCTGTACAGACTGAGGCTCGAGTTGGACCTGCTGACAGCCAAACCTTTGGACATGCTTCCTGTTGGAGACAAGTATTTCTCTTTGATTTTCAGATTAGTCCGGCCCTTCACTGGAAAAAATAGCAGACACATTATGTAAAAAGGACTGTAATTACATGACAAGAGCATGAAAGAAGTGTATCTACCTCTGCATGGATCATTCTTGACCAAAAACTCATCTAACGCAGTCCAGCCTCCTCCCACTCTTACCATCAAAGTGCTTCTCAAAATTCGGACCATGCGTAACTGTTGTGAATCTCCAAACTGCAACACAAATGCCATTTTGTTTTACCAGAATATTTTTTTTCTAAAAATGTTAAAACTGTGCATTTTAAACTCACCCTGTATCTGTTGGCACTAATCTGTTCCACATGGAATCTCTTAGGGCAATTACACTGAGACACCTGGCGACTGACCTTATACAAGATTATTTAAAATGTGAAAGTACATATTTAGATTTAAAATAATATTAATATTACTTAGTAAATAGTCATGTTTGTGTTGAAGAAATTGTTATTACCTCTTCATTTATTTGATCTGCGTCCAGTGTTTTTCTGTAGGGGTCTCGACTGGGATGAAGCGCACTCACAAACTCATAGTAGTCAATGAAGCCATCACTGTTCATGTCAAATATATTTGCTACTGCATTCATTTCTAAGGGATTTGTAGGGAATTCTAAAAAAGAAGTTCAAGCAACTTAGCCTCATCACGTTATTTCAGAGGACTAAAAGTTCGGAGATATATCTTACTAGATGCAAGAACGTAATCAACAAACTCCTTCCTTGTAATGCGGCCATCCTGATCTCTATCAATGCTACGAAATACATCAAGGATCCGAGACTTCAGATGACTTATCCACTGAATATAGCGCTTTCTCCAGATATTAAAATCAAAGTTTGCAAACTCCTCCATCTGTACAAATATAGTATAAAACAGAAGCATTACATTTGAATCACTTTAAATGTGTGGAGATTGTAAGAGTCCCATTACCTCTTTGAGCATTTGCTGGTGTTGTTCTAGACGGGTTTGCCTGGCCAGAGACAGAAACCATAGTTTTTGCCATTGGCTGACTAGCTGACAGAGCTGTGGGGTCTGTGGGTCAAGGTGCTCTAAGGGGACAGGTGTACTAGGCTGGGGCTTTAATGTGCTCCTTCTTTCTGTGAGATGCAAAACATTTGATTTGAGCACACACAATCTGCTTGTCATTGAGTAAAGGCTGTAACCTACTTGTGAGAGGCCTCTTGCTTGGCGAAACTGATATTTGTTGAGCGATGACCTTAAGTTTGCAGCACTTAGTGGCCTGTTCAACCTCAGGGAACTTTTTATTCAGTTCTTCCACAAATATCTTTAAAAAGTGACATGATTATATTAAGTGGTTACTATTTAAATGGTCCACTATAACTTTTCATTTGGACAGTAAAATGTCTTACAGAGTGCTGGTCAATGAGTTCTTGGTTCTGCTCTGTGGTTTCAGCCACTGGCTCTTGCTCTTGGAGGTTCAAGGCTTCTTCTGCAGATGAGATCCAGTCTAAAAGTCTCTGGATTTCCTGCCTCTCAGCTTCCAGGGCTAATAAAATAGTGTGGATTTTCTGACCCTGCTGCTGAGCCCAGGTGTGAACCTAAGGTTAAGAGGAGGGGAGGAACTTTTTTATATCAGCAAAATAACATCTCAATTTTGGTAAGTAAATCAAAAGAATCTATACTACCTCCACATATCTGGTGTTGGTGACACTAATCCATGACTTTAATGTGATTATGGAGTCTGGATGACAAGATGCCAATATTTCTTCACCCAAACTCTGTATGTTTTGTAGCTGCACTGCTTGATTCTCGAAGGCACTCATTGACTCCTAATAAATGTCACAGAAAGGATTTGATGAAATCAAAATATGTACTGTTCTGGTTAAACAGTATGAGTGTGTACAAAATCAGTGTGCTAGGGACATGGAGTTTTAATAAATAACCAGACACAAAACGATAACATTTAACTGACCTTGTGCTGCCCACTGAAGGAGCGCAAAGCTTCTTCCTCCTCAGGCAGAGAGCCATACTTGAGAGCTCTCTCTGCCTCTGTAAGGTGCTCCATGAAAGAATGTACAAGGCTATCAAACTTTTCAGCCTAGAGAAAGAAAACATTTGAAAAGAATATGGTAAGCAGAGTATAGTAAGATATTCAGTACAAAACTGTCAATAGGTTTCACTAAATGTTTAATCACATATGGGTGCACAGACCTGTTTAAGTGCTACCTCCAGTCTATCCTGTTTGCTGACTGACAGTTTGCACACAGCATCCCAACGGCTCTCCAGTTCGTCCATCTGCTCCTGAAGCCAGTGTGCATCAGCTGTACTGCTCCTGGTCAAGTCTCGCACTGAGCGCTTTAGGGTTTTTATGCAACCGGCTCGCTTCCCTAACTCCTTTTGGAAAGCCTGTTAAAGAGTTAACATATTGTATAATAAATTATAGTAAATTATGTTGTTTGCATGAATTGCAGGAACACACACAAGTCAAATGCACCTTGTGTTTATCTATCAAGTTATTGACCATCTCTTTATCACCACCAACTGGAGCATCTTCAGATAACTGTGGCTCTGTTCTGTACAGCCAATCATTTAGGGCATGGAGAGCATCGGTGAACCGTCCTGAAAACAGAAGCGCTTCCTCCAGTTTGTGCTGCCTGAAACACACAAGATAAATAACATAGTTGTGAGAATCATCTAATTTCATTAAGCCTTTAAAAGTGCAAACAGACCATGCCTCTCATTACCTCTCCAGAGATTTGCCGTTGATAGTGTCCCATGTGTCTTTGAGTTCAGCGAGTAGGTTCTCTAGATGTTGTCTGTCCTGTTTGCTCTGAACTCTTTCATGAAGACTGCGACCATTTTTTAACGTGGCTTCATACATTGGTCTTTTTGCCCTTAGTAGTTTCTGAAATTCCTATTATTAAAAAAAAAAAACTTTACTTGAGATATTTAGTATAAAATAATGGGTAGATAATTATAATATTTGCTTAAGATTTATTATTGCACCTTCTGTTCAGTCAGCTGTTGTTTGATATCATCATGAGTTCCAGCAATCTCTTTATGTGTGTCTAAAGTTTGCTCTACATCAGACATCCACTCTATTAGCAACCGCCAAGATTCAATAAACTGAAAAAGAAATACGAGTAAATGCATTAATTGTATCTTACAATAATCAATGACGTTTCTACAAAAAATACTCTACCTGCTTTGCACTTTTCTTGGCCTCTTCAAGTATCCTACTTCTTTCTACCAAACGTTGATGTAATTTTTTATAGCGATCGTGGACAGTCATGACCAGGTTGTGAATGACATCACAGTCCTCCTTTCTGCTCATTTCAGTCAGTCTGCTGCCTATCTTCTCCACAGTATTTTTCTTTTCACAGTAACCATTCACCTCTTTTACCAAGTCCTGCACACATAAAATTACCAAAACATATACAAATAAAATATGGAATTATTTAAAAAAAGAAAAGTCTTAAAACATACTTTGTGTTTCTCCAGCTGAGTGCCAACTGAGTCCAGGACAAAGCTGGGAGGTGAGAGATGCCCAAAACTGTCCTCACACTTGGTCATCTTGTTGAGGAGCTCTTGAACATTACTGTGGAAATCTTTTGCCAAACTCAAACCTTCAGTCAGACTATCCTGAAGGAACAACATCACATTTGTATCAATTTCTTAAAGTTCAATTCAGTTTTATACTCATGGATGTGTTACCTTTTTCTCCTGAACCTTGTGGTAAACCAATGTCCATTTCTGTTCAAGTATAGATAAGATGTGCTCTATACTTGATCCCCGGATGACATCACTGCTCTCCAGCATCCTGTGAATGGCATTCTTCACATCAGTGTAGGTGTATAGCTTTGAGTCCATTTCTGTGCACAACTCCTGTAAGAATGTAATGTCAGAAGTACACTAATTCAATGGTACTGTAATAAATTATAAAATATTTTTATGTATATTGTACCAAGTGTGCATTGAGTCTTTCTGCTGCCGAGTCTGGCATTCCCCACATTGCTTTGGAAGAAGAAAGTTTGACATCTGTGTTCTCCAGCCATTGCAAAAGATCTTGAATCTCCATTGTAACATCTTGTACCTGAAATAAGATGCACATACTGGTGATGTTACAAGGCTATAAAGTAAGTGACCACTAGAGGGAGCCAACCAACTGATAATAGGATGGTTTTACTGTGTGATGCTAAAAATATTATGCAAGCTCAACTAGTTCATTTCTCATTTTTTAGACACACTATAAACAAACATATTTGTATCACCTGACTTAGTCGGTTCTCTAGCTCCAACTGTCGGCGTTCTGTCTCACAGCGCACAAACTCCCAGCTCTCATTGAGTTGTTCCAGCTGAGACTGTAGACCATGTGCCCCAGAGCCTGTCTCTGACAGTGACCTGCCAGCCAGGTTCAGGGACTCCACAGTGCGAACATGGGACATTACATCGTTGCGCAAGACCTTTAATAGAGAAGTGTTAGGTACCGTAATTAAGTAAGGTACAAAATTAATAATTTATTAATAACTGATCAGTTTATTTGTTGCAGTTTTATTTTTATTACCAACCTTATGTTTGGCCAGCTCTATCTCACAGGCCTGAAGGTCAATGGTGATGGGCCGACCACCATGTAACTGTTCAGCTGTTCGGGACAACCAAGTGCGCAGCTCATCCAGAGTGTTTTGGAACTGGCCCAGACCCAACAGGGCAGATTCTAACAGATGCTGTGAAATGTAACATATAATTTGTCTCCAGATTTTTGACAAAAATAATTATATTCCACCTGAGTTGTATTTATAACCTGTCTGCTGACGGTTTCAGACTCGAGGGTGTCCCATCTTTGTCTAAAATCACACAGTGGAGACACTGAGCCTTGACGCTCAGACCCTGGAGACAATCGACACACAAACCGATGGTTCAGGCTTTCTATCTCAATCTTCTTCTGGTAAAGCTCACGTTTAAATGCCTGAAAGGACAATACATTTAATTTAGATAAATTCTTCACTGTGATAGATAACAATATAACGTATATTTCTAACCTTCAAATCACATAATTGGTCTTTGACTGATTCAAGGTCAGTTCCAACCATAAATTCTTCAGTGGACCTCAACTCAGCTGACTTCAACCACTCAAAAAGACCCTATTACAAAAGAAATTTCATGAATAATCTATAATTTTCAAGTGGCATCAAAGCAAAATAGTTTCCCAAAGTGTATGTGTTTAGCACATACAGTACAGACCTGCATGGTGTCTTGATATTGGAGAGATAATCGTAATGACTCTTCCAGCTTTTTATGACATTCAGTCCAGAGTTTACTCAGGTTGTTCCAGTTACTATACAGCTGTGGAAAAGCAAAAGTGTAATAGTTGATAAAATAACACGATACCAGTTTACATTTCATTGTGTGACTTACTTCATCAAGGCTCCTGGTGACATCTGGTCTGTCTGTATCTCCACAAGCGGACATTAAATCCACCCCCACAGCACCAAGGGTGTCTAGATCTCCCTGTATACCATCAATGTCCTCCCTTAGAGTCTAGCCATGAAAGGGTTACCAAATATGAGCATATTTTGATGATAAAAGAAAAGCATGTTCATGTCTTATCTAGTAATTGCATTTACACAAACCTGCATGGTTCCGAGGCTTTGGCGAATAGTTTCAGAGTCAGTTTGACTTGCGTTCAGATCCATAACTGCCTGTTGAGCTTCACTGAGAGCTGCTGTGACATCAGTGATGTCTCTCCAAAACTTCATAGCGAGGTCTAACACTTTGAGCAGCCATGTTTCCTTTTCCTTCGCCTGAGCATTTGTTTCAGCCCATAAAAGAGACAAGCCAGAGACCTGATCCTGTATGGCTAGAAAGGTCAATGGAAAGAATTTTAACCTCATGGGATTAGTTATCAAAATCTAACATATCGAGAATATCTACCTGTGCCAATGGATTCATCACCAGCAGTCTGTGTATTGCCCAAAAGCTCACCAGCTTGATTCCTGACAGTGCTAAGGCTGAGCTCCAGTTTTGTCAGCTCAGCGAGAGTGTGTTTGTTGTCCTGAAGCTGCTCCTGGATCCTCGGCGTGAGAGCCTGAAGTGAAGTGGGGATCTGAATGCGGCTTTTCAATCGGTCAAGACTCTCTCTGATCAAGGTCATTCTTTCATTCAACTGCACAGGCAAAATCAATGCCAGTGGTTAAGGTGTGTTTTCAACAATAGTATACTTAAAAGGATCAGTCATTATCAAGTCATTGAATCTGCATTCTTACTTGTGTGAATCGAGGCAAGGACTCTTCCAGTAGATTAGATGTCTCCCGTACTTTATCTCTTATGGCTCTGTGCCGATCCTCAGCCTCTGTGGCCCTCTGACAGTACTCATTACCTTGGCAAGGATTGAGTTCTGACAAGCGTTTTGCCAAAGCACAAAGACGGGAAATTAAAGGCTTGTGTTCTGCAATAGACTCCCTCAGATCCTGTTTAGAAAAAAAATATTCAAAATGGTTAAAGGTTCTTAGATAAGTAAAAGTACTAACAAATTAAAAGCCATGTCACATGACTAGTTTTGGTGTCAGGAAGTAGGAGCTAATTTGCTGGCAGATTGTATAGTATAAATGGGCTACTTTGTTGGACTGGACAAAAGAGGATTAAAACTGGTCCTTCTACTTTACCTGTAAAAGGTCCTGTTGTTCCCGAAATGCCTTGTAGCTAATGGTACTGAGTGAGAGCTGGCCAGAAAGAGTCTCAGTTTCCTCTAACCAGGGTGAAACCTCAGAAATGCCTTCTGAGAACTGGAAAAGTAGTGAGTGAGCATGCTCGAGCTGCAGGACCACATGGGAATTAGTGGCAGAAGTGCTGTTACACTGCTCCTGTAAGGCATCCAATGGTGTCTGTGCCAAAGGATAAATGTTGCATTGTAAAAAATGTAAAAGTTGTATTATTAATCATAAAATAATCATTTAATATATATGCCAACCACAAGGTCTGTAGTATCTCCATCACTGTATGTCATCAGGATTTCCGCAATCTTCACCATTTTTTCAATGTTAAACCTATGTTGCAGAATCTCCACTGCCAAAACCTTTTAATAAAACGTGCAATGCATTATTGTCAGTTACTACAGATTGCAGAATGATTTCTAAGTGATTCAGACCTTTTGTTCATGGAGTTGCTCTGATATCGTTGTTGGGATTAAATCAATGTTTCTCAGTTTTTCCAGACTCAAAGAGGTTTCTTTAAACCATGCCACCTCCTTCACCACCGCCTGTTGAAGCTAATGTATACACAGTAGCACATGTTAGCACATGTTAGCACATGTTAGCACATGTTAGCACATGTTAGCACATGTTAGCACATGTTAGCACATGTTAGCACATGTTAGCACATGTTAGCACATGTTAGCACATGTTAGCACATGTTAGCACATGTTAGCACATGTTAGCACATGTTAGCACATGTTAGCACATGTTAGCACATGTTAGCACATGTTAGCACATGTTAGGATGTTTTGCTTCAAGACAAGTGAGTAACCAAAAACAAATCCATACATATATATTAAAAGACAAATACAAAGTTCAAACACGTGTTCAAAATTCTTCTTTAATGTTGCCTTTTGCATGCATGAACATGATGTGATGATGAACACTGAAGGCACTAAATAACAGATGGCTAACGTGTGTGCTAAATATTTAGAAGAGTGTCCCATATCGTAACGCTTTGGTGTGTAATCTAGACTCACCCTTTGTCTTTCTGCAGCACACAGGAGCGCATCTCCAGCGTGCGCCTGCGCTCCTGCGGCCCCCAGCAGCTCTCTCTCTATGCGGCCGAGCCACAGGTGCAGGTCCTCCTGGCTGGAGGTGCAGCGGCTGGAGGCTTCCAGCGCCTGCTCCAGCCTCTGCAGCACATCCACACTGCTCAAACTTAGCACGGAGCAGCGGATCCGGAGAGCATCCAACTTCTCCTGCACCTGCGCTGCTTCATCCTCTGTGAACACCGGTCAAATGTCAGAAGGTAGACTTAATGTAAGGTAGGCCAGTCGAGTTATTGACTTGTGGTTGAACAATAAATGAGCATCCCACCTGAAACTACTTCTATCAAGCTCTGTCCTGACTCCTGTATTTCTCCAAGCCCAGACGTTTTCACTTGAATCTCCTCAACAAGAGACTGGTTGTAACAGATAATATGCATTTAACCACAGATTTGTAGTTGTAGCTTAAAAGTCATAATATATTTTTGTAACCTTGGCACGTTTTGTAGCATCTGCAAGATGCAACATCACTCTTTCAGCATTACGTAGTTCAGCCAGAGCCTGCTCCACAGAAATGAACCACTGTTGCAGACTGTCTACTCCCTCCTGGAACAACTGTGCCTTTGGAAGAATGAGCTCCAGATTTGCCCTCCTATCAGAGACAAAATGCTATCATCTTCAAAAATCAGGATAATTTTATGTCCCCAGGGGTGCAATAGCTGATCTTACCTTTGTTCAGCCTCTTGTAGTAATGACTTCCATTTTTCCTCAAGTGAACAGAGCCTAGTGTATGCATCCTCACCCTCTTCTCCTGGGTGAGCCTCCACCAGCCGAGGACCCTCCAGCATCATAGTGTCCATACTACGACGGCGGTCTGATAAAAGCCGTTGCAAGAGCTGGAAAAACACCAAAACACTACTTGAAATGTGTGATAAAAACACATTCATTTCATTTTTGCATTTTATTTCATTTCTAGCAGCATTTCATTGAGATTCATTGTAGTAACATACTTTTTTTTTTTTTTTTCTTGGCCTTTGTATACATAAAGGAAGCCCATTCTCAAGTGTCAGTCTTGCATTGTCAAAAGCGAAGCAGGTTTCACCTCATCCAACAAACAATAGAGACACAGGTGAAAGACACCCCTGTTTGCTCCAACCCTCTGGGAATAGTGACAAAGAGGCTTATTATGAGCATGGGCACCACCCTTTTACCGGTGAATATGGAGTTTGGGGATGAAAGAAGCAATTGAGCAGGTTCCATGAAACAGCCCATCTTAAAGGTTTTGCTCTCTTGTGTATATCTCTTAGCATTTTAGGGTGTATTTTGGGGAGAAATAGAGTGTGTGACTGCTGATAACACACCTTTTGTTCCTGAAGCTGTGCCTTCACCACTTTGACCTCTGAAGATGGAGGCTTTTGATTGGCTGTGAGCTCCTCTATCTCACACACCCATTTAAACAATGTTTCCAGGTTTTGGAGGAATGTATTGGAATCTGTAGCTGCATCCTTCAGAGCCAAGGCCGGTCTTGTTCCCTTTAGAATATAACATATCATAACAATATGAGCACGATAATGAGTGTACTCAGATTATGCAACTAATAAATTGCACATACTTTCCATTTATCCACAATTGAATCTTGGTCTGAACTTGACTGTCCATCACTTTGAAGCTGCAAAAATATGTGGTTAATATTTAGTTTTAGAGGAGTCTTACTGTTGGTGGTAATCATGCAAAGAAAGCAGTATGGTAGGATGAAAAGAGTTCAGAGCATGACAGAAAAAGTAGTGAAGCTAAATTATTAGATTTATCAACCTCAGCAAGTTCCTTTGCAGCCCCATTTAAAACCCTAACAGTTCTGGTGACTATGGGGTCGCCTCCTTTACTTCCGGGTGGATACTCAGTTACTTCCACAATCTCAGTTATGATAGTCTCTGTAACCTCTGTCACTTCTGTTACTTCTCTAGGAGCCACAGTCTTCCATGGCCAGGGACTGCCTTCTCGTGAGTCTCTTCTTTGAAAGCTTGCCCTCCTCTCAGCTGCACTCTTGTCCATTTGAGCCAGTGGGGACCTAGCATACTCTGGTGGCACTGATCTCCTTGAAAGTGTCCCATTTCTGGATGTTTTTATGGGTGAAGGTGTGCTGTGCCACGCGTTCTCCAATGTGCTGCTGCTCCTGATTGTAGAGGCCGGGGAACTACGCAATACTTTATCTGAATTTGGGGTATGACAATCTTGCTGTCTTTTCTCTTCCATTTCCTCTGCCTCCCTCTCCTTGTCCACCTCACCACATTTAATTGCTTCATTCTTTACTCGGTTATTGATTTCTTCTTGATTACTGTCTCCATTTTGCTCCACAGAAGGCCACTCTTTCCGCCGTTGGTAACACTCCTTCAAGAAGTTTTCATCGGATCGCACTTGCTTGGACTTCTGACCCAAACAGCTGGGCCGACTGATGAGGTTACCCATAATCCTTCAGCCAAGAGGCAAGTAGGGCAACAGGTGAGGTAAGGCCTTTTGTAAGGCCATGCATGCGGGAGATTCTTCAGCTACCTAAAATCAGACAAGGCTAGGGTTATGAAGGGCAGTACTCGTCCATCTTACAGACAACAAAACAACTAAGCCAACGTACAAAATATTGACCCAAATTTTTGGCTGTATTTTTGTGCCAACTCTGCCAGATACTTGGCATGTAAAACCAAAGAACACAACCAAAGCAAACATTTTCTTGGCAAATCTGACGCCTGTTTCTTTGTCCTTCAGTAGACCACATGCAAATACTGGCCCCTCAATCTCACAACACCAACTTAGAAATTCTGGGCTTGGAAATTAAAGTGACAGGCTTGGTGAGGATCCCACTGTTAGGACTGGCATAGAGGACCAGGGCACGCTGCCAGCATTTCCTCTCACTCAGGCTGGCCTTATGGTGTCTGACCATTAAATATCTATTTAAGTGTAAAATATACTGGCATAATCTGTTCTATTAATTAATTAGAGCTCTGAAACAGACAGGGTTTGAATATTGATGAGCCTTTTTTTAAATAAAGTCTATAATTAGATCAAGATAATATTGCTGCATTTATAGCATCCTTCAGAATGATCTATGTCCATGAAAGCTTGGGAAGGTCCACCAGGAGATCTCTATTGAGTCAGAGTACTCCCATTCACAATCCAACAGGTCACTTAAGGTCATGCCTAAGAACTAAAGATCTGTAGGGGGCCAATATGGGTCAACAACAGGGAAATTGGGTTGTTGGGTTGTATAACTATAGGACACTTGCTTGGGATGAAGAAATGTTTAATTTGCGACTTCTAAGTGTTTTGGTATGGAACTTTTATCAGGTAAAAGATACAAATAAAGCACACAACCTTGAATAATGTGTTCGCATTGTACTGCTTGCATGCAATTTAGTTCACAATATTACAAAAATATACATTATAATTATAAATAACATACATATTGACTGGACATAATTCCATTGTACCGTAATTAGAAATATCCTGCCAAAGCTGGACATATAATTATTACAAAATTATGAATCAAGTGAAGTTACTTTTCTTAATAATATAATTTCACATAGGGCAGCATGGCTATTTTATGCTGTAATTGTCTCAGTCTCTGTTACAATTTAACAGTACATTCAGTGCAGTGGATTACCATAACATGGACACATATATTTGTGAGGCTGTGCAACCCAAATGTAAATGCTAACTAATACCGTCGTCTCACAGGCTGTCCCCATACATTAGGCCACAGGAAGTAATTACCTTCATGACTCCCACTGCTGAGCATATGATGTAGTCAAGACTTCCACTGGGAGTACACAGTGAGATTAGAGAGTAGTGCCCTAGACAAAGCCCCTGCCTCCAGATCAATGATTACTCAGTTAGGTCAGATCAGTGCCCAGCCAGCGGTCTCAGGAGGTGGGCCTGAGTATCTGTGGCTGTGTCCACATGGGTTAACATTTCGAGGGTGAGGGCGTGCCTGGTTACTGGCCTGCATGTGTGGTCGCTGGCAAAAAAAACATGTCTGCCTTCACTGTGATGTCAACACAGATGCTGATATGCAAAGAAGGGTCATTAGCGAACACATTCTCTCATTCTCCAAATTGAATTGGCTTGAGAGGCTGTGTATACTGGCTGCGAATACTGTAGAATACAACTCTTAAAATAGGCCATGCCCAACATGCATTTTTAATAGAATATAGGTTATTTATATGTATTTATTTAAATTATTCACTTCAAATTTAAACTCCTTGACCTACATTCAGCTTGTTTAGGAATCTGGGGAAGCATGCTCCAAAGGATGCAACCCTTTGTGTGCTAAGAAGCGAAAACCAGTACACTATGTTACTCATATTGTCAATGACCTAACCAGCCCATCACTTAACCTACTTTAGAATGGCCAGTAATTCAGAGAACCCCTTCACTGCTCTCTCAACCTTGATTTATGATGAGAAGGCAGTCCATTAACTGATTAATTTGATTATATTATTGAATATGGTGAATTAACTCACTAGTAATAAACATTTGATAATATACAGTCTATACACAATACATATTTGGTTGTTTTAATATAAAAATATAATAAATATTATTCTCAACATAATAATCATCATCTAGAAGTGTCTAAGACTCATACCATATAAACACCCAAAGGTTTGACTGAACACAATGATAACCTTGCACTAAGAACACCTCACCGATGATTGTGGTTCCTTAATGAAACATGGCAGCTCTGCATTCACACATGAGACTTGTAACATTTTAACTGTATAGTGCACAAGGTCACCTAGTTTAAAAAAAATCTATTTTCAACACCTTAAAATGAAAACACTGAAAATACATTCTCAAAAATCCTTTTCATTTAAATAATTATCTGCATTTTTTCACAAAGAATAGATTCAAAAAAGCTCTCCACTGATTACTTCTGTAAATTTCTAATAAAATTTAATTTCTGGGTTGTTGTCCCTTTTGACAAAGTGAAACTAAAATGAACAAAACTTACCCCGAACCAGCCCTCTCGACCTCATGAGTAGAGGAATCCTTGCAAATCCCATTCAAACAGGCAGAGAATGATAAAAATCCAGCTTTGTTTGAGCATCCTTTCAAACGCCTCTTAGTCCCAACATCCCAAAATTGTAGGTTCTGTCCACATACTCACACCCTTAGAGCACATAGTCCATTTCTTCCGATCACCCCCACATGCTCACACCGCAAACACACTTTTCTAAACACAACTGCACATGCCCCGATAACTCATGCTTTTCCGTTGCCCACAGTCACAGGCAAACAATGTCCTCCGCCTCCCCTCACAGGACACCCCTCCCCTCTCTCCACTTGTCCTCCCTCCCACCAGCTCCCTCTCTCACTCTCTCCGCTCCTCTCCCTTTCTTCTTTGTTGTGCGATAGAGGAATTCCTTCCCTTGTTAACGCTACTGATGGGATAGTGTGCCCGAAAAGAGACAATGTATTCCAACGGCTCAGATCGACTCCCACAGCTCTGCAGCCAAAATCAGTTTGTTCTTTTCCTCACATGGAGGTCTGGTTTTTGCCCATACACAAACAAGGCGGTGCCATCTTTTAACACCAATTCAACCACAGCTCAGGTTGCCCCGCCACCAATTGGCCATAAAGTGCTCCCTGTACCAACTCTAGGGGCTTTCTCGCTAACTCTCACCCCTTTCTTATCCAACAAAGCCACTCGTCTAAGTCTAACTGTGAATCTGAAAACTCGTTTGAAAAATGGTCCTGGATAGGGGGTAAAAAAAGGGGAGTTTTCAATAGACCCCGGGGCTGTCCTCGCAACATTCACATGTTAAGTGACAGCTGCCTGAGTCGGCTCCCCTTCTTTTCGGGAGTGGAGGAGAGAGAAAGAGGTACACACTACAAAAGAAGGGACCCACTCCCACCCCATACTAAGCCAGTCTCCCGCACATTCAGACCCCAACCCCCTGCACCGCTCATCCCATTTCCCCATTCAGAGTCGGAGCAGAAGCCGCAACAAAGACAACTAATTACTGTAAAACATCTCCGATTACTTTTCAACTCACTTCCAGTTATTACAGCAACAATATTAATCATAGAAAACATGTATTTAAACACTATAATATCAATTCAAAATCAGAACTTTTTGTTTAGTTATTTCACTGTATATTGCAATTCACCATGCAGACCTCTGTCAGCATGTATGAAAAAAAAAATCTCATTGTGTTACCAAGTCAGTATGGGAAAAATAAACGCTGTCTATGTCTGCTATGAAGCTATTAGAATTATTGATCATCTCAGAAAATCTATAACATCTTCTCTTGCATAAATTGCTTACTGTGTTTTATATGAGGGAGATTTAACTTGAACTTGTATAAATAGTGCAAATAGTGCTCAGGTGAATGACTATATTGGTAAATGGTCACATTTTTACATGCTCTTGGTCGGTTGCATCTGTAACGAAGAAAATTTCCCCTCGGGGATGAATAAAAGTAATTCTGATTCTGATTCTGATTTTTATACAGCGCTTTTTCACCTTCAAGGCACTCAAAGTGCTTTACAACAAGGAACCAGTCATCCATTCACACACCAGTGTACGCAGACACTAGGGGTGAGGTGGGTCAGGTGTCTTGGCAAAGGACACGACAGAATTCATCTGTGGCAGCTAGAATAGCACCACTAACCTGTGGGTCAGTGGATCAGACCACTTTTAAGTCGAGAGTGGGATATATTGTGGTTGCTTGACAGAATTTCAAGCTTATATATGTCTCAACAGACAATACACTACACATATTACAAATCAAATACCTTGTTAGCCTGGTTAGTACTTGGATGGGAGACCACTGGGAATTCCAGGTGCCACAGTGGGGCGCCAGTGGTCGTTGTGTCCTTAGGCAAGACACTTCACCCACATTGCCTAGTGTGAAAGTAATGTGTGCATGGCAGGACCCCCTTGAAAAAGAGATTAGTAATCTCAATGGGACTTTCCTGGTTAAATAAAGGTTAAATAAATAAATTAAACAAATTTAACTCAAAAGTACTTTTTTTTCAATAGTAAACAATGATAACAATTTTAAGATTAAGAAGAATAAGCTCAGATCCACTCGACTGTTCTTAAACAGGTTTCAGATTTCTCATCATTTTCCCAGATCACTGTGACTGTCCTTTGTCCTTTCTCTTTCCTCTTGTCCTGTCAGTGCTAATTAAAAGCCTCTTCTCTGTTGTAGAGAGGGAGCTTACAGAACAGATGACTGAAAGAGGACAATAACAGATGGCAAAACATAATACTCCTGGTAGATATTTACACACTATAAGTTTGAGTTGAAAGAAGACTTAAGACTTGAAGGTGCACAATGTAAAATTTCTGGTGGAAGGTGCACCGCCTGCATGTCTGGTAATAAACTTACCTATTTTTGCTCAATGAAAACACCTGTAATTGATAAGATACAGGGCGGCTCAGTTTAATGCTATACTGTGGAAAATTCCAGGCAACGCAATAACACCTCCAAGGAGACAAGCAGGTGATGGCCCAGAAAAGTTACATACTGTAACTTTAAATAGAATATTTATTTATATGTTACTTATAATTGATGACTTGTCATCATTCAAAAAATAGGGTGTCTTGAGTTATATTTTTAATTGTCATGGCAACTGTCCTAGATTTTCATCATTCTGAAACCTATGAATATGCAACAGGACAGCATTACAAATACCAGGCCCATAGTGTATGGTGTAATTTCATAGGGTGGTGTTTAGCAGGACCAGAACAAGATTGTATTATCCTGTCTCCCCTCCTCTCCTATTCCAACCCCTGTGCCATCGTCAAATTAAATCAGGCCTCAATGATGTCTCCCCAGAACATGGTAATTAGACCTCTTGATGAGAATTAGAAAAGAAGGGGCTCCTCAGAAGGGTCAAAGCCAGAAGCACCATTCAACATGTGCACTGTCATTTATCACAAAAAGGAGGTAGCTTCCAATAAAAGCACTGTGCTGCCCTGCTGGGTTGCCCAGATTCTGCTGAGCTGCTCGGATACTGGAAATTACAATCAAGAGTCTGTCTAAGGCTTAGCTCCATGGAAATAGGGAAGAGTTCAACCACATCATCCGTCTCATGTTTGATGCAGCAGCTCAATGCAAAAGAAGGATTTACAGCTGTAGGTTGGCCTTTTATATAGAGGAAATAGGCACAGAGAACAAAAGGAGGGGCCCTTTATCACCATTAACCCTAAAATAGTGTGAGCATCATTTCAAGTTGAAGAAAATCAATTTGACATACTGGGGACAAAAATGCATCGGATGTACTGCGTAGACCTATGCAAAGGCATGGGTCACATGAACAAATCTGGTACTACAAAAACTAAGCTGTGTGCTTTAGAAGACAGCATTTTTACAACTTTGCACAGTCTGGATATAGTTTTTACTTTTTGTGTTGCGTGTAAGAAAACATCTCTCTAAGGCAAAGGTTATGACAGTGACCATGTTTGCTAGCTGTCAGATGCAGAGTAGATGTGAAAATGATCTTTAGACCTTGATGTTGCTTCCTTGGCCTGATGAGGCCTTTTTTATATGTTTTGTGCACAAGACTTTTTGAGATGCAGCATCTGCTACCAACCCAGGGAAACCAGGAACCAGGGGTCTTAGACAGGCCAGGTCTGTATCCACCATGTGGGGGTTGGGGCTCTAGAGGAAATAATGTATGGGAAGTTATGACCTCAATGAAGGCAAAGGACCAATATGACAAGTGAAAAGAAAAGTGCAACAAGAATATGTTTGAGGAGCTTTTCCATTAGGAATTCATATATGGCTGCATGATATATTTTATATGCATGTTTATAAAAGATAATTTTATAAGCAGTTTTATTGGTTAAACTTTAAAATATTATTAACTGTAATCCACACTTTTCATCTATGGGGTCCCATTAAGACTAATAGGACAAATACAGATGAATTTCCAAATAAAAGAAACTAGCCACAAGCACATATAAATAGCATGTACCTTGTTATTTCAACTATGTCTTTACCAAAGTGCGTCAGACCTCAGGCTTTTGTCATGGTAATGGCGTTAGTCTGTCACACTCCTGGTTATAGTCTAGGCCTGAGGGACTCGTTAGGAGTTAGGAGCTCAAATGAGGACATCTCTAACCAGGCCCCTGTTAAAGGACCCTATGCAATACACTGGAGAGAGACACACCTGCCACTTTACACAGTGTATGCACTAGTTAGCACATCCATCTTTTCCCATGAATACTGACGGTCTTGCCAATGATGTGATCATATAATGTGAACGATAACGACATTAAAAATGTAATGTAATATTTAAGTAGTCTATACATTGATAGCAAAAGAAAGCACATAAAAGCAAAAACAAACATTACATTTACACAATGTTTAGCTCTTCATTTTAATTATAATGACAATAATAAATTATATTCTTATAATTGCTTGGACTGAGAACTCTCATGTCAAGCCTCTGATTGATTAACTGAACACTGAACTGACCACTGAGCCCATTACACCATTGCCACCCGATGTGTACTTTTTGGTTGTTTCTCTAGTTCACAATTTTCTAGTTTATTAAAATGGGACTTGCTATCTATTTTTGTAAATAAAAAAGGCCCTTTTTCATCCCTTCTTCAAAGACAAGTGGCCGTAGCATCTACAGTTATTTCCGATCAACACCCTTTTGCCATTTTTGCACTCTCAAACAAAACAAATCTTGATTTTCTTTTCTCTGCCCTTTTGCCTCTTCTTCCCATCTGATTCTAATGTCTTTTCACTGTGTTCTCTCATCTGTGCAGTGGGCCTCTCCAGCAGCAACCAGTTCAGTGAGCTGCCGGTCCCTGACCAGGCACAAAGAACCCCTCATTCCCTCTGTGGCCTAACACAGTCAGCCTGCATGAGTGGAACAGGACCACCACAGTGTCACCAAAAGTGAGTATGCTGAGTCATGAGAAGCTCTTTTTCATACAATGTACAATGGACCTTTATCGGATGTCATGACTCATTGGTTTAGTTGACCGTTGTGATGTGAAGTTGGTCTTTTACTGGCAAATTCAATGTTATCAATGTGGAGTGGGAAATATGGTATTGTGACCTCTTCTATTGCTCAAGAGTTGAGGGTCAGTATTGCCAGTACTTCCTGGGGTGGAAATGATGTCAAAATAATTGCAAGCTAATTGACAAGCAAAAAAATGATGGGATGTATGGAAGCAGAGGTAACAGAAGGCAGACAGACACTGACCCTGGGGTCTGAAGCAGGAAGCCTCATCTCCATGTTCTTCAGCCACTGTCTCAGGGCTCTGATTTGACCTCTGAACTCAGACTGCCACTGACTCAGCTCCTCCATGTTGGCACTAAATCACATGATATAGGATAATATTAGGCGACTGCTCGATTTTTCGAAGAAAGCATGGTTTATTATTGGCTAATCCCTACAAATCTGTAGCCATTTTACATCACAACAGACTCACATTGTAAAATTGTCTAATCTAATAAAACATCTAATAAAAAGTATAGACATGACTGTGTATATAATAATTTTGTCTACAATTTTAGTCCTAGTCTCATCCTTTAAACAAAAATACAGGATTATTCTGCCAGCCATATGCTTTGATTGGCTGCTGTCATATGACGCTACATTTGTGGCTCAATCATAGACTGTATAAAAGGAGTGGACTAAGTGAGCGTGACGTCACCCATAGCATTTAGCGCCATTCAAATGAGGCTCACGATGCTAACAGTTACAGGAGCGAATCTGGAGCCAGGCTCTATGTTATGAATAGGGTTTTATTTGGTGGAGAAAATAGTGGAAAAAAAATCAGGATCCTGTAGAGCAGGTTCATACGAACATTTTAACACCAAAACGACGAGGCTCAGTGCAACAGATACAGAGAGATGAGCGATCAGATCTCAATGTAAGTCAATGGGAAAAAGGGAGAGAAGGAGCCGGAAGAGCCTCCTGGCGCACTTCCTATTTGGCACGCGGTGGCTACCGGGATAGCTATGTCCACTCATATATACGGTCTATGGGCTCAATACTCTGAAGGTGCTAACTGGCTATGTCTGTGTTTCTTTGCAGGTATAGGATGAAAACAAATCCAAAGAGGCTTAACTTTGCTATATTATATTATTTTGTGTTTTTGTTGTTCAAAGACCTAAATCAAATCGAATTAAATCAAATTGGAAGTGAGGAAACTGTGTTGTGGAATCCCTATTCATAACCTAGTGTACATTATTTTAATTACATAAAAGCAGTTACCCATATCTATGGTCCTTTGATGAAAATGCCTGTGGTTCAAATTGTACCCCTTCATCCTGCACGTGACAGAGAATAAATACTGCATGCTGCACTCATCATTTCAGTCTTTGATTTTATACTAGATTACTATCAAATATTGGGTGACTGGGCTATGGCAAATTAATCAATTTCTTACCTTCCTTCCTCCAATGGATGGGAGAGTAAAGTAGGGGTCATACTCCAAAGAGCTGATAGAAGAGTTCTGGGAGGTATTGGCGGGTTCTTCTGATGAATCCAGTGGCTATTTTAGAGAGCACATTGTGATTTTTTTTTAAAGATAATTCTCAGAGTAAGTAGTCTTTATTTATTTTCTTATTTTAAATTGGTAAAACTGGTAACTTGCATTTATAATATTTGTACAAAAGAAATCAAACTACTGGACCATACATATATTGCTTTTTTCTGAAATCACTCAAACAGTGCCCTCAAGTGGTGAGTAACATTTCCTATAAACCACTTAAAACTTTGTCCAAATTGTTTTCTAAACAATTTATACTGAGATAATTCCAAGTGTTATTTTAATAATAAGAGGAGATGTAGCTCTTCATCCTACTTTAATCACACAGTGCCCTCAAGTGTCAGGTCAAGTAAATGTATAAATACTGAATTCATATACAGATCTTGGTGGGAAATATAATCAGGTTTACGACACTCAAAAAATACTCAAATATGTACTAAATCTGAGCACATAATTTTGTTCAGCAGGTTATGTGAATGAACTCTTGTTATTGTATAGTTTGGATTGTGTTTTGTTTTGTTTTTTTATGTGAAATTGCATTATTTATAAATGACAAGATAACTTTTAAAAGTATATTTATTTACAAAATCATTTTCTAAACTAACTTTTTCCCAAATATCTTTTGTCATTTTAATATTCATAACAAGCAAGCAGATGTATGGTATAATGCATAAAATGATTAAAACAAAGAGACAAAAAGAAAGTGTTCAAAACACTGCTGATGCGGTGTAGATGCTTAAAAATGTTTTCAGAGAACAGCAAAATTACTTGTTTAATATTACACATTCAAACAATGTAGTGAAATAGGATAGAAGTAACACTTTGGTATTTGCTTTTATACAACATTATCAGCAACAACAAACACACCCAGTGGACTTTCTACATATTTAAATTTGAATTTCTTTAAATTAGAAGTAACTCAATAAAACAATTATTGGCACAGAGGTCCAAGTGATTCTGGGGTTTCCAAGATGATGTCATAATGCTTTATGTATGAATGGACATTCAGTGGCAAATCTAAAAAAAAATCAGTTAAAGAACAACAAAACAATGAACACAAATGAAAAGAATGAGAAAAATATAGAATGAAGTGAAAATCTTAAGTTAAAAATCTGTAAAACTCCACTTGCCTGGATCAGGATATTGTGATTATGGGGACTAAAAGACCTAGCCAGCTGAGTGTCCATCTTCAGGAAATGCATTCTAAAAGTCTGCAAAACACATAAGGACAAACAACGGTCACTCCACACACTAAAATCAACAAAACATAAATGGCTGAAAACAGAAAGGAATGGATCAACTGTATACAAAAAGGGTGAAAATTGGTTAAATTAAAAAAAAGAAATAACTTACAGTAAAGTATATTACAGGAGGCACATCTGTGTGATGAAGCTGCATGAGATCTGACATCACATTGGGACTCATCAGGAACACTTGGGCTAAATTGCAAAGCTTCTCTAGTGACTAATCATGTTGTGTCAAAATAATATTTACATGTCCACTGTTTATAAACATATTAACATGAAGGCAATATGTGTGTTTTTGTTGTAGTGTCTGGCGTTATGTGCCAAGAGTAATAAAGTAATAGTCTTTATCAAGAAAATATAAGAAATATCATGAACCCATCCATATTTTATACAAACATTCAATGTAAAATTGTTATCTGTAAAATATCAAAAACTTTGTTTACATATAGAATATAAAGTTTTTAAAGTCATAAAAATGTCAAAGAAAGTAATACTATAAATTTCTGTTGAACATTAATCAGCCTGTAAGGCAACTTTTTAACAGGTATAGTATGTTATGTCCAAAAATATAAACTATGTTCAAAATTGTACTATTCTAAACTCTACATGCAAAAAACAAAAAAAAACAAAAAAACAATAAATAAATAACTGCCATGTGTCTAATTCTTAAGAGTAAGTTACATTTCAGTTCTACTGTTCATTTCTATTAGTGGGCTTATGTGTGGTTGTACTAAATTATGCATAACATGGCTATCAGAATCTGCGTCCATAGCTGGTTGAAGACGATGTATAAGAGGAGGAGGAGAAGTTCATGCTGAAGCCAGCGTCAATACTGCCTCTCCTTGATCCAGTTCTGGAACCAGTCCTTGATCCAGACCGAGAGCCATAGGCTGAGCCAGTTCCACTCAGATTATAGGGACTATACACTCCTTTAGTGGAATCTGATGAGGCTTCAAGAAGCCTCAGGCCAGATCCTTCCTCAACCATGCTTTTATCCATTGCGTCTTTAAAGGAGATTTTAAGTTTGGTTTTGGGACATGTCAGATATTTTGAATAAGCATTGACATCTCTGAGTTTTTGGGCAGTGCGTGCATCAATACTTCCCTTCCTGATAGACTCATCCAGTGGCACTCTTCCCTCGACCTCAGGCTCAATGAGTCCACCTGTGAGATATTGGACCTCAAGGAACCGCTGCCCAGCTTCATAATACAACCAGCCCTTTTTCAGAGCTTGGGAGGCTGACATTTTAGATTTTGTTCTAGGGTCTTCAAAGCCATTAAATGCTTTTTGTGCAAGGTTAAGACGATCAACCATAATTTTATCCACCAGACCCTTCTCTGTGGCATCACTGACTGAGAATCTTTCTCCACTTGAGGGGTCAATTATTCCTCCTGTGCAAGCTTGTGCTTCTAAAAGTCTTTGACCTGTAATGTTGTCTACCAAGTTTCTGTGCATGGCCTCAGTTACAGAAATTTTTTCCAGTGTGTCTATATCCAGTATACCAGCGATGGGACAAGTGACCTCACTTGGGTCATTCCATATGACTGCAGGTGCTTTAATAGTTGGTATGGGGCTCATGGGATAAGAGGAGGTTGAGCCACTGGTGGAACCAATTGAAGATGACCGTGAGCGGAAACCTCCCATACTTCCAGAAAGCATATCTGCAAACTCTGTGATGGACAAGTTTCCAGACCTGTAACTTTCAAGTGAGCGTTGGTCAATCAGACCCCGGCCAATAGCATCATCAACATCATACTGTCGCCCAGATCTTCTGTCAATGATCAGAGTTTTGACTGTGCCATCTGAGGAGGTCATTGTGATCTCTTCCCATTCACACTCCTGCTCTGCAAGCTCCAAGTAGGTTTGATGGTCGATTAGTCCCCGCCTGTATGCTTCATAAACTGTCATTTCTTTACCAGTTTCAGGGTCAACAATGACAACACGGCGCTTACGGACAGAAGATTTAGAAGATGTTTTTCTTTCACGATTTTTATCTTTCAGCAGCAGAAGCACCAGACCAGTGTCAGGGTCTTTAATGCACCTTTCCATGAGCTGCAAGTATGTTAGATTTTCCTCAGTGTTGGGGTCAAAGAAACCTTTGGTGTCATCAGATGGATCTGTCAAAATCTCATTCATTTCTTCATCAAAGAAGTCACGTTTGTATGCAACTTCAACTGGCAGGCGGTGACTTTCCTCTGGGTCAATAATTCCTCCTGTAGCAATCTGGGCTTCTAGTAGACGAATGCCATGATCTTTCAATATGAGACCCTTTCTCATGGCCTGGAACAATGATATAGTCTTGCCTGAATATGGATCTCTATATCCTGTGACTGCCCGCTCAGCTGAAAGAAGTTTGTCTTTGAACTCTGGTCCCACAATTCCCATCTTTACAGCTTCATTAACTGTAAGTTTGAGGTTTTTGATGGGATCAATGATATATCCAGTGGCTGCTTGTGCTTCAAGGAGCTCAAATGCTGTACCTGGTCTAATCATATTTTTCTTCATAGCCTGATAAATGGATAAACGTTCTTTTGATGATTCCAAAAACACGCCAGCAATACAGCCTGTACCTTCAAGGTATCGTGATAGTCTATTACTAACTTCATCCACGGATAATGCACCTTCATTCAGTTGTCTGACAGTCTCTTGGTCAATGATCTGTGAGCGGAGAAGCTCCTCAATTGTGATCTGTTTCCTAAGACCCTTAAACATCAACCTCTTGTCTCCCAAAGAAAGAAGACGCAGTCCTCCCTCTAGCTTGCATCTCTTCAGTAACTCTGCATATGATACTTTCTCCTCCGTTACAGGATCAATAAAGCCTTTAACATCATCATTTAGTTTCTCATTGGTTTCTTTGTTAATGTAACCTCTCTGCATTGCAACATCTGTTGGGAGGTGGAACTGGAATTCAGGGTCAATAATACCTCCTGTGGCAGTTTGTGCTTCTAACATTTTAAGAGCATAATCTTGGGTAACAAGGTCTTTTTTCATGGCCTGGAAAAGAGAGACAACTTTTCCACTATAGGGATCTTTGTATCCCGTGACTGCTCTTTCTGCTGACAAGAGTTTGTCATGGATTTCTGGCCCAACCACACCTTTGCGGACAGCTTCATCAACTGTAAGTGTTTCATTCTTAATTGGGTCTACAATAAAACCGGTAGCTGCCTGTGCTTCTAGCAGACTAAGGGCTAGCTCTGGTGTCAGGAAATCTCTCTTCATTGCTTGGTAGATGCTCATTTTGCAGGAGTCAGTTGTGACCCCCGCAACACAACCAGTGCCATAGAGATACTGTTTTACACTGGTCAACTCCATTATGTCATGTATCTCTCTTTTTCCTTGCATAAGGAGATTATATGTCTCCAAATCTATGATTCGGGCATTGTACAATTCTTCTATTGTTATCCTTCTTCTTATTGTTGTGCATGATAATGGAGCATCATTTCTGATTATTTCTCTCTGTTCCATGATCTCAATAATGATGATAATCATTCGCTCTTTTGTGATTTTACCAGAGCGGTATTCATCCATGAGCTTCTGTCTTTCTTGTTCAGGAAGCAGATTTGAATTCATAATATCCCAGAGGTTCATTGGTTTGTCAGCGAAACCCTCAATTGGAATGTCAATTTGAGTGTTGCTCAGGTCACTTTGTGTTTGTTCCTCAGTGTAGAGATATGTCTTTTCTACAACAGTTGGAGACTGTGGCTTTGAGAGTGGTAGCATGTACAAGCCTGTATCTGAATCTTTTTGGCACTTGTCTTTAAGCTTTTTGTAGGTGATGCTTTCATCATTTTCAGGGTCTGAGAAAACTTTGTTTTCATCATAAGGTTCAGAAAGAATTTTGGCAGTTTGTTTATCAAACATGCTTTTCTGATATGCCACATCAGTAGGGACTCGATGGCTGTTAACTGGATCAATAATACCTCCACAAACCATCTGGGCTTCAAGCATTGGCAAAGCTTGCTCCTTTAGTATCAAGTCTTTTTGCATTGCTTCAAAGAGGGAGATTTTCTTTCCGGTAAATGGGTCTCTGTAACCTGTGACAGCCTTCTCTGCAGACAGGAGCTTCTCATGTAACTCAGGTCCAACAATGCCTGACCTAACTGCTTCATCCACTGACATGCACTGATTTTTTAATGGATCCACAATGAACCCAGTGGCTGCCTGGGCCTCTAGAAGAGCAAGCCCTGTATTGTGCCTGATGAGCTTTCTCTTCATTGCTTGGTAAATGCTCATCTTTTCTCTTGAAGGCTCATTGTAAATACCAGCAATGCAATCTGAGCCCTGGAGATATTTACTGACATTGGGGTTCCTACTGACTTCTGCAGGTGTTGTTTTGCCTTGTTGAAGAAGATTGAATGTGGGGTTGTCAATGATTTTAGAGTCATAGAGAGAGCTTGCTGGTACATTTGCTCTGAGTCCCTTGAAAGTGGATTCCTCTTGTTTCTTTGCTTCTTTTTCAGTAATGACAGTAATAATAATCTTTATTAGCTTTTCAATAGTGATCTTTCCAGACATAAACTGTTTGAGGAGGTCATTTCTCTCCTGCTCTGTGAAATATTCAGAATGAATTATTTCCCAGATTGTGACTTTCTTGCCCTTAAATGGACCACTGTCCAACTCCATAGTGGCCTGGGTCATTGCTTCTTTGGTCTGAGTCTCTGTGTAAGTTGTCTCTTCTTTACACTTGATTGCTTCCTCAGACAAAGGCAGGAGCTGGAGACCTGTTTTCTTGTCAGTGATGCATTTCTCAAAAAGCTGTGTGTAGGTGACATTCTCTTTTGTATTAGGATTGAAAAAGCATTTAGCCTCATTGGTGGAAGTAGTTAAAATTTGTTTTGTTTCATCATCAAAATAGTTCCGCTGGCAGGCTACATCGTGAGGGATGCGGTGGCTCTTTACTGGATCAATGATGCCCCCAGTGGTCAATTGGGCATCAAGCAGCCTTATGCCATGTTCTTTTGGGATCAGATCTTTCTTCATTGCTTGGAATAAAGACACAGTTTTACCTGTATATGGATCTCTATAACCTGTCACAGCCCTCTCAGCAGACAGAAGCTTTTCGTGCAGCTCTGGGCCAACAACTCCTGCTTTCACAGCTTCATCGACTGTATGCTTCTGGTTGGTGATAGGGTCAGTAATGTATCCTGTTGCTGTCTGGGCTTCAAGCATATTTAGAGCTGGCCCTGGTCTCATCATGTCCTTCTTCATAGCTTGATAGAACGACATTGGCTGTTTGGAAGACTCTATATATACACCCGCAATTCCATTTGTACCTTTCAATGCTTTTTGAACAGGCTTCATTTCAGACACTTCTTTAACTGTTACAGCCCCTTTGAGCAATTTATTATACAAGTCCTTATCAATAATTTTGGATTCTACTAGATCTGCGGCAGGGACAGGACCTCTAATACCATCAAATGTAATTTCACTTTTCTTCTCTTTGTCTTCTGCAACAGTAATAACAATCTTGATGATCTTTTCAATTGTAATTTTGCCTGTCCTGTATTGACGTAGAAGGTCTTTCTTCTGGTCTTCAGTGAAGTACTCAGAGTTAATGATTTCCCAAATTGTGACTGTTTTGCCCTGGAATCTACCAAATGGTACTGACACCGTTGTTTTGTTGAAAACATCTTTAGTCTCTTCTTCTGTGTACATGCTTGAACAATATGCAGCTTGGTCTGTGATGGGCAGGAGCAGGAGCCCTGTGTCTGAGTCAGTTTTGCATCTTGCCATTAGTTCAGTATATGTCAGAGGTTCTTGAGTGCTTGGGTCAAAGTATCCCTTGTTATCATCTGAGGGTTTCTCCATGATCTTGTTCATTTCTGTATCATACTGGCCTTGTTTACAGGCCAAATGAGTGGGCACTCTATGACTGTGAATAGGATCAACAAGGCCCCCAGTTGCCAGTTGAGCCTCAAGAATTCTGATTGCATGATCATGTTCAATGAGACCCTTCTTCATTGCTTCAAAAGTAGATATTTTTCCACCAGTGTAAGGATCTTTATAGCCAACAACAGCTCTCTCAGCTAACACCATTTTGTTGTGCAATTCTGGCCCAATCAAACCCTCTTTAACTGCTTCATTAACAGAGAATTTCTTGTTGTTAATGGGGTCTATCATAAAACCTGTAGCTGCCTGGGCCTCAAGAAGTATCATAGCTGTACCAAGTGTAATCTTCTTTTCTTTGGATGCTTGATAGATAGACATTTTCTGATTTGTTGGGCTAAGTATACCAGCAATGCAGTTTCTTCCTTTAAGAATTTGTTTCAGGTTATTACTCTCTCCTAACTCATGCACAGAGGTTTTGCCATCTTTCAATCTGTCAAACTCTTTCTTAGGTAGAAGGCCAATATCAAGTAATCGACTTGCAGGAACTTTTTCACGAATGCCATCAAAAGACAAAGGATCAATCCCATCTGTTATATCTGAAGCACTTTGACCATTCAGAACTTTTCTTGTAGTTTCAACCACTGTTATGGTCTCGATGTTTGTGTGCTCCTTTTGTGCATTCTCCATCTGCTGCAGTTTCTCTCGCAGTTTCTGGTTTTCCTCAGCAAGTTTTCTTTCTTGCTCGAGTCTAATCCTCTCCAGCTCCTGCATTTCTTTCTGTTTGTTAAGCATTTCCAGCTCAGCCTCCTTCTGCTTGTTGAGGGCAGCATCCATGTTGGCTTGCAGTTTTTTCTTCTCTTCCTCCATTTGTTTCTTCTGACGCTCCTGTTCATCTTTGAGAGCTTGGGCCTTTCTGACCTCCTCCTCAAACTGACTCTCGAGTCTCTTTTTCTCATCTTCAATTTGCTTCTCCTTCTTCAAGAGCATCTCTTTTTCTGTTAGGAATGTCTGCTGCAGCATGATCTTTTCATGCTCTATTTGTTTCTGTTGTGCATCAGCCATCTAAAAAAAGAGAAAGAAAAATAAAGTGAGTATTCAAATGCAATGGTATGCCAAATACTGTTTACCTAAATATTATACAGGTGTGTCTCAATTCTCTAGGCTAAATTCTTTTAAAATTTAACTCTTAAATTAAGTAAACATAGTGAAATATTTCACACATTTATTTATTGTTCTTGTGATGTTCCTGTTTAAGTAACATCACAATTAAAATGAATAAATGCTTGAACTATTCAGATGCATTTTTGTGTTTTCCTTGAATTTTAATAATTCAAATACAATTTCTCAATACTGTAAGCATTAACGTACACCTGCTTGTTTGACTAGAACTATAGTATACAATGCACTTTGCTTATGCATATTTAGATAAATTACACTGTTTTGCGCTGATAAAAAACAATCCGGACCTTCTGCTTACCAATGTGCGTTGAATATTTTAATATTTAGCCTAGTATATTCATAAAACTGAATATAGAGCTTTATCTAACTTTATGATAGCTTTATCATAACTTTATGAATAAAGTCTAATTACCAACATTCTAATTTAATTTGTATTTTGGCATTTTAACAATATAACTGAAAAACAAATGTCTAACCATAAATACTTTACTGAATAAACATGTGTATATGTTCTTTTTTCCATCTACAGCAGTGTTATGATGTTCCTGAAAATGGTAAAATGCATGTCATGTCATTCCAGGGAATGGGACGCATACCGGATGCAATATGCATGAGCACAGTGCAATGTAAAACAGAAATAATATTTAAACCATATGGATTCGGAGTTAGTGAAGGAAGTGGATAGAGCATTTATAAGAGAGGAATTGGTTAGTTTGTAGAGATTATTCTCAATGACATAAGCTGCATGGTTATGTCATTATTAACACAATACCTCTTTTGATTTATATTGAAGTTCCTCTGCTTCTTTTTTGAGTCTAGCCTTCTCCTTCTCTAGGTCTGCGATTGCTGTGCGTAAATCATCAGCTTCTCTGCTTGAGTTTAGTCTTTCATGTTCCAATTTTTCCACAACTGTATTTCTTTCTCTTGTAGTCATCTCTGTCTCATGGAGACGGGAGGCAATTGTGTCTGCCTGTTTCTTGAACTTTTTGGCTTCCTCTTCAGCTCTTGCCTGGGCCTCACTGAGCTGAGAAACTTGCAGTTTGAGTTTTTCTGCTTCAGCTAATATCTCTAACTGTCTTCTCCTCTCTGCTTCAAGAGATTTCTGGTACTCCTCAGTCTCCTCATTCAAGCGTTGCTGCATAAGTTGTTTATCCTCCAATAGTTTTTGAGCTTGCTCCTGTGCAAGATCCTTTTGTCTTTGCAGCATTTCGGCTTCAGCTTTAAGTCGAGAAGCTTCCTGAATTGCTTGCATTTTCTCTTTTAGCATTTTTTCTGCCATGACTCGTTGCTGATTGAGGTCATCCTCTGCAATTTGTCTCAGACGAGCTGCCTCTTGTGCTTCTATGCTAAGCCTAGCAGCATCTTCAGCCAACTTCTTCATATTTTCAGCTTCTTCTGCAAGCAACTTTTGAGTGCTGTCTTTGTCTTTCTTAATGAGACGCTGATTCTCCTCTTCAATCTTGAGTTTCAGTTTCATTAGCTCCTCCATTTGAACTTTGACTTTGAAAAGCTCCTCCTCCACCTGAGACCTCTGCTTAACAGCATCATCCACCTCATCCTTTAAGCGCTGAAGTTCGTCATCAAGGAGAGATTTCTGTTTATCAGTTTCATCCAGTTTAAGTTTCACTTTTGTAAGCTCTTGCTCAACTTGAAACTTTTGCTTTAATGTTTGTTCAGCCAGTTTCTTGTGCTTGGCCATCTCTGCATCAGCTTGTTGCTTTTGCTTTAGCGCTGAGGCTTCGGCTTGTGCCCGTTTAGCGGCCTCAAACTCGGCCTCTTTCCTCAGTCTCTCTGCATTCTCTTGTGCTTTGGCCTGGTCTGCAGCTTCTTGTTCAGCAGCAGCTTTCTGCCTCTCTGCCTCTTCAGCTTGTTGGCGAAACAATGCTGCCTCCCGTTCTGCCCTTTCTTTAGCTTCTGCAGCCTCTTTTGCTAGAGCTCTTGCTTTTTCATATTCCTCCCTCAACTTTTGCTGCATGGCACCATCTTCTTTCTGCTGAGCAAGAACAGTCTGGACTTGGAGCTCAGCTGTGTTACATTTAAGTGCTGCCTGCTGTGCCGCAACAAGCTGCCTTTCAGCTTCTTGGTCAGCTTCATCTTTCTGCTTTCTGGCTTCTTCGGCTTTCTTCCTCAACCGTTCCAATTCTTCTAAGGCTGCTTTTCTCTGTCTGGCTGCCTCCTCCTCTGCAGCTGCAATTTTCTTCACTCTTTCCTCAGCTTCTCTCCTGCGCATTTCTTCCTCCAAGGCAAGCTTCCTCAGTTTTTCTGCCTCCTCTTCAGCCCTGAGTTTGCTCTGTTGAGTTTCATCAGCAATGTTTTTCAATTTGTTAAGTTCAAGTTCTAGATCAAGTTTGCCAGAGGAGGCTTTTTCAAAGTTGAGCTTGAGTATCCTGATTTCTTCTTCAACAATTCGCTTTTGTTTGAGGCTGTCATCCACAAGTGTCTTTTGCCTTTCCATTTCAGCATTTGATGACTTTTTGAGTAAAATGATCTTTTCTTCAATCTCCTGTTTGTGCAGATTAGCCTGATCTTCAAGAGCTTTCCTCTGGTATGCCTCGTCTTCAGCTTGACGGCGTAGTCTTTCATTTTCTGCTTCCTTTTCTTTTAGGGCAATTTCAGCTTCAGTTTTGAGGCGGGTGGCTTCACTAATTGTGGCTAACTTTTCTTTGAGGATCCTTTCTGCTTCAGCTCTCTGACGGGCCGCTTCCTCCTCAGCTATATGTCTTTGCTGCTTGGCTTCTTCAGCGATAGCTCTGAGTCGACTTGCCTCATCTGCTAGATCTCTCATCTTGGCAGCTTTGTCCTCCAGAAGCTGCTTGCTTTTCTCTGTATTGGACATGCTCTCCTGTTCTGCTTTCAGCTTCATTTGAATAAGTACATCCATTTCGCTCCTCACTTTAGCCAGCTCGTCTTCTAGTTGTTTTCTTTGTTGCTCAGCCCGGATGACTTCATTCTTTAAACGGTATAGTTCATCTTCCAGAAGGGACCTTTGTTGCTCAGCATTGTCATAGTCTGCCCTGAGACGGATCAGCTCCTGTTCGGCATTGAGTTTCTGCTGAGCAGTGCTGTCAGCAAACTTTCTCTGCCTCTCCAGCTCCTTCTCTGCCATGTCCTTTTGCTTTAGAGCAGACTCTTCGGCTTTAGCTCTCTTCTTAGCTTCACGCTCAGCATCCTCCTTCTGTTTCTCAGCTTCTTCCTGTGCAATGGTCTTTTTGTGGGCTTCTTCCTCAGCTTGAAGTCTTAGTCGCAGAGCCTCGTTGGCTTTTTGTCGCCATTTCTCAAGCTCTCTTTCGGCCTCTTCTCTAGCATTTTCAGCATCAGCCTGTTGTTTTTGAAGACGTGCTGCTTCCAGTTGTAGTTGAAGTACGGCACCATGCTCTTGTTTCAGGGATTCTTCCAATTTGGATGTTTTTTCCACAAAGGACAAGTGTTTGCTTTGGAGCTCAGCAGCAGCACTTTTCTGGGCGGCTGCATGTGCCACTTGTATTTGTCTGTCTTTTTCTATCTCGGCCTGTTTAACTCTCCTCTCAGTCTCTTCCGCCTGCATTCTAAGGTTTTCAAGGTCTTCCAGAGCTCTTTGCTTTAGGCGTGCAGCCTCTTTCTCTGCATCAGATTTGCGCTTAAGCTCTTCTTCTGCTAACCGCTTCTTTTGGGTTTCTTCATTGACCTGTCTGCGAAGTTTCTCTGCCTCATCTTGAGCAGCCTTTCTAAGTTTTTCAGCTTCATCAGCTTTGTCACGAAGTTGCTTAAGCTCAGACTCTGCAATCATTTTTTGCCTTACTGTAGTCTCTAGTTGGATTCTTATTAGGTGTATTTCCTCCTCAATCTTTGCCCGGCTTTGAAGAGCTTCTTCCACCTGTTGGGCTTTGTTATTAATCTGTTGCTCAGAGAGATTTTTCAGCTCATGGAGTTCCAGTTGGATGTTGGACTTTTGTCTTTGTGCATCTACAGCTGCGATTTCTCTTTTGCTCACTTCTTCCTGCATTCTAAGTTTCAGCTCATTGGCTTCTTTTTCTGCTTTGGCAATGGCTTTTGCATGAGCATCAGCTAACTGTTTCTGTTTGTCTAGTTCAGCCTGCATCTCGGCCATTTTTTTCTTTTCTTCTGCTTTGAGTTTCTCTGCAGCTTTCTGCATTAGTGGAAGCAAATTATAGAGAAAGGATTATAATCAAGCATGATAAGGTAATACTTTACTTTAAATAGGTATACTACATGAGACAGTTGTGCTTATGAGAAAAAGCACAAGCTGGTCCCACTGGAGAATAAGCAATTTAATGTAATGTATTACCAGTAAATGTTATTGTTAAAGTTAGCTTAGATCACGGTCAAAGAACATAATGCGTATTAGACAAACATTAATTTAAGTGATTACATTCCCAGTGCAAGTTCAATCACGAATGTTATTAAAACAAAGATAAAATGGATGATGGCGGTTTATCAATTAATGTATGGATCCAAAATGACCTCACATCAGAGCAAAGAAATTAAATGGCATGCAATTGCAGCTGTAGATTAAAAAAATGTTTTTTTTTTTGTTTTTTTTTTTGCAGAAGCCTATTAATTAGCAAAATTAATTTGGGCTATTTCTAACTATTGATTTACATTTCCCTTTTGCCATATTTCAGTTGCCCATCTACACAAGTGGTTATTATTCACACCATTCACTAAAACCAAAACCATTCCGTGCACCTGGGGTTCTTTTAATCACTTTATGCCAAAAGATGACCAGAGTAAGGAACAGAGGCTATTTTACAAAAACATAATGTTTCGAAATGAAGGCTTAGCCAAAAAGCAAAATGGGAAAAAAAGAGGGCCAAGAGGAGCAAGACAAAAATCTATAGTAGGGAAGAGCTTTATGCAGACAAAATGCATGAGGCAGATAAAGAGAAGAATGAGAGAAAAGCATAAAGTGAAATAGATAGACGTGGAAGGATTTATCAATTACCTTTTTAATGCTCAAACAAGTCAAGCATTCATCGTGGTAAAGCACTGGCAAGCGGTTAAGAAAGGCACAGAAGCAAAAGAGGGGGTTAGAAAATAGGTTGAAAGTTAATTTCATTTGGGGATTGTGTGATCCTTAATTTTAAAAAATAAGCAGAATTTTGCTCAAGAAGTATAAGCAAAGTGAAAAAGAACCCCCTTTCTCAATGGATAACCAGGCACGATGAACCAATTTATAAATATATTCAAATTAAATTCTACACTCAACAATTGTTATTTGTTGACTTTTCAGTCAGTTCAGCCACAAAAACCATACCATATTTCATGCCTTTTCACAGCAAATTGTAACCCATACAATAATTGAATGTGCAAATGTTTCAGTTTGTGACAAAGAAAACATGCTTGCATGCTCTCGGTGGTCGGCGAATCATTTGAAGTGTTTTTTGCGCTTGGATTATTATTATTAAATTAGTTAGATTCATGTTAGAACAGAGAGGAACCTCAGCCAGTTGTCACGTACCTCCTCATCCTCTAGGCGGCGCTCTGTGTCATTCAGGAACTTGATGTACTGACTAGTCAGTGTCATCAGTTCACTGTATCGCGTCCTCAGTGTTACATACTAATAAGGAGGAAAAATAAATATGTTAGTTTAGTTGTGAAGTATAAGGTTGCATACTATTTGTTTTATAAAATCTTACCTCTTGAATAATGTTGTCTGAGGCAGAATCTAACTTGGTTTTCTTTAACGGTGAAGCAGTAAGAGGCTCCACTTGTGCTTTGTAAGCCACTAACTGTAGTTCATAATCCTGTAGGAATAAAACAATAGAATATGATCACTTTTTATCATTGAATATGGTTGTATATTCAGTATTACACTATCTGGTTTTTACACTTACTTTGATTGTATCAATGTAAGATTTGGCATATTTCTGACATTCATCCACTTTGTCTTTGTTGTTCTCGATTTCCTCAAGTAGTTTCTACAATTGAAAACACACTCATACACATTGCCAATGCTGTTACAAATAGAATTATTTTAAAAAGCAACACAAACCTTCTCCTGAGCCAGCTGCTCTCTCAGGGTTTTGATGTCAGTAATGGGTATGGCTTGTATTCTCTCTTGCCTTTGCTTGGCATCACTGATCCAGCGGATGAGCCAGTCGTAGTTCTCCCTGTAGTAGCCAAGCTGGCGGCCCAGCTGCTCCAGGTCCCTCTGTCGGAGGTCGATTTGGGTGAATACAGCCTTCCAGCGTTCTTGCAGGTTGGACAAGAGCTGGCGGTAGTGGTCTAGCTCCACATCACGCTCACTGTGCACGCGGGACATCTTATCACTGACTGTTGAAGCCTTCTTTAACTCCTCATCCAAGGAATCAAACACTGGTTGTTCAGCCTCTGCTTCTGTTCGCATTTTCTATTAAAAATAACAATGAAGAAAAAGAACATTATTTTTTTTAATTTAATTAGCCTGTATTATACAAAAATTAACATTACAACCTTGAGCTTGGCTCTATAAGACTCCACTTCTTTGACGTCACTGGGAACGGTGTGAACCTCGCGTAGGCAGTCCTCGTATTGCTTGAGAACACCCTCTGCACCCTGGGTGTTACGGATCACCATTTCTACCGTCTTCAGCCTGAGGATGGTTAGTGGGTTAAATACGTTAAACTCAAGTTAAGTGCAAAGTCCAAATCATTGCCAAAACTGGGTGTTCCACTCACTTCTCGAGGTAGACAGACGAGAGCATGTGGGTGTGGTCCATCTTCTGTACTGTGAGTTCCAGCTCTGAGCGGAGCACTGGAGCTGAGGCCGAGGGCTGAGGCGAGTTCAGGACCTGCAGTGTCTTTGTAGAGACTTTATCCAAGTCCTTCTTCAGACCATCCAGCTCCACCTGCACTTTCTGGATTTAGACAGAATATATAGTTTTATTCCATTCCATCCATTGGTAAAAAGTGGCACGACTAGTTATCAAAAGCGCTAGAGGATAGGGATGTAAATGTAGCAGTTTTTATTCTTAAATGTACCAGTATTTAAATTTAAACAGTCCTTGTTTAAATTTTCTTTTTCAGTGCAACACAGATTAGAGAACTGGGTAGAGTTGGGTCTGTGGTTAATGAAGAAACCACCACACTATTGAGCTTCATGATGTATAACAAAGACATGTGAAGGGTGTACCTTCTGCTCTGATGTCTTCTGGAGACAATCCTTCAGAGGCTCTGACTCCACTGGTTTTCTGATACGAGCTACAGTGCTCTTCTCACAGTCCTCGATGTGCACACGCAGGTCTTTCAGCTCAGAGATGTAGTTCTTACACAGTGTCTCATCCTGTTGACCTGTAAACAACATGGAGATGGCTGTTATGTTGTAAAATGTCTTTATTGTCCGTATTGTACAATTCACCATCTGACAAAAACAAACTGCTTAAAGACTGACCATGAAAAGCCAAAAGCCAACAACACTGTATTTTTTTTAATAATCTCCCGCTTAATCCGGCTGGGTCGCGGGGGCAGCTTGCTGCCCAATACTGATAGCACCTGACCCCCCCTATGAACCCCTCCGCAGGTGGTGAGCCCACAGGAGGGTGGACATTATGGTCCTTGATGTTAGTTCATAGGGGTGCGGGCATGTTTTAAGTTGATGGGGGAACCCATCAAACCATCCAGACACGGGGAGGAACACAGAAAGGCCCGCAACCTTCTTGCTGTGAGGCCTGAGTGTTGCCACTCAGCCACCGTGCCTCCTCATTATCTACACCGACTGTGTAATTTAAGCTTTTAATGTATTTTCATGTACCTTGTGCAACACTGCATCAAACCATGCAATACAATATCAAAACATAAAAATGGATAATATTGAAAGAATGAAATAAGCAGAGCAACATGCAGTCACTCGCTTATATAAGCGTGTTTACAGCCTATAACTTGTGCTGTTCTGCCTTCACACCACTCACCTTTGGTCTTATAAAAAATTGTGTCTGAAAGATGAATTAGAAAAATAAATTCTTTGAATATCTATCTATAATTCGACTTAAGATTAGTTCATGTATTTCAGGTTTCTTTGTTACCTTTCTCCATAGAACGAAGGAGGTTTTCAAAATGTTGTGTCGCCTTGGCATAGTCCTGCTCCACTTGCATGCGGTCATCAGGTCTAAACATCTGAGAGTCTTGGCTGTCCCTCATAAAGTCCTGGAAGTGCAGCTCCAAGTTCCTCATCACCAGCCTGTACTCTTCTGGCTTCATGGACTTCAACTTTAAAATGTAGAAAATGAGGTTTAGGTTTCAAATAGAATGCTAAACAAAGTAAGACTGAAATGTAATTAACAAATTGAAATGAAATCTAATATAAAATATTAGATTGAATTAATAATTAGATTTGATATATGAAATCTAAATAAATGTGCAGATCGTGTAATTAAATTTAAATTGATTCAGCAAATAAAATATGCAATCTGTTGTTTTTCACTTAAGCTTCCCTGTAACTCACTCAACATGTGTATTCAAAGTCAAATAAAATCTGCACAAAACACATAGAACAGTTGTGCAGAATACTTGCTCAGATATTGTAGCAAATAATTCTTTTGGCTGGGGTTGAATAAAGCTTAATAAATAAGCTTAATATACAACACTTCATAGTTCAACAGTTTATATAGAGTTTAATATGCATAATTTAGCTGTTAAGTTACCAGAGTAATGTTCCAGGAATGAATCTGCGTGAAGTCTTTCATCAGGTATTGCCATGACAACAGACTCTTCATGTCTATGTAGTATTTCTGCCACATCAACACCATCTGCTGCTGCTCTCCGTCCAGACTAAACCACAGGAAAACAATAGTCAGTAAAGCACATAATGTCATTATTTAGAGTAAACAATTCCAAACATCGTCTTCAGTTGTGCATTGGGCTGACCTAGCTACACTGTCCAGAGCTTCTTTGTTGATGGGAGGCACCATGAAGCAGACAGATGGGACCACAGACTCATTCCCAGTCCGGTTCAGCACCTTCCACTTGAATGGCTGTGAGTTGTTAAGAAGTGCACACTCGTCTCCCTTATGGACGGTGATCTAAACAAGAAATACAACATAATTTTACCACAATGATCAAAATGATCAAGTATATTATATTTGATGACTAAATATACTATATATGATAAACTATTTATTATTATTAGTTTTTATAGTTCTTACTATAAACCTTTCTAAATTGACTCACACATTAGGCAAAATGATCTGTAATTTACCTCCTGTTGCTTGAAGTCACACACAGCTTGAATAGGCAGTTTTCCTTTGATAGGGGTGGTGGGGTTACGTGGCTTCAGCTGGATGATGGTCTTGGCTCTCTTGTTAAGGCCAGTTACCATAGTCTTTAGCTCATTCATCTGCTCTCTCTCTTCCTGTTAACATATATAAATAGTATAATATTTATATATACATATATGTATTTCATCCATATTAATACAACACAATGTACAATATATATATTTTTAGCTACTGGTTAAGACACCCACCACAGCATCCTGCAGCAGATCCTCCAGGCGTGTGGCTGTTGTGTTGCGATCACAGCTGTACTTCTTTTTCATGTTTTCCTGTGACTTTGTCATCTTATCCTGGGCCTCCTTCACATCAGCAAAGAACTGTAAAAATGACAGATGTTATTGCTCTGGGCACTAAAATGTGCTGAATTTTCCAATAGTGGTTGGTGAATTACCTGATAGTATGCTGTGTTTTCCTTTAAGTGAGCCTCAATGCAGCAGCACAGTTGAAGGAGCCAGCTCCACTGAGTCTGCAGAGCAGCTGTGAAAGCCTAGATCAAAGATTGCAATAATAAATTAATTGTACCATAAGTGGGATATATTCAAAAGTATTTCATTTTCTCTTAAGTTAAAATGTTGGTAGTTCCAAATCATCACTGGGTTCAAAAGACTGATACCAGTAAATTGTACATGAATGTGCAGGACACTACATTTAGCAAGTACAAAGATAATCTCTTGTATGCATGGAGTCATAATTTTATTGTTCTGTTTGTATGGCTGATAAAGAATGGTAATCATGGTTACCTCAACAGTCTTCTTGCCAGGATGATTATCACGAACAAGTTTGTCACCCATGGCCTGGATGTCATTGACCTTCTTCTCCCGATGTTCAAGTTCTCGCATAAGACCCTAAAAATCAAGAAAATGTTACCCATTTGAAAGAACTATTTCAACATTACATAAAATGTATGCGGGGAAACATACAGAGTAATTGTCTTTCTTAGCTGTCATATTTGTGTTCCTCTCGCTCCAGTCGTAGTTGACCTCCTCCTCCTCTTTATCGTTGAGCCACATCAGTTCTTTTGTAGCAGCACTGACAAATGCATGAAGTGAATCCAAGTTTCTCAGGCGAGACTTTGAAGAGTTCTGGAAAATAAATGCAAATTATAATTATCTACAGGCTTTCTAATATATTTATTTTAATAAGACAACATTTATATATTTACCAGTAGTTTTCCATACTGTAGGTCCAGTTTACCCAGGTAGTCTTTATATGTGCCTTTGCTTATTGGTGATAGTTGATTCTGAAGAAGGTAATGTTGAAATGCTTGATCTATTGACTAGAAATGATTTGTTATTTTGCACTTATATCGTGAATTACCTCATCTGTCTTGGCTCGTTCAATCTTAGCCTTGAAATCTTCCACAGTTTGGTGCAGTCCCCGATGGCTACCCAGCTGGGACTCCACAGAGGGCTGGTCTGAACCCCACTCTGCCTCATCGATGCGCTTCTGGGTGTCCTCCACCCAGGCCAACAGGTCCTGTACATAACGCAGAGTGACATCATCCAGTTCTGGGCGCCCCTTCACTGGGGCCTGCTGGACTGACACCACTGGTGTAGCCTTTAGTCGGAGGTTATAGTCACTGCGCAAGTTCACCAGCCTCTCATGTATCCGGAATACTCTGCAGAATTTGAGTAATTTTAAAAGGTCAGTTTTCAAATCTATGGTGGTAATTGCTGTGCATTTGTTCAAGTTTTTTTTTTTGCACACTCACCTGCGATACATCTGTTCAGCCTGAGGGTGGTGCCCATCTTTAAGAAACTGCACATCATTGAAGAGCAGGCGGATCATGTTGTCTGCCTTGTCCAGCTCTCTCTCCACTTCGGCTGTGTGTTGGGCTGGCTTCCCTGCATTCAGCAGGTGAATGTCCTAAAACCAGTAAGTTTCACAGTCAGTGAAAGAAATCACTTCTTTAAGTACAAACAAAACGTCCATTACATGTTACATTACATCACAATATATGGGGACACCACAAGGACATTAAGATAAAATACAATTTCAGTCATTTTTAATCCCACTCAAGACCAAAGTTGTACTTGGTCCTTAGTAAACACCTCAATCAAGGCCTTGGCTTTAAACTGCAATTCTCAGTTAGTATTAATTCCAAATACCTAAACACTGTTTGCAAATGAAAATATTATGAAATAATAACAACGACTTACAGTCTGCAGGAGGGCCTCCAAACGACTGAGCTGATCATCACAAACACCAGACTCCATTTGGACTTTGCTGAAAATCCTCTGTAGTCGTTCAAGTCTGTGCCAAAAACACAAAAAGACTTTTACACATGTAAACACAATGCAGGCATCCTAACATTATAGAAATATTCAGTCATTTGTAATTTAAATGGCAGCTCACATCCATCTGTGCTTCAGCAAGTACTCCAGTCTATGAGTGTCGATTACAAATGCCATGCTAAAGGTCCTATTTAAAAGAGCATGAGTGCTCATCTATGTTACAGCGCAGACAGAGACAACTGTCTGTCTTCTGCCCATTCCCTCATTTGTTTTTTCAGAGCGTAAACAAGACTCCAACATGAGCAAGTATCCTGTGACTTCCATTTTCTACACACAATATTAACTTGTAAAACCATTTCTAATTTAAATAAAGTCTCATGACATTCAGCATGTTTATGACCACTTCAAAAGCTTTCTTGTTTTCATTGCCAACATTTTTACAAGATAAAAGATAGGGTTCTCTAGCCAGTGTTACTTAATACCATAATGCATGACTCTGATTACCTTTCAAACTCTATTCTGAGCAAACGCTCTCTCTCGAGAATGGCCACATGCAGCCGTCCCCATTCCTTCTCCACATCAATGGGGTGGTAGCCTGGTGGGACTTTCACCTGTCCAGCATGTACTGCACTCTTTGGGGGAAAAATAATCATATTTAATTTGATACCTTATGACAGTTTATTTCACTGTAATATAAATCATACCTCAAAGGTCTGGTAGATTTGTTTTGAGTGGTTCTTGTCAGTCTCTTTCACTGGCAACTCCGTCTCCTTGAACTTGAGGAACTGGCGCCACAAGAGCTAAAATGAAAATATTGAATTATATTTTTTGAGCATATTTTAACAAAACCAAAACCTTATTAATTTGTACTGTATTGTACTTGTAATTTGTATTTCTATTCAGTGATTTACTGATGCATGGATATTTACTTATCTCTCCTATCTCGTGGTTGGTAAACTGCATAGTTTTGAATCATTTCAAATATTACTTCATACTGCTCACAGAATCACATAACCACTGAATTATCAAAGAAAAAAACAGACTTTTATTCCCTAGCCAACAGGGTGGGGTCAAAAGGAAACTCACATTATGTTCCTTTTGGCTGTATTATCTCACCACTGACACGGCCCCACCTACAGTACAACAAACTGTTTGGACAATGGACATGTGGTTTCTGTCCACATCTGTTCCCTGCCAAGGAGCAGTCCCTCTATGATATCGAATCCTAGCTATCCTCTAGTGAACTAAATGTATTACATGGGTTGATAAAGATTCACTAACATGGCTAATCCCTACATAACAACATGTTTAATCATATTTACCCTAACTAAGCATAAAACAAAACAGAATTTACCTCTATCTCCTCATAGCTGGTGGGAAACTTCTTCTCCTCAAAGATGACAACGTGGTGTCGAATCCACTGCAGTAGAAGTGTCACCAGCTCGTAGTACTCCTGCCAGCGCAGCTCCAAGTCCTGCAGTGAGAATGAGACAGTCGTGAGTCCACTGCAGACAGCACAGGGCTTTTTCTCTCATGTCTGGAAGCTCCAACTCTCACACAGCACCTAAACTTAATTTGACTCGACAATTCAAGTCTTGTGAAAGTGGGCAAGTAAACATAGAGCAAACACACAGTTTTCTCACAAAATGAAAACTCAGACTTGGTCTTATTCATTAAACATTTGGAGCATGTGTGGCCAAAGATCTTTAAATACACGAGTGTCAGATAGGGTCAGTAATGTAATAGCACAGACACAAATAATAAAATGTGATGAGCTGATGCCTAACAATCACTATTCCATTGGTCTATGTTGCATAAAAATCGCACGCTGGCAATTATATAAAAAAACTATACTTCACAAGACCTCTATTTCCCTTTGAAACACAGCAGGGATTCCAGGAAACAAAAGCTAATCATACACATCACCAGATGTTAATATATCTAATAAAGTCAACTATTAAATCAAAGTATACCTTGTTTTATTTTTCCATAAAATAAAAAGGAAGTGAAAGAAGAAGTGAATAGAGTTATAATTAAGCACTTGCTTACATTAGCTCTGACTCCATCGGTTACATCAACACGGGGCATGACGTCATACAGGGATGAAACGTATGTGATGATAGACTTCTCATCAGGGTGAGGCACATCAACATCTAAAAAAGATATGTATTTAATGATACCATATATGCAAAATAATAATACAAGGTGAGAATTTTGAGATCTTACCCTCTGGATCCAAAAGACGAGTGACTCCCAGGTCTCGCTCTGCCACTCCAAAAGCCTGCTCTAGGTTTTCCAAGTTGCTTTGTCTGTACACTTTGCCCATATCAATAAGTCTTGGACTGTGGAAACACAATTATACATCAGAGTTACAGGGAGTTTAAATGATTAAAATAACAGCAGAAACCACACACTTCCTCTTACGTTGTACACCATGTAAATGCTGTCAAAATTTTAATTGTTATTTTTTGTAATAAAATCTAGAGCAATGCTTGATTAACACATCCAGGAATTATAAACATGCTTAAATCATTCATGTGATTAACAGTGGATTATGTAACTCCTGCCAGTGGCTAAAAGTTGAAGCACCACCTGCTATGTTCAGCAGCTGCATTTTAACTAAACCTGGGGCCATGAGATTGTTAGAGCCAGAGCTCAAAGGAAAGAATGTATTTTACAGTACAGAGCTGCTACAAAATCATCATCACTACAGAACTGTACCCCCAGAAATATGTGTTTACCATTTTCAACTACACTTAACACTTACAAAAATGTCAAATACTGCCGTTTTTAGCATGTCACTGAACAGGTCACTTTAGTCTTACACTCTGGTAGTCCGGTCCACATACACTGCCTGGACAGGACTTGACCCCACTGGCCTTACTTCTCGAACTGAGTAGTGCTTCATTGGTCTAGACGAGCTACTTATGCCTGGAGATCGGGTAGTTCCATGGAAGCTGTGAGACCTCCACCCCTGTCCCAGTTCGTCACCACTGGAGCGTGCCCCAAAGCTGTTTGAACCCCGCCCCGTGTCCAGTGACGGAATGTCCTCACACAGCATGACCACCCTGTCCATCCCATTGCTAGAAGATCTGCTGCTAAATCCAAAACTTCTTTTCCGCGATTTAGATTTTCTTTTTAAACTTAGCATCTTGTCAAAATGGTGTTAAATGGCATCAGTATAAGCCACTCATGTAAGCTTTGGATATCTCCAATGCAGAGTTTCAAGGTCCAAAAAAATTCCAGTACTTCCAAAATTGAAATCATCCATCTTCAATCTTGCACCTCTTTCTACATGTTTGATCAAAATCAAAATGGTGTCTCTCCTATTTTCTCTATAAAAGATGAACACATTTCCTGCAACTCAATGCCGTGTTTTGTGCCCAGACTCGAAGTAACTCTAGGGTTCTCAGGGAGCAGCCATACAAAGTTACAGTAACACCCACACACCACACCCCTACCCTTTGTAACATTCAAATACAGAATCTTGTGTATGCGAAATGGGAAAAGAAGTAGGCAGGTCAAATCAGAGGAAACCTGCCCCTACAGGTACAGTTTATTCCACTTCACAATACCTATAAATACCAGGCTTCTCTCAGATCTTGAATAATTGAAAAGTTGGAAATCCGTCATACACAAACACTTTAAAACATTGTATTTACTGTCAACAGTGACATTGCATGGTGCTTTGAACAGCTGGGACTTATTATACTTATTATAACGACTTGTACGGAAAGAAGATGGATTAAGTTACTGACAGGTCTAGTAAAATATAATAGAAATGCTTTCTGCAATCCTTTTATATATGTAATAATGCAATGAAGCGGCATCTGCTAATGTAAATTTTACATTAAATTAACAAAAGAGTAAATACATAATTTAAAATGTAAAAAAGAAAAAAAAACACTGAAATGTATTTCTTTGCTTATGTTTCTAGCTACATCTTATAAAAGCCTTCAACATTTTTCCAATTACAGAGCAGGTTGAAGCGGGCATGTTGGAGAATAGTTTGACATTTGAAATCATTCCTGAATCTTATGCTACACTGATTTGATCAGAAAAAATGAAGAGTTGACAACAAGAGTTGTCAAAATAAGTCTGTTAATTCCTGTGGCCTGCATTTATTATTAATACTGATTACTTAACTGCTTAATAATACATTAAATATAACTACCTAATATACTGTGTATGTTAATACAGTGCTTTGTGGTTTTGATTAGGTCTTTAGAGATTGCATATTGTATATCCAGTATTCACATAGGTGCCACATCATTTCTGCCTGCATTTTATTGGTGGAAATAATCATCATAACATCTTCCTTGCACAGAGGTGTTTGCTAGAGGATAGAACAGGAAAATGAAGTCCAGCCTATCACCACTTTTTCTTCCTAGAGTCATTTTAGATCAGACCAACTGCCCCTCTAAGTCTGACCTTGTCATATGACAGTAACACCCTAGCTATACAATTGACTGTCTGCACCTAGAATGTAAAGGTTTTTACTTACTAGTGCCGGTGAATGACTGCATTGAACAGTTTTCCATCTCTCCAGCTGGTGGTGAAGTTGTCACAGCGAATGCCCTGGTACCCATCTGTCATCTTCTGGGACCAGAGGAGCAGCTTCTCCTTGGCAGACATGTCTTCTGACTGGCCATTCACCTGAATATCTGAGATCTACCGTATCATAAATTGATTATATATTAAAATGAGAGAATTATACACTGATTTTGATTTTACAGGAATATAGGAAACAAATTAGTTATTAATGGAAACCAAATGATGTAACTAAAACCAACTTGATGAATCCCAGTAATAGAGTGGTATTGTATGAGTAAAGTAAACACAGATTAATTCAATGCATACTAATTTACAGTAATTTATTCTAATCTTGTATTGTCTGCTCATACAATACCACTTCATAGAAATTACTTTTATAATCACTCAGATTTACCCCACTGTCTCGCACCACCGTTTGAGATTATGACACCATCACATCACACCCACCATGTCACCGTGTCACCATGTCACCATAAAATTACAAAATTTGACTTAGTGCCTAATTTACTTGTGTGATGAAAGAAGTGGAAGAATTTCATATCTCTAGGGCATTCACCAGATCTTTTCTCCAAACCACACCTCGTTTGTCCTGGGCTCATGGGAAACCTGAAGAATGAAGATTAAGGGCACGGCGAATGTTTGAAGCCATAACAGGCCTAATCATGGGAGGATACAGTATCAAGAAGCACTGCAGGCATGAGAGCACACCTACAGTGTGACTCATACTATTGAAAGCCAATGGTGTGCAGTGTGCTACTAAACTACACATTAGTAAACTATGTTAGCTTATGTTGACAGGAATTACTGTGACAATGGGAGGAATTGTGAAGAGCAGGATCCGTTCGGGGTGATTCCAGGAGATGGGAAATGGCAGCTGATAGTTGCAGATCCCAGAGACAGAGGAACAGAGTGATAATAAAATAAAATACAACACTGACAGATGAGGAGACCTGGAAGTGAAGGATGATGGTCCATATTAACCCCAGAGTGAGTTTGGGGTTTCCGTCAGCAATGTCATCGTTTCGGATGTTGACAAGCTTCACCTGCACAAACACATCATTACAGTAAGCTTATAACTGTGAGGGTCTCTATTCTCAGCAACAACGCACAGGGTGTACTTTATACATTTTCACACATACACATTTATGACATACCTGTCTGTGACGGAGGAAGTCAAGTGCTATCTGCACATTCTGCAGTTTGTGGAATCGCATGCGGCCTTTCTCTCTGGGCTGTGAATGACACGATAAACACAGAGATAATTAAACACCAGCAGTTGTAGATGTGGACGAACGCAGAGAGACACAAACTAATATTGGGACTGATACACAACCACACTGGTTAATGGTTGCATCAACATGAGAAGATGTATATATTTTATTTATTTATTTTATCTTTTAGGCTGTTTAGAAGATTTAAAAACACAGAAGACAAAAGGAATGTTACAAAAGGTAATAGCATTTTCTGATCGTAATGTACTAGATATACAACAAAATCTAGATGGAATAAGACATCTCTGATGAGAATAAGGGCATGGTCATGGTTATGGCTGCATGAGTACAAACTAGTCAGCAGAAGGACAATGGCAGTGGATGTCTTGTCAATGGTGCAGCCAAGTCTGGAGCCCAGAGTAATTAGACTCACCAAATGAATGCTCCTGACCATATCTCTCTCCCGCGGCTAGCAAGAGGAGTGCAAAGAGAGGAAAAGAAGCCACACAGCAGACATCAGCTCACACAAGCAAAGGTTACAGAAAGGTATAGACCAGAAGGGAGTGTAGTGTAAAATGCAGTCATCACACCAAGCAGCCAATGTGGAGGCAATGTGATTATTGTTTTTGAATGAGCAGAGTTGAAGCTGCAATAGAGAAAAATTAAGTCTTGAAGGGATAAACACGTAACATAAGGAAGCAAGAAGTTAACAGCCCAGCTTAAATGTTGAAGATGAACCTCATATTGAACCACTGTTTAGTGATGCTCTGTAATGTAAAACAGTATAGAAAGCTCTATATTAAAAAGTGACTTTACTCTAATGCAGTGTGGCAATAATTGATAACTATTATAAGTTGTAATGTTGAGGTTGAACATCATTTGGACTCACCAGGGTTTCACCAGAGAGGACCTCCAGCAGGGAGATCAGGTTATGTCCATCCCGAAGGTCTTCATAAAGATCTGTCACATGACGATGTGCCTGCAGAAGCACTGACAAATTAATATATATTTTTCATACACAAAAGCTAATTTTAAGTGGTCAATTGTCAAAATATACACACATAAACAGTATTCAACCTGTTCAAATCAGTCATTTTCATAACAACCTAGTTTAAAGCCCTTGTGACTCGAAGAAGTCTTTCGTAGAAAAAAGAATTTAGTTCAAATATACAAGAGTGAAGACTATTTGGTGAAGTGAATGTGTGTAATAATCCATCAAAACCTGTAGCTAAGAACACGCCCTGGTGAATCTATTTACAATATGAATTTATTATTGGTGTGTGTGGCCAAATCTTTGAGAAGTTGGATACATGCAATCACACCAGTGATGCATAACTCAGTGGGCACACTCATGCTAAAAGTGCTTAAGACCTACCTCTGGCTTCTAGGATGCAGAAAGAGAATAAGGTTGGAGGAAGAGATAAAAAGAGGGGAGAGAAAAGGAAGGGTAAATGACAAAGATTAAACACTGAATCATATCCATAGCATATGATATGATTACAGAATTAGAAACAAATGGTTTTGTTATTGTATAAAAGGCCACATACAAAATAGGTATTGAAAAAGTAAAATTCCCCAACAAGTTAAAACATAAGCTTGGTCTGATTTAAACTGACTCATCTTTTAGCTCCACCCAGACAACAGAGCTGTCAAAACCTGCACAAGCCACTAGGGGTCACTATCAGCATGCAGCTAAACATAACTGCCACAGTACAATCCCATAAAGTCATAGTTTAAGGTTCCTAACCTGATGCATTTCATTCTTATTTAAATAATACATTGGATTTCCAAGCCACCTGGCCTCCCAGTCTGTTCATGTTGTTTATAGAGGACACATCCTTCAGCACATCCCATTTTCCCGGTAAAGAACCTGCCACACTGTCACTGCTGAAAGGTGGGCGTTGCTCTACAAATTGCTCTCTTTAGAACACTTCTTTGTGACCTGCTCTAAAGTGAAAATCATTAGCACACATGGCTGGCAGACTGTTATCCCGATCCTGTGGTGTGTCTGTGATCTGTTGTCTGGGAGCAGGACACTTAACATGCCTAAACTTTTACATCAGAAGTGCATTTTCTCTCAGCTACAGCAATTGTTGAGAAATAGCTTTTCTTCTTGCTTTTACCTGTTCAGTCTCCCACACTACATATAACATGATTTAGCAAGTCCATTTAACCACCTCTTTATAGCTCTCCACAGGTGCACCCAACTTAAAGGCTACTTGTGACATGTCATTAAATCATGTTCAGCTCTGCAAGAAAAAACTAATTCAAAGCTATTCTGCTCTATATGATGTATTTTGTCAATTTAACTCATTGTCTCACCATACTGTTACTTAAATTGTACTTGTAACTGTAAACTTTGTATCCAGTAGTCATTAATAGGTGTTTTTTCCCACTCCTCTACAAAACAGTTTTGAACTCGATTGAAAAGAAACATATTTTGCCTTTATGTATCTAATGCTTATCTCTCTGTACTTTATGTAATCACCAGAATATTCAAAATCCCGTTTTCTACAATTTTTGAAAAGTACATAAATATCTACAATACCTCTCTGTATTTTTTCTGTAATGCAGATTTGCAGTACTAAGCCTACCTCTATATTGTGTAGTGTAGTATATATGAAAAGACATAAAAAGTTGAACAGTATAGGTGCTGCTTCTTATAGCACTGCAGAGCTTTCACTTCAGCCTTACTACCATGTGCTACTGTTAACCCTAACCACTAAGAGTCGCCTTTTCAGAGTGAGATAAGTGAGTCCAGATGTGTATGAGTCACTCCACAAAACTGATGGGGAACACTTAGGATTAATACGTCAGTTCCCCTCCACTGGAAGCCCAGGCCCCTGCATATGCATGGAAAGGAAAACACCACCTTCAGGCTTATTTTAACCCTCTTGTTCCATTCACAAAGAAAAAAATGAATAGGGGCAATGTCTGTAGAGAATAACAATGTAACATTGTCTACACAGGAAACCAACATAAAGTATAGGCAAGATTTAGATGTGAAAAAGTAAGTTGAGTGCATATATTGAGCAATATATTATGTTAAACAAATTGAGGAACAGATTATGTTACACCGTTCGTTAACTCGCCATTTCACACTTTACATATCAAATAAAGTGGCAAATAACTATAATTATGGATGCACCGAAACAATACTGGTATTGGATATCGGTGCCGATCCAGAAAATTTTGCTGGATCAGGTATCAGTATCAGTCAATATGTTGATTGGGCCTTTAATTTGATGTAATAAAACTATTTACTGAAAAATGTAGGCCTAGGACATCTCATAATGTGTGAACTTTTACTAACCCTAACTCTAACCCTAAAGCAATTCAGTAGTTACTTGCAGGATAAATAAAATTACATACCCTATTTGGATCAATTTTATCCATTCTTTGTCCCTACACTGGTATCGATACTGATACCAGTGTAAGGACCTGAAAAACATGGATTTGGGCATCCCTAATTATAATGGTAAATATAATGTAGTAAACCATGCTAAATCGTTGGCAGTACCACATATGACATATTCAGCACTGCCAGTGGTGGTTTCCTGGGCAGGGATAGTACTACTCTCTTTGTTTAGGCAGCTAATTTTTCACTCTTAATGAGAAAGTCTAGAGTGAGTGCTTCCTTGTTTGCCCTTTGATGCACTGAAAGACACTTGGCGTTAGTTTAGAAATACATGGATGAGGTAGGTGAGAGGAGACAAATGTATATCTAGTGTTTGAACAGTTTCTTTGTGGTGAAAGAGCTGGTAGGCCTCTCTATTTCAGTACCATGTTAGAGACCCATGTGTTAAACAAAGGCTGAAGTGAAGCGAGGATGTTTGTGTTTGTTCAGTTATAAATGCCATGTTTGACCATTGACATGTGTGAAATATGATATGGCTGTAAAGTGCATTCAGGGAAAGATGTTTCCAGTGTCATTAAAAGATTTATCCATAATTATTTATCCATATCTCACTGTGTGCATAAGGTACAATTAAGTTTGAGCTGTAATAAAACCTTGTGGTAAAACATTTAGATAAGTTATTGTAAAAAGGTGTGTTAAAATATGAATGAGAATGATGATTCATTAAGCCAGACATGTTTTTTTAATAATACTCTTTAACTTGTCAATCATGTAAGAATGGGGTGACCAGGTCCAAAGAGTCTGGCTATTGGAAGCTTGTGGGTAGCTTGTGGTGGTTGGACTCTTTATTGTGTGTTATATTATCTTTGATTTCTACATTCGCCTTACATCTTGTACAAAAATAAAGGAAGAAGGAATCTTACATTTATCAAGTGCTTGTTCACCCATTTTGTGAAGGTCTTCTTTTGTACTCTGTCCCGTTCATCTGCAAAGAGAAAAGACAGAGCGTTCAGATCATCAGAAAGAAGAAGTGTAAAATACGAATCATCACATTTAACATTTAGTGATTGATAAAATCATTGCATAATGGTAAAACTTTTATGCAGTTATTTAGTCCTGGTTTGGTCCTGATTCAACCCAGTTTTGATTGTAAATTCTGAAAATTGTTTCCCTAAAACTAGTTTGTCTGTTATTGTAATTCTATACAGCATGAAACAGATAGCTTAAAGGAATGAATAATGACAAATAAACCCTTGGATCAAAACTATTTGATTTTAAAATAATATAATCCCCTGCATAGTGGAAAAGGGTGTACTGTCTGCTTGTGACTCAGACCATATCACAGTGTATCATCTAATGAGCCCGTATTGTCTCAGTCCAACACCAGCTGTCTGCAGAATACAACAACTCACAACATGACCCAGTCCATCATAAAAAATGCCTTCATTCAGAGTGAAGAAGACATGGCTTAGCTATTTAGGCAAGAGTTTAATTCATCAACAAGAAACAGCAAGATCTTCACAAGTAACACGCCCCTAGTTATAATAAGCCCTCAATGCTCCCATTTGTGTTCCAAGAAAACCACAAGGTGTGTCAGTGATATCCAAACAAAGCTATGGATAAAGTTGTTTGATCTTGGTAATGTGGTTGACTTAATAACTTATGTTTGCTGCCATCTTCGGTAATAACAGCTTTAATGCCACTTGTATAATTTCATTAGTTTAGATCAAATAATTGGTTCAACATAAACTACCTAAACATAAACAACCTGCTGTATGCAACATTTTGAGGACTTTTTCCACTATGGCAACTGTATTAATTTCTCCTCATTCTGAAACCCATGATAGACTACTTGTCTATCATGAGGAGGTGTTACTGGCTAACTTCTACTTAATGTGTTATGGGCATTTCTATGGAAACACAAGAGTACCTTTGACCTTCCCATGTGTCACTGAGCATTCTGTATATGCAATGTGACCTTAGGGACAGTGATTTTTCCTGGATTACAACACATTAAGGACTGCTATCAGATCTTTAACCAGTAGGTCAAAAAGGGTGTTCGCAGGGTGAAAAAAAGAAGATCTTAGTGATTACATGGATGATGACCAGTGAAGAATCTAATGACATTTTGCACACTTGTGTAAATGGATGCATCATTGACTACGTCATGTCAGCCGATACAAACAGGTTTTCACAGAGGCGTGAAGTTTACAGCACAAAACACAAGTGGAAAAGCTGGTCCCAGTGTTGTCCCTTAAGCAATCACAAGACCACGAGGCACCAATAACCTAAATAAACTTTATTCAATTCCAGCAAATAATGGGTTAATTCTGGTAATCAGTATTACAAAGAAGTTATCAACTTAAAAGTAAATGATTCAATGGAATTGTCTAATCGTGACTACTGTGTACTCGGTAACCAGACAGGCATGAATCACTTTGTCCATAACACCAATGTGCTGCACGGCCAAAATTCTGAATGACCTTATCGAGCCAATCCAGTGTGAGGTGGATGCTGATGCATTAAGGAAGGGGTGTTTCCCTGTTTAAGAACAAGCCACGATCAAGTCATCATTATACAATAACGTAATAAGAATATACCAGAATAACCTATAAATGAGACATGATCTTTATATGACAATTAGAAAAGATAAATATACAGTGCACATTCCTAGTACTAAATATCTTTCTTCCTCTTTCTTTCATCCCAAAGAATAAAAAGGTTACACTGATATACTGAGCTCTAATCCCAACTATGCTGATTATTTACAAAAAATTAAGTAATCACCATTACCTTTCCTGTCATCCATAGACTTTAGCATCCCCTGGTAATAACTGTCATCTGAAGGCATCCTTTCTCTGCCAAAGCTATCAGTGGAGAAATTCCTGTACCTCTCCTGGTGAAAGGTCATGGTTGTAATATATTCTTCCAATTAATAAAACAAAGTATAAAAAAGTATGTCCAGTCCACTTCTTGCTCCTGAGTGTCCCTTCTTCTGTGCTGTGGTCCAAGGCTCTTCACAGACCTATAATCGCTCTCCCCACTCTGATTGGGTTGCCTCTGCCCTTGCTTTTTTCTTTCACTATATCCCTCAGTCCTGAATGGTGCCTGTGAGCTATAAAGTCTGGGCCTGTCCCGCTGTGTGATGTTGAGTGTGTATTTAGTACTGTGGTCTGAGACATGGTTGTGGGTAGGGCTTCTGGACACGCCCCTTCTTCTTTCCTATGTTCTGCCTGGACATGGAAGATGCAGAAGAATTAAAGATGAGGTGTGGTAACCCACACATGTATGGGGTAATCACATTATTTATATGAGGACTATGTAAGGGAAAAAGTGTTCATATTTTTTATTGGAAAGTTCATAGATGTGACTTTATCACTATCTAGCATTGCCTCACATGGCTGCAGGTTAATCATTACTTATTTACAGTGTTTTTAGATGTTTGACACCGGGTTACTCACGGTGACATTAGAGCTGGGAGGGGAGAGTAAGGAGGGGTGAGGATGAAACACTTTGAGGAAGGGCTTGAAGCAATTCCAGACAGTGATGTACCACAACCACGCCCTGGACAACAAAGATTTGCCAAAAAACAAATATATAGTTATAGCTGAAAACAGAAGCTGCACAGATTCACTTAAAAAAGTGCCAAATATACTTCATGTATACTTATAGAATTCAATATTAATGTGTTGGTTAAGTTCTAAACAGAATCACTCCTATTTACCAAATGACAAAATAATACAAGTATAACACAATAATACAACTGACACTATATTTTTTAAACTCTATTTACAGTAGTAAACCTTCTCACAGTACTTTGAGATTGAGATGCTTACTTATATTACAAGAATAGATTGCATATTAATTTCGCTTAATGTAAAAATAAAACTTTAAATTGATAAAATGAAATGAAAGACAGTGAAGACACACTGTAAAATCTACTTCAAGCTCTGGCTCTTTACCGGGCTCATCTCATTCATCAGGTCAGCTCTCTTCAGGTAAAAGTTTATGTTTTTTGTGTTGTTTTTAATTACTGACTGCAAAAACATACGTTACTTTTTAACCACCACATGCATTCAAAAATGGTCAATTTATCTTATCAGAAAATGCATATCTTATCAATATGGATTATGGATCAGATTAAGTAATTCATATTGCTTAATCTACAACCAGTGTAGATGACGCAATATGAACCTGTACGATCAAAATGCACTTACACTTAGGCAGGGTGTGTCTACTCAATCCGCCCCTATAGGCCTGAGCTGCACCTATCCCCCTCCTCAGGCTGACATCACCTTTATCAAGAAACAAATCCTACTTTTTCTTCAGCAGAGAAACAGACAAGAGACCTGTGCTGACATGAAGGGCACTTAATGGGTTAGAGTAAGTGTGTTGACGCATTTTAAGCCACGTTTGCAGATTTGCAGACACACCTTTGTAGTTCCACAATGCCTAGGCAAGTAAAGGAATTAGGGAGTGGTATAATAGCTGGATATTGGGACTCCAAAAGGCCACTACAATCCTGCATTTTTGTTGAAGATGTAGGAATACCAAGCTAGTTGCCATTCATGTATGACTAAAATGTTTAATCAGGTTATGTGAGATGTCATTGCAACATTAGCTGGAAACAGATCTGACAGTTAAACAAGCACCAGCATTGAACTAAGTGTGATTTCCAATCCTCAGGGGAAACATTAGGAGTGCACCCACATGGGAACTGCGCAGGATGCAAACTCGCTGGAACATCTTAGTCATGAGCACTTCGTTTAAAAACAGACACATATGATTAAGGTCTCGACATGCTTATTACCCAGTACCTTCATCTGGCTCCAAAACCAGATGGAGAACTCTGCTTTTTTATAAAGTGGACAGAGAGCACACGTGAAGAAAAGTACAGTGTTTTCTTAGCTAAATGACAGGTTGAGCGTGCATCAGTTTGTCTAAGTTAAGTGGTTGGGATTTGTGCCACTGAACATGCATTATCCAGCGGTCACTATAACATAATGGATAATTCCTTTAAGTCTGAACGATCTTGAACTTGTTTGGTTTTAAAAGACATATTGCCTTATAGTGTTGTATAATAATTTAATTGTTTCCCACACATATCCAACCACAAAGACAGCATAGATTTATGGACTGTGGTTTTTGAAAATGCCATTACCCACAAATCCTTGTTGTTCTTATCTCATCATCACATTGTGTGGTATAATGGACTTCCTCTACCTACCAAGCAGAATTCATCCAAACAACTATAGATCATTGCAATTACTTGAGGGGGAACTCAGAGACATACAGGCATACAGACACCCACTGTTTCAGGAGATAGAACCCATAACCACCCAGCTATAGTGCTATAAATACTCTGCTACATGCATTTCATTCAAAAATATAAACAGAGAATGTCTTGACAAAATATTGACAGCTCTAAGGTTGTGATCTCTCTTGTCTTTTACCCTTTACTCATTCTTACTCAATGCAGGTGAAAGAGGAAGTCTTTTATGGTGATATGTATCCACCACCACACCCCTCAGAGATAGGAATGCTGATAAAAGTGAAGTGCCAGGACACACCCCAGATTACCACCTTAATATCTCTGTAAAAATGTTTGAAATGTAACAGAGGAAGAAGATGCACAGAGGCTTTTATGGACAGATATATAACTGTCTAAATATGTTGCATAGGGGGTGAATGGAACAAAAGGGTAATATATTGTTTTATATAATGTAGTAAGGAACTATAGTGATAGGCCAGATATTATGGATTTAAAATGTTAAAGAGCAGTTACTGACAGAAAATAGAAATTTGAACATTTAGAGTAACAATGTAATAACTGCATCTTAACTGTAAAAAGACTTAATTTGTAATGAACAGTTAATTAAAAATATATATATATATATTTAGGCTTAACTACTTTGTTGAGGGATTATGTAGTTACTAAACCTGAATCACTCTTTGTTCTTTATAAATTATAGTACATATAAAAGTATAATATAAAATATAAGTATTTGTTCAAAGCTAATTAAAGTGTTACCCAGTTTAAATTGTCATGTGTCTTTCTTGAAAATGTGTGAAATGTGAAAGGTGTAGTTACGTAGGTCATGGGCAGTTTGTCTCAATGTTGTCCTGAGTCACTGTCCTGCTAATGTCTCCTGCCTGTCAGTGGCTTTAAATAATGTTGTCAAATTAGATCCCACAATGAAGATGCAATAGTCAGTTTAACCCAGACAGGACTGTTCACAACAGCTGCCTTTTAAAATAGGTCCACTGTTGATCTTTACAAGCCTCTGTAGAAAGCCTCACAAGTGGGACTTAACCTGTGTGTCACATGATAATATTTCATTTAGTGCAGTCACATGTTAGACAGTATAGGATGGTACATGCATACACCTACGGCTGATGGAAAACACACATTGCCCTCTAGTGGACAGAAGCTAAAAAGAGAAAAGTCACCAAGAAAGGCAGTAAGTTTACAATGGAGAAAGATTTGACATGTAGTAGTTGTGAGGTGTTACAGTAGCACACTGAGGTGCTGGAAAAATAGTGGGCTTGCAGTTGTAGGAATAGTAGTAACAGAAGCAGTACACTGTTATTTGTTTCTAGCTCAAATCCTAATGTTATTTGTCAAATAAAATGAAAGCCTTGTACATGTACTTGTTTCCACAGCCTTACAAGAGTTAAATTCTGGGTATTTCCCAGTACGTCCATCTAGTTTTTGACACTTCACAATAGCCCAAAAGAGGAAACCTGAGAGATGCTTCCATGACAACATCTACAACACAGAAGTGTGAGTAATAGAGGGTCTGGCTCTTGGGGATATTTTTGGATGCCAAGTCCTTCAAAAAGTAAATGTGGAAATTGGGAAAACACCTACTTCAAACATTGCCAGGAACTGCACGCAATGAGCACAAGAGGGAGCTAAAGTACCAAACTTTGAGTCAAGGCAATCCCTAATATTTAAATCAACAGAGCAAACTATCAAAATCATGAGAAACTCTGAAACAGTGTTTGCCAAAATTATGGATTATGAATTAGAACACTATAAATACTGGGCCTATAGGCTATAGGTTAAATGTCAAATTAATTAAACTTGGGAAATAGATTTTCATTGAAATGGTTTCTTTATGCAGCCCATACATCCATTATGTAGCTGTTAGATAAGTGACAACTTAACCTGTCGAAAGATAAGGAGCACAAAGCTGACCCCTCCACACACAAAGAAGTTACATATTTACAATGTTTTTTTTAGCACACTGCAAACATACACTCAACTTGTTCTCACACATTTAATGTCTATATTTCTGACTACACTTGTAAAACCTCACCACGATGACTGCCAAAATATAGGCTGGAATGAAAATCATTTTTACTAGTGTTTTTCTTTTTTATTGCAGCAGGTAGAGACAAGTGTCTCAAAATGTTTCAAGGGTCTTGCTGTTAAAGTAGTCACACATTGTTTTCCAGTGTCTTTTATAGTAAAATCTAGTACACATTAGAAACTAAATTCCTCAAAATCTGCAATCAGATGAAGACTATTTGCATTAAGACACGTTCAGTAAGGTCTTAACGGGATTCCCTCAGTAAACGCTGAAAGTATGCCGACTTGACAAATGGTAAGCATACCTTAATTTCACAGTTCATGTCTAAAGTCATTACTGTCCATGACTCACCAAAGCAGCACAGTTTACTGCACAGATATCTGCTCCTCTCTCCATAGACTCCACACAGAAATATCTTATGATGATAAATCACTCTATCAAAGTCCAAGATTTCTGTGATTTCTGCCATCATATCCTTGCAGGGGACTCACAGACTAGTCAGTCCAAGGCTTCCCCAGGGCAAAAACTGATGACAGGTGACTTAAACAATAGCTTTTTAACACAATAATACTGAATGGCCCGCCCTGTTCCCTCAATAAAGGTGAAATTTAAAGACAACAAACATCTAATCCAACAGAAATTACATGTAATCCTATCTTTTTTTTTTACTGCAACTGGCCGTTCACTGTAGTAGATATACAGCCCCTCCGTGAGGCCACTTACTTCATTTCAAACAGTGAGAGTTTTGTGAAAATAAATTATAAGAATAAAAAACATGCAATATCACACAGAAAATGTTACATTTTATTTATAATATATAGTGCAGATTGCAACACTAATCTTAACATACAAGCACACACATTTTTCATCTAGAGTACTACCCTCAATAACATAAACAACAACATGTTTTCCAAACAGCTGAAAGGACCACCAGTGTCCCCATGTCTAGCCAATGGAACGTCCAGCCAGCGCCATACACCTTGCCTCTCCGGTCAAAAGACTAAAATATGCCACGTTCTCCCCTTACAGAACACTGCCCTCTGACCCTAAACCTCGAGGAAAGCGTGCTCAAATGCTGACAGTCTGATCAATCACAGGAAGAAATTTTAAGAGGGGTCACCTGGGTATAAATAAACGCCTCACACAACATCGGAAGTGTCTCAAGGACCCCTTTTCAAATCATAAATAAACAAATGACCCAAAAGTGCTACCACAGAACATCGTATATGGATGTATTCTGTGTTTATAAATGAGTCAGGTCTGCTGGTTTGAAGTGTGCTGTATTGTGGGTAATTGTTCTATATACAGTCCCTGCCCTGGAGCATGTGCCAGCATAGGATTTACTGAAAAAAGAGTGAAAGGAGTTTGGGGATTTCCACAGACCAATCTTATAAAATTATTGTTTCAATTCAAGCAAATAAAAAAATCAAGGTTGCTGACGTCATAATCGCCACAATCTTCTTCCTGCAGGTTAAATTGTAAGAAGAGGAGACACATTTTTTATTAGGCATGTTTTGTGATTCACCTAAGCCAGGTGTCCACTTCACAATTTTTCTTGTCATATAAGATTGTTGGATGCCTTACTACACCATGCGAGCAATTTAAATCGTATGTCTGAGTGAATGTCTCCAGCTCTGTGTTTTAACATCTCGGTAATTGTACAGGTTAGCTGAGGGTGGCCAACCATTATACATGAAATGAAGTTAAGGAAATTTGTCGAAACCAAGCTACTATAGGCATAGATTAGACAGAAAGAGTGACCTTATCATTCAGCACAGATTTTTTATTTTTTTTATCACACTTTTTTTTAATGTGAGCAATTATGTAAAATGTGATTAATAGCATAGCTCCACTTTATAATTACTATTTTGTTTTGTTGTGATTCATTTGTTTTACTTAGGCTATTAGGAGTCACTGTGAAACTTTCAACTGCAATCTGTCAATCTTTCTTACAAGTCAATGTAAAAATCATTATCCTATCAGGGCTAATGCCTGTAAGGACAGCCTATACAGCGTCTGGCCACTTATTCCTGAAGCCTACTACAGCGAAAATTCCTCACTTGCTAATTATCTCCAGTAATTAAAGTCTTCTTAAGTGTGGGAAACTTCTGTCATTCAGAACAGTGTGAACGTGTCATACCTACGCAACCTCAGTGCCATCTGTTGCATTATATAGTGCTAGGCCCCCCTGGTTGACACACCACTTATGGCAGCATGAGGAAGAGAAAACAAACAAAGTGCAAAGGTTAAAGTTCACAGGGAGAATGCCAACTGATGTACCTTGTGAGGGGTGTTTACAGTGCCATATAAGAAATGCCCCTTTACTTAAGACCTTTCGGGCATCCTTATCTGATTCTAAATTACTGTGATGGTGGAGCATATGGTAATCTGTAACAGAGAGGGGATTGCAATGCTTATAATTGAATGATTGAGGATATTTTAAGTCAGCAATTCAACACAATTTGTATTCAATGTTTTTATCTTATCTTATCTTTATCTATCTTACTTCTCCTACTCCAACATCCCCATCTATTTATGACTACGATGAAAACCACTGCAGGCTGTGTTATTACATGTCTTAGTGAGAGTGAGAGGACAAGAGCACAGTCCTAGTGCACAACTGGAGCCAACAAATAGGGACAGCTAAGACCAGAAAGCCCCCTGACAGGCCCGGGTCATAGGAGATCATCAGCTGCATTTATAACTCTGCATCAGGGAATAAAAGGGAGAGACAGAGGTCAAAAAAAGGAGGGAGAGTGGAAACAAGCCCTATGGAATTGTTATACAGTAACTTAGTGGATTACCTGGTAGAGCCAGAGTGCATATTGTGCTAAAATGAACTTATTTACTTTAACCATTTCTCTATACTCTTCCGAACTTTGCAAGCCTTATTTATAATACAAGTCTCAGCTAGGGCAGTGCAATAAAAGGTAAATAAAAGGTATGATCATGATTCCAATTATGACTCTATTCAATTACAAGAATGCTATAGTTAGATACCTGCTGTTTAGAATTATATAAGTGCTTGTTCTGGCACTCAAAACCTGAGACAGACACAAACACCACGAGACACTTTCCTAATTAGGTCTATACTTTCTCTACATGTTAATTAAAAAGGATACAGGTAATAGTTTGCATAATTGTGATTTCAATTACAAGCCAAATAATAATTTACCATACTCAAATAGCCCAAACAGCAACCAAATGTATCTATAATGAAAACAATCATAAATGCTATATAAATCCTCAAGTCAATGTAGATTTGTTATTTCAGTCACTCTCAGTGGGGCAACTTACATTTTGAAAACTATATTTAAATAACAAGAAACAAGAAACTTGCAACAATGCAGTGACAAGAAAATCATTTAGGTGAAACCACAAAACGTCAACTAGGGCTGAAACAATTCATCGAGTTAATCAATTAAATCGATTAGAAAAATGTATCGATTTTTTTTTTTGTTGCCTCGATGCTTCGTTTTATTTTCATACGCTCGCCGATGGCCGTAACCTTTTGTGGTAGAGGTAAAGTTTCTGCACGACCACTGCACTTCACTGTACACACAACAGCGCGGCGCCCATGGATGTACAATAAGAGCATAACCTCATGTCCGGTATGCCACGTGCGGTACGCTCCGGTACGCCGCGCCCTCCTCATCTCCGGTACATCGCGCACTCCGCACGTGGATCGTGTCTTGTCGCGTACACTCCGTGGACCGCGCTTCATCCTGTGCACCTCTAAACCAGAACACCAGGACTAAAACCAGGTCTAAAACAGGTCTAAGACGGGTCTAAACCAGGTCTAAACCAGATCTAAAACCAGGACTATTCCAGGTCTAAAACCAAACAAGAATTTGCAGGAGTTAGTTGTTACATTCATGTAGTTTTAAAAATCATGACAATATCAAGTAATCCAAAGTAATCAGATTACGTTACTCACTTTAAGTAATTTAATTGATTATGTCACAAACTACATTTTGGGGTCTGTAATCTGTAATCTGTAGGGGATTACATTTTAAAAGTCACCTTCTCAACACTGATGCTACAACATCTAAACAGAAAGCACCGTACATTACATCAAGTGGAAAAGAAACCGCGAGGTAAGTCAACCTTAGCCTAGCAATAATTACGTTTTTCATGTCCAAAACACGTGTATCTGTCAATGCACGTCGTGTGTACTTAACATGTGCAAAGTAGACGCGACAATAACAAATGATTACTCGATTATTCGAACAAAATAATCAACAGAATAATTGATTACTGTAATAATCGATAGCAGCTGCCCTACTGTCAACAATAACTTCCTGGCTTTCACAGCTCACGCATACATTTTCAGGAGAGGAACAGGTTTGGGTGAAGCCTGGGTACACAAAGCTGGCCTGCCACATAACAGATTAGCATCTCAGAAATTCACAACTTTGAATGGGTGAGTGAGTCTTGACTATTTTGCTTCTTGTTTAACATGTGTCACTACACCACCTTATAATAGGACCTACTTCCTTCTCAATACAACCATCCCCAAAGAATAAGAAGGGAGTGTAAATTTATAGCACGGCAAAAGAGCACACTGGCTTTTGAGTGGTCACTTCCCAGTGGACAATGGCGGCACGCTTTCAAGGTTACACCAGATTTTGACAAATGCAGTGGATAAGCATGCCACATAAATCCTTAGTAAAGCCATTGTATTAAAATAATGTCGCTCTCAGTTGAAGCCCAAAATAACACGTATTCATAACACAAAGCCCAAATTCAATGACACAATGCAATGCAATGTTTGCCTGTTGCAATGTCACAATAACACTTTTCTGCATCTTACCTTCTTTGTTGTGTTTTCTAAATCGCCATAACAAGATGAGCGTGACAACATGGCGTAAAATCACCAATGGGAAACTGGGTCCAACTGAGCTATTATCGTGCATAGTTAAGACTATAAAGCAGCAATAAGGTAAAATAAAGCAGGGAGCAGTGAGGGAGAACAGGTGGGCCCAGGCTGGTGAAAGGGGAGAGAGGGATGGTGCTGAGTGGGTGTGGCATCAACCTTAAAAAAAAAAAGATTTGGAATTCCTACTGTTTTGCCCTCCCATGAGTTGTCACTGAAATTCTCTGTCCCTCGGCCTGATTGTTCAGCTGTTTGTGACTGTAGTCAGGCTCTACTGTATAAAGGGAGTCTGAGAAAGTGTGAGAAGATAAACAGCCACTTGTGTATGCTTTGGATGATAGAAAAGTATTTTAAACAAGTTGATATAATGGTTATTATTTTGCACAATTCTCCACATTATGCCTGTTGTCAGCTGGTAGGAGCTTGTTATGAAATTCTTGCTATATGAAAATATGATGTTTCCGGAAAAATAAAGATATAATAAGCAAAATGTCTGTCTACAATTTATGTAATAAATTAATTTAATAGCTAATGGTCTATAAATAATTTCAAATATCACACATTTAGCTCTGAATATGTAAATGAAAAAAATGACAGAGAAATCTCAACAAAGCACTCAAACTTATACACATCATACACTTCCAATGCTTATCCTTAATACTTGCTTCACGGTATAATGGCTGAATAAATATAGCATAGAATTCAGTGAATGTCTAAACCAGCATATAGGCACAATGTACAAAAAGAGGTATTTTTAGGATAATCTAACACCACTGTATATAGTCTCTGTGACAGTCGGATTGAAGTCACATCCACAGCTTTCCAGAGTGGGGGGCATTGTTCACCTTTCACGTCGACGCCTGCCCATCCACATACCAACAAATGTTGGAAAATTGAAAAGTGTCAGCCAACATTACTTCACGTTGGTCACATTACTTCCAATGGTTTAAAAATGGAAAACAATCTGTACCGTGCTAAGTGTTCCTTAAATGTGAACACCTGTGTGACATTTGTACGGCCAGAAGCACAAGACTTCACGCTACGCATTTGCCAAGCTACCAGACAACAAGACGGACAACCAGACAGTCAGACATCAAGCAAGGTTAAGAGTCAAAGATACAAGTTCATATGTTTGAACCTACCAGGTATGATCTTCATCTAAGGGAGGAAGAGGAGGCCCGAGGAGGAGAGAGCTGGACAATTGCAGGACACAACACGACTGGAAAGAAGCTACTGTTGTGTGCTGGCTTCCCCTCTTTCTCTTTTGCTGTGGTTAACTTTGACAGACTGTGCCTTCTGTTTAGACTGCTCACCAGCGGCCAAGTGAGGGAGGGGTGGTGGTTTTGGGTGGGGAGGGGGGCACATAAGCAGGGCTGAGAGAGGGGGCCGTGGGCTGGCTGGTCAGGGGAATGGTTATAAATACCCACGCGGAGCCAGATGAACGCACTGCCACACTTAGAAAATGATGGCAGTGCTATGGAGAGACACTTGGCTACATTCGCCCCCTAGAGATGGGATTCATACACAGCAAACGCAAACAGGGTGCCCCACTAGCATGTTGCTTTGATAGGACTGGTGTCAAGTTTAATCTCCGGAATCAGTCTGTGCTCACTGCAGGGAAGAGATACTGAAACAACTTGTGATCAGAGTTGTCACAAATTGTGCTGAAGTAGATTATTTATTACTATTATTATAATTTTTCTTATATATCTATTTTATTTAAAGGTGCACTGTGTACATTGTTGGTTGGGGGTACCTCACCTGCTTGCTTCTATGGATATTTAGTTGCCCTGCCAGGAATGTTCCACAGTATGACATTAAACAGCGCTACCTGTATTCAATTACTGGTGGTTTTATAGGCCAAAAATACCTAGAAAAACAGAAAAGTTACCCAATGCACCTTTAAGTAGAACTATAAAAAACCCTGAAAAAGATGATTAATTCAATACCTCTGCCTATTAATACACTTTTATCCAAGCACATTTTATTTTACACTTTTGAAAAGGCTGTAACACAATGGCGGGCATCTTTGGCTCTCTGTGGTATGGGCCTAAATTGCTCAGCTGTCTGTCACATTTATTGCTAATCCTTTTTAGTACCATAGGAATGTCTGTTTATTTTACTGCATCCCTTTGGTGCTATAGTTGTGTCTATGAGTCCACATTAAGGCTGCTATTTGATCATTAATGCAGGAAAGCACTTAAATTGCAATTGGCTTAAGTGATGAAAAGCAATATGCAGAGGGAAAATAATTGTATGCAGTTTAGTGATGGACTTCGAGGGATATTACTATAACTGGAGCTTCTGACCCTTCGGTGCTCATGGTCCATGCTTTTGGGAACATAGGAATGCATAACAATATCTAAAAATATCCAGATTTAATATACATAGATTGCGGTGTTGACATGTGGTATCATTTGGCTGTAATGTTGAAAGCCTTTCCACTTGATGTCCAGGGAGATGAGCTTGGATTTTCCTTCCATGTGAACTTTGGGTCCTATAGATGGATGTGAGAAACTGAGGCCCCTGTACTGAAAACTGTGGGGAGGCTTTGCACAAGATTGTAGAGAATTCCTTCATGGACATTCCCCCTGCGCCTTGAAAATCCTGGCCTAAACATTCATGTTACGACACATACCCAAAAGGTATTCACGGCTGGGGTCTACTGGGTAAAACATCTCTTATCTATCAAGCAATGACAGAATGTAATGTTTATTTAAAAGTACCTTGGTCCATCACTCACTTGGTACTACTATGCCTGGAATGGTCCACAGTAAGGCAATCAACACAGTAGAGATAGATATGTTTAATATATTATGCCGCACTTTGGAACATTCCATGCAAAAAAAATAACATCTACATAGTGACAAGTAGCAGACCCTTCCCAAGAAAAAAATAATCATACTCCTAATTTCTTCAGACTTGAACAGTTGCAAAGAGAATGCTTTCTGGCCCTTTATGGCAGGATATTAATACTTCAACCAGTATATTTTGAGTACCTTTTCTACAAAACTGAATGTAGAAAAACAAAAGCACAAAATCAATTTGATCTGTAAAAACAAGACACCCCCATACACCCTTATTTATCTTTTGTCAAGTTCTGAGTTTGTTGCTTTACACAGCTGCTGTAATAAGACCTTTCTTGCACCAGGGGAAATGACTAATATCACAACTATCTGAGACAAGCCCTCAGCATATTCCACATGTTATTGATCTGGGAAGTGCAGATGTAGTGTGCAACAGTCAGTCCACAAACATAAGTCCACATTCCCATCATAAAACGTTAGTCATGAAGTATGTTTAATTGCCCGAGCCTCCTATTAAACTTGATCCTAACATTGAGCTAGCCAAAATGTTATTTGATGGAGGCCACGAAGTCTCTCAGACAAGGTTTGTGGACACTCATGATGACTTATTACATTGAAAGATTATCTGCTAATGGTGCTATCCAGTGTCACTTTGCTGAAGAGACATGCTTTTCATAGCTCAGGTTAAAAAATAAACTGTTTATCACCTTGACACATGGCTTATTGACAGTGACTTGTGATGGATATTGCATCAGACTGGGCACAGGATCAATTGGGCTTGTGCAAGAGTGTGGGGAAGCTGAATCATCTCTGTCACAAGTTCTTCACTTAGTAGAAACATTGTGTAAAATAAAAAAACAAACAAACTTTGAACTACTGTGTCTTTGAAATTTATCACTGGAAGGAAATAATTGTAATATGAATGAATTTGGAACACTGTTTTATACTTATCTGCAATAACAAATGGAAAAGTTATTCGACATCTGAAACCATGTCGGGTGTGTCTTTGTTGAGTAGTTCCAAAAATGCAAGCCATTATATTGTAACAGTCAAGATAAGCCAAATCTATATTACAATTGATTTCACAATAAGATTCAGCAATAAAAACAGGGCATGGCTGCAGAGGTTATTCACTATATTATGAGACATCAATGCTAGCCAGCAGAGAGGCAGATATTCATCAACATTTGGCAAGATTTTAAAAATGCCCTTTCATAAACTGACATTTTAGGGAACAACTGGATGGAAATGTTCAAACTCGGAATGCTTTGTGATTTGTATGGCTTGTGTGAGTCACTGCATCAGAATTATATGTCACTATAATGATAGGCACACAAGCAGCCCATTTAACAGTCACAAGAATGCAATGGGCATCATTTTGGAGATGAAAACAGTGGACGTTGCTGGTATGTCTGCAAAGTCATTGAGGCTAAGTGCCACTGGTGCCATGTGTGGACAGTGGTTAGATGTTTTTCCCCACAATGACTGCTGTGGCTATGCTAACCAGATACTTTGTCCATACAATAATTTCAAAAGATCATTTCAAAAGATAGGCACGTCCTTTTTCCACTGTAAGTGCAGCAACCTCAAAAAGCCACACCTATGAACATGAAAGCATATTCACTATTGTAGATAAGGATAGGTCAGACTAGATTATAATGTAACTTAAATAGTAGCTCTACTGAAGGTAATTGGCAAGACAAACAAGGGCATCAGTGGACAGCAGATGTCAGCAGTGGGTCAGCAAACACTGGACAACACTGACAGACAGACTTTAAAAGAAACAATACTTTAATTGTTTTGTGTCAATGAGAAATGAATATAAGTGAATAGAATACACACCACACACGTTTTAGCATAATCACTTGCATATGTTGACTGTGATGCATGTGATTTGTGAATGTCAGTGTATTTCTTCATGATCACAACAGATTAAAAAGAGGCTTGGGCGGTTAACTGAATCCAGATCTGGTGTCACGTGTGAGTCTAAACAAACATATTCTACAACATTCATGAGCAATCATGAGCAGTCATAACTCTAACTTCTCTGCCCATCACAGACAAAGCCCTGGGATTTTCTTATAATTTTTTTAAGCCATCCAGTATATTGTAACACCATAGATTTATTATGCATTATACAAACCTAGCATACTAATAGAAAAATCACATGGAATATCAGCATTTGTCAAATATTTGCAATGTCTGCAGATTCATGTCACATGAATGTGAGTCAACATTTTTTTGCATGGTTTCACTTCAGCAGGGCAAGCCATGATGACACAAGATACATTTTTCTTCTTTCTACAATTCTTTCAACTCATTTAACAGGTTATCTCCCCACAGTTATCAGATGGGCTCAAGACCACCTTTCTAAAAAGACACATGCCATTACACAAAGGAATGTAAAGTCTACCTCATGTGCAAGGCAGCTGAGGGGAGAGGCACCAGTATGGAGATCATTCTGATATAGTAAAGGAGGAGAGAGACTCCTGAACGCACCACGCCCCCTCTGAGTCAGTCTGGCTTTAACTGTGTCTGCAGGGAGCAGGCGAGGCTGGATCTGAGAACTGCCCCACCTTGTTGGAAGAGTGACAGGTCTGCACATTCTTGCATTACAAACACTCCATGAGTTATTGATTTTACAAAAACAATATGCACTTTGAAAAGGGATTGAATAACACTTGAGAATCTGCACAAAATAAACACGGAGTAACCTGGAGCATATTTGATTAACAGAAAATCACTGGTGCCTGCTCATGTTGCAATAGGAAGCTATACTTTCATTTTTAAATAAGAGGAAATGCTGTCTTGGTGCAAGAAAACTGACATTGTCTTGAACACCCCATAAACAGTGATAACATCTACAGATGTTATTAAGTCACTTCCAAATCTCAAGACTTCTCACTGTCTGAGGAAAAGTAACCCTTCCAGAGACTAGCACCCACATGACAACCTAGACAGTACGTGCTGTTATCAAATGGCACCATGCACACCATAACGACAACAAATACCAACTGTAGCATATATTATACTTGTCACAGAGCCAGTGTTGTGTAGAATTCACAATAGACCCATAGTCAAATATTCCCCACACATCCAACACAAATACGTTGGTCCATCACATGCCCATGCAAAGTGTGACATCCCTAATCAACATACCTTCAACGAAGTTGAACGTCTTGTCCTCCGGCTCCACAAGCGAGTGGTCCCAGTCACCTTCAGCATCTCCTGGTAAAAAGGGCGGTGGTCCTGCCTGTAAAAGTGACCTCTCTATGGCGATCTCCTCCAAAACATCCAAGTCCAATTCATCTTCTTCTTCCTCCTCTCGTGTCACAGTTGGTGGAGGTGACTGCCCCCCTGCTGCAGCCTCTGGACTAACTATCCGTTTAACCTCCACGATCTCCTCCACTACCACTATTTTCCTCCTCATGTTGGATTCGTCAGTTTCACAAAATATAGAGTAAGTGGGCTCCCCCAGGTGAATCTCTGAGACGGCAGGTGTGGTGGTGGCAGAGGGTGTGTCCTTTACCGACTTCTTCTTCGTCTCTTGAGTTAGCAGCAGTGACTTTGAACTGGTGTGCCTTTCCTCTGTGCTGCGCTCTGCTGCCTGTCTGCTCCACTGCTGTTGTGCAACTCTGGGAGGCTCCGGGTGCGGGCGGAGGGGGCTGTCCCGAGCCTGACTTGCAGCTGCCTGTGCTGTTGTTAGCGCTGGTGCCTCTGACGCTAACTCTCCGCTCTCTCCCTTGTCTGTGGAGGATGTTTTTGCCTTTGGAGCTCTCTGCATACGTTTTTCAGCACGGGGCAGAGCAGGCTCCACCTCTCTTTTGTCTGCCGGGGCCTCAGGGAGCACAGCTGCTGCCTGGACAGTTTCCTCACTGTGCATTCTTTCTGCAGTCTTCTTTGGGCCATCACTGCTTTCTGTCACTTCTGAGGTCACTACGGGGTCTTCCCTCACAGTAACCTTGGTTGGTTCAGTGCCCCCTGTAGATGGCAGAGCTTCTGTTTCCGGCAACAGTGCAGGCTCAGTGTTTATGGTCTCTGATAACTGGGCTGTTACAGGCTTTTTCCCTTTACCCTTCCTCTTAGTCTTGCCTGGCTCTAGAGTAGTTTTCACAAGGCTTATAGGGGATTTAGGCTCAATAGCAGGCACTTGAGTTTGCTCTGTGATCTCAATCTGTGTTTTATTCTGCATTGTCACAGTTTCGCTCTCAGACAGGGGCTTTATGATTTCTTTTGGACTGGGAGATTTTTCTGTCTCAGTCTTTTGTGCAAGATTAGCACGTTCCTCTGTTTTCTTAGCAGATATTTCCTTGACTGGTTTATCACTAGTCTCTTTTGAAATGTCAATTATTTGCCCTTTGTCATGGGTGGGTTTACCCCCAGGTGACCTTTTCTCTGCAGGAGAACTTGTTTGAAGTTTATTTTTGTCCTGAGAGGGGATTCCTGTAATGTTTTCTTTCCTAATATCTGGTGGGTGTTCTGTAGTTGGAGATTTCTTCTTCTTTCTTTTGGATTTGGAGCTGGGTCCGGTCATGTCTTGTTCACTCTCAGTAACAGGCTCTTGTACCATGACTTCTGAGCCCTCCAGTGATTTTTCATTCTTTTTGACAGGAGCAGTCACATTTAAAGTTTCAGTAGGGTCTGGGGTGGGCTTTACGACTTCTGTTGTTTCTGGCAGTGTGACTGAACATTCTTGGGATATTTCAGCTTTAGTTGATTGAATATTTGTTATCTCTTCAACATGAATGTCATTTATATTTTCTTCTTTCACATCTGCTATGACCTCTACACTAGATTGTTTGTCACCTGGAGACTTCTTTTTCGGTTTTGACTTACTTGTAGCATGTTTTTTAGCTTCAGCTTGAGATTTTTCAGTTAATTCATCATGTCTAATGTCAGAAGGCTGTTCTGTCATTTTCACTATTGATTCAGTCTTAATAGTTTTGGGAGTTTCAGGTTGTGTAACAGTTAGTTGTAATTCTTTTTCAATATATTCATCTTGAGTTATTTGCTTAACAGTCACGATTTTTTCTACCACAACATGTTCAAATGTATCTTTAGGATGGGCTGGCTCCTTGTCAGTGTTGCTTCCACTAATATTTTGTGCAACTTGTAAAGGCTCCACTGGAGGTGCTGTTGAGCTGGGACAAACTGACTCACTCTTTGTCATCATTTCTGTCTTTGACTCTCCAGTAGTTGGAGATGAGAGAGGAACAGTAGTTGAAGTAATAGTTTTCCCCTCAGTGTGGGTCTCTTCTTCTGCTGTGGGCTTAATTTCCAGGCTGCTGTCTCCAAACAACTCAGTCACAGATTTCTTCTTCCTTTTAGATTTTGTTCCTTTGGCAGGAATAATGACCTCTTCTGTCTGCTTTGTAACTGATGTCTCTATAGTTGATACACCTGTAATTGGTTCTTGAGCGTCTAGTTGTAAATCAGGGCTTTCTTCTATGAATTCAACTTTAGTAATTTTCTGCACTGTCACTGTTTTTAATTCAGTCTTCTTTAGCTCAATTTGTGCTATTTCTGTGTTAGTGAATGTCCTCTCACTGGGGCTGGTGGGTTCTTGTGTAGTTTTACAGACAGTAATTTCCTCTGTTACATTTGTAGTGACTAAAGGATCCACTTGGGGTGCTACTGAGCTCTCACTCTGTTTAATGATTTCTTTTATTATCTTATCTGTTTCTGACTTGTCCAGTATTTCAGATTGATTGGCTTGCTTCTTATCAGTATCAGATGGAGAAGATAAAACAGCAATGGCAGTTTTCCCAACTGTTATCTTTGGAGCTGGTTCAAGTTTGGCCTCTGCTTTATGTTCTGGGCTGATATCTTTTTGTATCTCACTCTCAGATTTCTTCTTCTTTCTTTTTGGTTTTATTTCTCTGGCAGGAATGATGACCTCTTCTGTCTGCTTTGTAATCGATGTCTCTACAGTAGATACATCTGTAACTGGCTCTTGAGTATCTAGCTGTAAATCAGGGCTTTCTTCTATGAATTCAACTTTAGTGATTTTCTGAACTCTCATTGTTTTTAACTCAATCTTCTTTATCTCAGTTTGTGCTATTTCTGTGTTAGTATCCATATTTTCAGGGGGGGCGGTGGGTTCCTGCCTAGTTTTGCAGACAGTAATTTGCTCTGTTACACTTGTAGTGACTAAAGGCTCCACTTGGATTTCTACTGCTTTCTGAGAAGCAGACTCATTCTGTTGAATGATTTCTTTAATTGGCTTATCATCTGTTTCTGTCTTGTCCAGTGTTTCAGATTGATTGACCGGCTTCTTATCAGTGTCAGATGGAGTAGATAAAACGGCAATGGCAGTTTTTCCAACTGTGATCTTTGGAGCAGGCTCATGTTTGCCCTCTACTTTATTTTCTGGACTGGTGTCTTTTGGCATTTCACTCTCAGATTTCTTCTTCTTTCTCCTTGATTTAGAGCTCAATGGTTCCTCCTGGTGAGATTCACTTGCAACTGCAGGGCTGGATTCATGTATTGTCACTTTAAGAGCCTCTGAATGCATTTCTTTGACTGGAGGAAATACTTTATCAGCTTGTGCTTCCTCAGTTATTGGGGTGCTCTTTATTTCATACATTTCTTGTTTGATTTCAACTTGAGATAGTTTCTGTGTCACAGTTTTCTCTTTCCCTGGCTCTTGGCTGGATTTGCTGACACTAATAATATCTGATGTATTTATACTGTCCTTAGGCTCATTGTGGGGTGGAGTTGAGTTGGGACAAATTGAATCTATCATTTTGGTTGACATTTCAGTTGCAGTAGGTGTAGTTTCTTTGGGGGTTTTAGTCTCATCTCTTTCAGGACTAGTATCTTCGGGAGACTCACTCAAAGATTTCTTCTTCTTCTTTTTAGATTTGGTTTCTTTGACTTGTATATTTACTTCTTCTACAGCATCTGTTACTGGTTCTTCAGTGTCTAACTGTCCATGAGAGCTTTTTAATTCAGGCATCAGGCCTCCTTGTATAATTTCAACTTTAGCTATCTTTTGAACAGTCTCAGATTTCAGTTCAGCTACAGGGTGCTCAGGCTGTGTATGTGTAATTTTAGTAATGACTTTCTCTTTCGGGCTGGTTGGCTCTAGGCTGGTTTTGCAGACAATAATAGTCTCTACCATAGAAGGAGTTTGCTTAGATTCAACTTGAGGCAGCGCTTTGATTGGATTCTCATTAGTGTCTATTGTCTTAATTGTTTCAGATTGTTTGATTTGCTCATTGTTAGTGTCCGCAGATTTAACAGGAACAACAATATTCTCAATATTTTCTAAACTATCTTCAGGCAGCTCAGATTTCTTCTTTCTTTTTGGTTTAGAGCTCACGGGGCCCTCCAGTTGAGATTCATATGCTGTCACTTTAAGAGCCTCTGGTGTTATTTCTTTGATGACAGGAGGAATTACCTTCTCAGCCTGTTGTGCAATAGGAATCTCTGCTGTATACACACTAGAAACTTGTTCTTGATTATTTGGTAAGCTCTTCAACTCAGGCTTGTTTTTATCAATTAAAGTTTTAGTGTTTATTTGGAGTGTCACTGTTTTGTCTTGAGTAACTTCTGTTCTTTTGGTTTCAATAGGTTCCTGGTTGGTTTTGCTAATAATAATGTCAGTTTGCTGAATATCACTCTCAGTACTTTGCTTATTTTCTGGACTAGTGTCTTTTGATGTCCCACTGGCAGCTTTCTTCTTCTTTTTCTTCGATTTGGACATACTGTCATCTACTTGATGCTTTTCTTGTTCAGTTACTTCTATATTATCTGTAATGTTTTTATTTACAAGAATCACATTTTCATCATTTTTCGCTTCTGTGGTCCCTTCTCGATCTTGGTCCAGTGTTTCTAGTGGAAAAACTAATTGGTCTTGCATTACTATGACTTCAGTGATTTTGTGAACTGTTACTATTTCAGTCTTATCCCGTCCCTCCTCTTTGGCACTGCTTGGTCCCTGGCTGATTGTGCTGAATGTAATTTTGTCGTCAACAGGTGCCGTTTCATTAGAATCCCCTGGTTGCACTGTGGCGTTCTCTGCTGTAGTCACCTTTCCATCACTAACATCATAAATGGTCTTTATTTCCTCTTTGAAAGTTACATGTTTCACTTGATGTTTGACTTTATCTGCTGGCAGTAATGTAGGGACAGTTGGACTTATATTTGCATCATCTTTCATAACTTTCTGTGATGTTTTTTCTTCATCAGTTGTTTGTGCATTTATTGTTTTTTCCATTTCAGGCTCATGCTCAGGTAGTTTTTCAGATGTTGTCGAAGGAGTTTTAATTCCTGGTTTTGTAGTTTCTTCTATAATCTCAATATTTACATCTTCAGAAACTGTTGTGATTTTGGGCTCATTGACACTGATTTGGCTCTCTGTTATTTTTTCTTTTGTTTCAACAAGTGGAGGCTCAGCTTGAGGTTTGGCTGTGATCAAAGAAGCAATTTCTGTAATTGTATTAGTAACAATATTAATTTGTGCAATTCCCATTTCATCTTTTTTATCCGGTTTTATACGGTCCGTTTTAGACATGTCCCCTTCATCACGGGTGATGATAGAGGCCACAGAACTTTCAACAATGACAATTTTTTCTGTTGATATCTCATCTTTGACCCGGTCCTGAGTTTTTTCCTTTACAATTTCTAGTTTATGTTCAATTTTTTGGATAGGCTCCTCTTGTCTTTCATCATTTTCTTTCCTGTCATGAACCATGTCAGTATTTATCTTGTCAGTGCCAGTTACGTCAGAACTTGGAGAAATTGTTTCTTGGGGGAAGTCTGACATTTCTGCAGAAGCTTGCACCTGATCCATCTCATCAGGTGGTGAATAGAGAATTATCTTTCGTTCATTTCTTCTGTCTTTCCTTGGGTGTTTTCTCTTCCCAGGTTTAACTACATCTAAATTTGTTGTTTCTATAGTGACATTTTCCAGAGGCTCTTCAGTTTTTATTTCAGTTATTTCACTTTCTTGTATGACTTGAACTTGAGTTACTATCTTCTCTGTAACTCTTTTCTCAATGATTTCATGTTTTTCTGGCTCCATATCCACTTTTTTTAAAAGTGTTGTTTCCTTGGGATGGGCCGCCACATTGATGGTTTTGCTGACTGTAATCTTTTCTGTTACAATTACATTTTCATCAGAAATTGCTTGCTGCTCTGCTGAATCGTCTTTCTTTGTATCAACCATAATTTCTGGACTTGTGTCTTTTGACAACTTCTTTTTTCTTTTTGATTTAGACCTCCCTGTGGCCTCCTGTTGAGAATCACTTTGAGGAGTGGGGTCATGTACTGTCACTTTAAGAGCCTCTGGTGTTTGTTCTTCGATGGCAGGAAGAAGTACCTTTTCAGTTTCAGCCTGTTGTGTAATAGACATCTCCATAGACTTCATTGAAACTGGTTCCTGAGTTTCTGGCAGTGTAGTAATTTGCTCTTCATGTACTTTAGTTACTTTCTGAACTGTCACTGTTTTGCCTTGCTTCACCTGTGTCACCCCTTTAGGCTCCACTGGTGGCACTACTGAACTCTTCTTAATCACCTCTTGAATAATTTTGTCACTAGTTTCTTTTATTTTCAATGTTTCAGCTTGATCTATCTCTCCCTTATCAGACTTATCTTTATTTTCACATTTAGGTGCAGATAATGCAGGAATAGCAGCTTGTTTTGTTTCTGCTTTATTTTCGGAATTGGTTGGTAATTGATCCATAGCTTTATTCTTCTTCCTTTTAGCTTTAGAGCTCACTGCAGGCTCCTGGGTAGCTTGGGTATCACTTGAAATAATTTCATCATGGACTAGAACCACTGATGTTTGATCAATAATAGTTTCTGTTTTAGTTTCATGTGAGATTGTTTGGGTTACAGGTGGAGCAGTCCGGGTTTTTTGATTCAAACTTCCTTGTACATCTTTTATCAGGTTCACATCTTCTGTTGTTGCAGAGGTATGAGGAACTGTTTCTTTGGTTTCGTCTTTGATTGACTTTCCACCAGACTTTACAGAAACACTTTTTATTTGCTCTTTATCAGTGTCACTTCTACCTCCCTTTTGTTGATTCAGTGGCTTGATGCCAGTTGACAGTTGCGTCATAGTTTTCTCTTCAGTGGGCCCCTCTTTACTGATTTTCTTTTGCACAACACTCATATCATGAGGGCCTTCAGAAGTTGGACTTGTGGATTTCTCATTTTTCTTTTTCTTCTTTGATTTAGAGCTTGTCTCAGCTACAGGTTTAACCGTAGCACATTCCTGTTCAGTGGGTTTAACAATCACCCCTGGGGATTTCTCATCTGCTTTGACTGCCTGTTCTACTGCTTCCACTTTGGTCAGTTCTGTGATCACTCTATCTCCCTGAACTGGTTTGGACATTTCAGCAGGGGCAGCAGTCGCTAAATTACTTTCTACTGTTGGAACATCAAATGTTGCAGAGTCAGCTACTGTATCAATTTGTTCTGCTTCAGCACCTTTGGCCTTTTGAGGTTTTTGAACTCCATAAGTATACATAACAGATTTGCTTGTATCACTGTCAGTCACTTTGTCTGGCATTTTGGTGGTCCATTGAGTTATTTTGGATTCAACTGTTCTTTTTTCTGCAGCAGGTTTTGTCCAAAGGCTAGTAGTTTCAGCCGCTATACCAGCCTCTCTAATGGCAGGTGTGGTGATGGCTTTCTGAGCGGGTGCTTGACCCATGACTGTATTTATTGAAGATTGTGCAGGAGCTTTAACTTCTATAGACATATCTTGCACCACACTAACTTCATTTCTTCTCTCCTTTTGGACATGTGTCTCAAAACTTCTAGTACCCTGCTCATTCATTTTCCTCCATGCCTTCTCTTCAGTGATCTTCATTGGCTTATCTGTATTTGTTTTGGGAGGGGAGGCTTCAGGTAGAACCTTTAATGCTATGACACCTGAAGCTGCAGCTACAGTTAATGGTAGGGAGCTTACTGATGGTACTCCAGACTTGGATACATCTTGTGATGCAATGCTGTTGTTAAACTGGGCAGAACTTAGAGCTTTCTCTGTCTGAACAATCATTCTCTCACGTGGCCTGTCTCCGCTTGCACTTGGCTGCTGCTGGAAGACTTTTGCAAACCTGCTTTCCTCAATGTTGAATCCATTTGTGAACAAAGACTGACTATTGTCTACTATTTCTCGTGATGGTTTGGCTTCAGCACCAACTGGGCGTCCTCTGAATCTTGGTGTTTTATCAATGTAGCCACGGCTTTCTCCTGACTCCATCACTCTTCTGCGATAGACTTGACGTTCAGCTAGAGCATCTTTGCTTTCTGCATCTACACTGCGTCCAGGTTTAGGAACATAAGACATTGGACCTTCTACAGTTTGGACCCGTGCAGCTCTTTGGGCAAACGCCAAAGTTGAGGTTGACTTTCGTACTCTTTGCAGGGATGCAGGGACAATCTCAGGGGGAAGCTTAAGAAAATCACGCAGGTAAACAATGCCCTCATTTGTTAAATACCAATAGAAATGGCGCCATGCAAATGTTTCCTTCACAAAGCCTCTGGATTTGAGAGAACCCATTGCACGGATTACTTGGAGATTATTTACACCTTGAATCTCTGGATGCTTTACCTGAGGCCGCTTGTCTTTCTTTGCAACCATGACGCCATCACGAAACAAGACCTCATAAATGGCCCTTAGGTCCCTTAAGGGCATTAACATTCCGGCAACCATGATCGTTAATTCAGTTGTTCAATCTAAGACAGAAATGTGCAGCATCAAAAGGAAGAAACAGAATAGACAACCTCACTTGTGTTTCAGTGGAATCCAGTGGCAAAACCGGCTGTCACGTGTCTCCCAATCTAATTAAAGAAAGAATACTCCAAGTTGTGCTGGTGTCCTACTCTTCTTCCTTTGAAGCCCATACAAAAAAGTATATCCCTTATTCTAAAAAGACAGAATGCGTGCTGCCATACTACACTGAGTAAGACAGAATTAACAGTCTGTGTACTGCCGAATGGCAATGACAGAATGGAAGAGAGGGAGTGTGAGAGGAGGGAGAGTGAGACACACTTCTCCATTGGCTCCTCCCCCTACCATTGCTTAGCAAAGGACCAGCATGGAAAATAAGACTATACTTTTAAATAGTAACATGAACATGAACAAGGAAGCAATAAAGAAACCTTTGTCCTATAATAAACTCAAACAAAGAAATTATGAGAAAACAAAACTTAAAATGTGTTGGAGCACATGTTCAGTCCTCTGTAATGTTGAAAGAAACGCCCACAAGAGCACACGCCTCCAATGTAATGTACACACAGACTGAACTATAACACACCCTCGATCTACATACACAAAAGAGACGAACATAACTTTATAAGTTAGTCACAAGCATGGAAACTTATAAAAAAAGAGTTAGAACCTGCATTGAGAACAAGTGGCCATCAAGCACCAGGTGTCTAGTTTCACACATTTCCTGATCAGATATCACTGGGAAGCCCTCTTTCTACACACAGGGAGTGGTCAGATCACATAATACTGGATTGTGTATAATACTGACAAGTGAGACTGCAAATACCAAAATCACTGCATACATAGGGACTTTCTGGGATTATGATAGGACTATTTCTACTTTTTTTGTTTGCTTTGTAGGGTTACCAAGCAAAAAATACCTTCAGTTGTTTTGTAACTGATGCAACAGTTTGTAAGACAGTCTAAAGTTGTACAGTGCAGTTTCAGATCACCTGATTTAGCTGACAATCTCCTTTGCACAAACTATATAAAGAACTGTGCATTATAGCTAACCTTTTCAACAGCACTCCCTGAAACATGATATCAGATTTCTATCTCTAGATCACCTCTCTTCCGTACATCTGTCTCTCTGTGTCAATGAGGGCTGACTACTCAGACCACAGGCCAAAAACTACTGCTAACGTACACCACAAAAACAATATTTTTTTAATTTTTCAAAATACTATATATTGTGCTTAGGCTCATTCTTTCTTTAACCAAGTCTAATTTTAGTAATGTGACAGTGATAGGTACACATCTTAGGAAGTTATCGTAAATTCACTGACAAAATACATAAACTTATTGAAAATCTTGACATGAAAATGATGTGTTTTTGTAAAACACCAGGCTGCCATAAAAATGGAATACAATCTACCTTCAAAATTACACCAATAAATGGGCAGTGCTGTTGTACGTGACGCTTTTCAGCTGCTGCCGTTTCAAACCACATGGCTGCACTTCCAGACGCCAGTGCAGAACTGTTTATACTTTATTCACTATGGCAACAAGCAAATGAAGTGAGTCACAGGAGAGAGAGCAAGATCTCATATCCGTTTACAGAGCTCTGGTGGAGTAGCATAAATCAGAGGCTGGGCAGCTGGACCACAGTGTGAGAAAAGTCCGGGAAATTATGCTTTTTAGGCAACAGTTGCAGTAGTCAATAGTAGTCAAATCCTAGTCTAGTTTAAATTTAGTCCTGGTTTTGTCCTAACCTAGTGTGGTTTAATCTAATCAAAGTGAATGCCTAAGTTTAGTCAAGGTTTAGTCCTGACCAACTTCGGTTTGAGTTGTTTTTCTGTTTTGATTATTCCTTAATTAATATGACCACATATGTTACTGAGGAAGTACAAAACTTCACATGAATAAGCAGAAAATTGACGCTCTAAATCAGTACAGAAAATAATTAGGCAGAATTAAGCAATTATAATGAATGCAACATTGGTTTGGTGCACTATTAATGATGTTAATAAAAAGCATTTTTCACACCACAGATTATTTACCACCATCCTGTTTGACTAGGAGATGTCTGCAGGCTATATTACTGCCTAATCCCCAAATAAACTGGTATCTTAATTTTTGCAGGCAAGTTTTTTTTTGTTTGCTTCAGGGTCAAACCATTAGTGTGATTTCATGCACTGTTTATGGAGAAAGTGTTTAGTGAACTTCAGACCTCACAGAGTGCCCTCTGCTTTGGCCCTGAGCAAAAACAGACACTTTAGCTGTTGATCTACAATCAATAATAGCAATAGCCAACAGCCCCAATAACCAATAGCCCCCTGTTTATTACACTCTGGGGTATCAATGGATAAAAGTCTTGAGATATAAAATGAAAATTGTAGTATGGATGTTAATGGTTTTCCAAGTGGTGCCTGTGTCTTTTGAAGTAGATAGGACTATACACAGTGAATTGTTATACTCTGCAGCTCACCTCAAAAGGAAGCCCCATCTGATTGACTGCAGCAGATAAAGGGCAGTAAAGATGTCTATATCGGTCTTATGAATAGATGTCCACTTCTGCTGCAAGCTTTGAAACCTCTACCAGTCCCAGAATAGATTTGTCACCACCAACTCATCCAGACTGGCACCAGGCCACTCTAAAGACCTAGTGCTTTATTCAGGAGAAGTGCCAGACCCACACACGTGTGCACCATTCTGATATCAAGTTCAAACCACTTCAAGTACTTTCAGCTAAGGCAAGGGTCAAGATGTAGGCAGTGGAATGGCTATACTGAATTACATGAAGTTTAAATGCCAATAATACAAGTATAGTCCATAACAGTTAATAACTTAGTTTATGTTTGTTTTGTGTCAATCTCAACAAGATTGTGATTTGCTGTAGTCTCCACTGAACATTATTCATAAATGGCGATGAAGCTCACTTTATATCATGTGGCTGTCACTCCCAAAGTAACGAGTCTTGCATTGAATGAATTATCATGAACATAATGACTTAACATAAAACATGAGGATCTTTTTCCAAAGGATGCTTCATCATCTCTGGGTACGATGAGGATAGTGACCTCTGTGTCTGGGACAACTGTTGAATAGAGATGATACCTGGGCTAAACTTAGAGTCTCAGAGGTCACAGGTCTCTGTGTTATGATCTTAAGCCAATAATTTATAAACTAACAAAGCAATACATGTTTCATAATTCCACAGCACTCAGTTTAAAGCAACAACTAAAAACAACAAAAACAGTACTGGTTGGCATGCTGCTATAAATGACTCGTTTGACTCTTTTGCAGAACAAGGCTTAATGTTTTCAGAAGAGAATTTCAGGAATGATAATATATTACATTAGAAACATATGAGACTTATCACAACAATGACTTGTATTAGTTTGCATTGATACAATAGGCAGAGAAAAATATCTCATCCATGACACGAAAAAAGCATATTTCACAGATTGTCTCGACACACAACCAGAATATATAAAAGATTTGCAACTTCAAAATCAACGTCCAAAATCAATTGTACTGAGAGGCTAGAGAAATTGTGGTAAAAGTGTTAAGAATTCATATGCCGTTAACATAAATATAGAAGTGACTAGGCCTTTACAAAGAGGCTCTGTGTGATGAAAGGTTTTAGAGGCTGAACAAGAGTATGAGGTATTTCCAAGGAATTCTGCATACAACTGTCAAATAAACACCAAGCTCCTATTCAACACCTCAATCATTAGCAAATGCAAATAAAAAATAAAATGCAATCATCAAGAGAACAAGACTAAATTATCCATGTTACTGTTATATATATATACGTACATATATATATATATATATATATATATATATGTATGTATATATGTATATATATGTATATATATATATATATATATATATATGTATATATGTGTGTATATATGTGTATATTCGACTGCCAAAAACAAAAGGTTATGTAAGGTAGGTACATATATAAAAAACTCTTAATTGGCATCATAGGCAGAATGGACTACTGTGTGGTGAGAGGAGAAATGCCAGCTCTGGGCTTTTGTCAGACCTATTTGCGCAAAAAAAACTCATGGAAACGCTGTAAAGCCCTGTTGGACAGAGTTGAGAAATGACAGGTCCAGCTTCACGAGTCAAAGACTTCTCCTTTTTCAGAGTGGAAACTGATGATGTCACACTGTATGCTCAGGTTAGGTTTCCCTCTGACCAACAACAAGTATGGATAGCCAACACGATCGTCAAGACCCTCTCGTTTCACATTTACTTTTAGTTAGTTTAGAAGAATAGTCAATCAGGATGTGGAGGTGGTGTCCCATCCAGAGCCCTTATTGGATAAGAGTACTGGACAAGTTCCCATCCATATATGAACAATAATGTTAAAGATCTACTAAGAAACACCTATGAAAACTTTGACAAACCTTTGGTTAGGAATGCTCTGCATATTTTACAAGGCAAAGTTAGTTTCCTTTCACAATAAATTGGAGTCAAAGATTGCTCAACAAGGACTACAAAAGTGTTTTGTGTTGCAAACTAGTTCCAGAAGTGAAATCTGGACAGCAAATTCAAACCAGCACTCTTTTCTTCTTGTTCTTTCCCCATATGCACACTGCATGCCAACTCAGCTAAAACAGCAGCCAGGGAGTGCAATCAGCATTCAGTAATGTGTATTAAAAGGCTTACAATTTTGCTCAACATCCATTTTAATCAATTAAAGGTGCGTCATGTAACTTTTCTCATGGGTAAGTCTATTACTGGCTTCTGTTCATATTGTTTTTTCTGAAATTTTCAACAGAATAACATAAAACCTAAATATAATTTATTATTAATTTTGGATGTTTTAATTCCTCAATACACCATCTTAAAACACCTACTTGTCTCCATGGAGATGGACAGGTTTAATGCCATACATACATACTGCTCTAAATTGTCTTAAACTGAGGTGGAGCATCTGCACTCATTAGCATAAATGTAAGTGCACTAAAAATGTTCCTTCAATTAATGTTGATTGAATAAATGCTACTTATATTCTGCAATTCATGGTAGGCCACTGGTACCATCACCATCTGTTTACAGAAGTGAAAATACTTCTCATTTACAACTTTTTCTAGCCCAGAAATGTATACTTATAACCACCCTACTCTTGGAAATAAATATTCTGAACAACTGCAATACATGACATAATGTTGCTCAAACCATCTGCATAAATTATTTGCTACACACTGAATACAATAAACTGCAAAATTACCCCAATAACCACACCTCTTAGGACATTCACATGCATGTGTCCAAGAAACTCAGCAGATATCCTTGCCTCTTACCTTTCTTAGGGCTGAGCCAAAACCGATCTCCAAGCACATCCCCTGTGTCCATGGCGCTGTGATAGGAACAAAAATGCAAACTTTCACCTTCTTCCCTTATCCTCACTCCTCCACTTCTTGCCCTATTGAGACCCACAACTTGTCCAGCAGTAGCAGGCAACATTAGGCCAGCTGAAAGAGTACTGAATGGGGTGCAGTCTGGGTTAGGGAGGCTGTTTTTGCGGATACAAGAACAAGGGGATCTTTTCAACTTGGGGCATAAATTCAGAGGAACATCTATAAATCGGAAGGGTTGCCAGATTGGACATAATTCTCAGTGCTGCCTTGGATACCAGGATCAGCATCCCATACATCTGCAAGTGCCCACACAGCTTCACCAGGATACAGAGGGCCCCCTTGTTCCAGAAATTATGGTCTGAATAATTGCAGGACACAAAGGAAAGAAAACTGGCAACATAGACTGGCACTATCAACACATCCAAAACAACTGTGTCTTTGTACCTTGTATTATATCACATTTTATGGGTGGTCATAAAGCCTTTGTGCAATATGGTGAAGAGGTGATTAAATCTTAAGAGATGACATCAAAATCACCGCTACAAATTTATTCTTCTAAGAAAAAACGCAAAGACAACAGTGAAGATGTTATGGCTTTGGCACACAACATATTTGGAAACCTGGAGTGATGAGTGTACTGTAAATATTCTAATAGAATTGATTTAAATAAATGAAGATTGTAAAAGTAAAATGATCTATATCCCACTTTGTATGACAGTTAAGATTAATGTCTTTACTTACAAATTTCCCTACAGGGTACAATAAAGCATACCTTACCCTTATCTTAACTTGTCAAAATCCTTTGAGTAGATTGCATAAGTAAAAATGATTAATTTAGTTTAGTAAACGATCTGTATATTAGAAATCTGATACATTTTGGCAACCCTATTATAAAACCAAAGGTCAAGAGTTTGTTGAATTTATTGAAAATTCTGAACATACACACTTTTTTAGTCAAAGGTTGCTGTATTGTCATTACATAAGAACATAATTTAATATTGCAGACTAGACTTGCCTCTTGTAACCTACAAAATGGATGCCATGTCATGTGAAGAAAATGGCAGAAGGGAGTGCCATGCTGGTTTGCCAGTACTATGCTGGTAGACAAATTCACCCTCTCCTACTACATACTTTGGGTGAATAATCTGAAAAATGATCTTTAAACCATGACATGTGATGTTTTTTTGTTTTTTTTGTGGTGAGTGTCTCACTACACTCACATATCTTAAGGCCAAGACAAAAAAAATCATAAATATTTCCAGGATGAGTCAGAAGGGGTGTGACTATTTCAGCGGTGTAGTTCCCATAGTAACAACCCACAGGTTCAGCAAATACCCCATGCTTCTGTCCACGGCTGAAGTCCCAAAGAAACAGAAAAACATGTGGGACTGCAGCTGTTGTTGCCGTGAGCAACCAGCTAACAGCCAACACAGGCTGATGACACAAGATCTGTCCAGTCCCCTGCCGTCCTGACTGACTGACCAACTGCAAATGTATGGTAACTGAGAAGCTTTATTTTTAGACAAGAAAAATGAAGAAAATGTAAATGTGAAGTGTTTCCCCAACTTTTCTTAGCTTCACTGTGTTTTTTAAAATTGGTATTTTAAAGCCCCACTGTGTAATTATTTGGTCAAAAGATTAAATTAAAATCTAGTCTGGTACTTTAAGAGAAACCTTTTATTGTATTGAGCTTCACTGTGATTTCTTTGTGGTTTCTATGATTTGTATTTGTAATATTTTATATTAAAGCCTGACTAACTTTTTAGCCAAAAAAAAAGACTAAATTAAGTAGTAGTAGTAGTAATTGTAGTAGTAGTAGTAGTGGTAGTAGTAGTAGCAGTTATTGTAGTAGTAGCAGTAGTGAAAGTAGGGGCAAACTGGCATGTAGATATTCAACATAATACAGGTGCTCCCACTCACACAGAAAGTATATAGACATAGAAGCATGATTTAGTGTCTACACTCCCCTAAAAGCCTGTGCATCTGGAACAAATGAGCCTGTTGCATTCTTTCTTGCTTTGGCCAGAGCAGAGTACACAGGCAGCTCCTTTCACAAAAGAGAAACTTGCAGTAAACCAGTGTTGTGGTCGAACAAAGAAAAGGTCTATTCTCCCACAGTTTAGTGTCCTGTTACAGTGGTGACTCACTCTTGTCTCCCTGCTGTCTGTTAATTTCATAAACTGACTTAAATGAACCAAAGACTTATGGGGCAATGGTAGACTATTTATATCATTATTATATTATTTACGAAATTGCCATTGTTAATAATTACAGTGATAAAATAAATAGTCTAGTTTAGTCATAAAATATCAATGAGTAATCATTTGCTTTTAATGCATCAGTTTGTAACCATGTAAAAACATATTATTATGAAACATATAATTATTGTTAAACTTTGATTATTGTGAAACTAAACTAAACTTTCTGTCTCATTCTACTGTCCAGACCCTGCTGTATCCTTGACCAATTAGAACAATCTTTACAGCGGAAAGTGTTAAGTAGTGTTAATGACTTGGGTACTATATTGCTGTATGTGTCTAAAACTTGAACAATTACTCAGGAAATTATTCTATGAGGTTAACACTAACTATTTCTATAAACATAATCCTTTGCGGAGGCAAAGAGGTAGTATGCATAGTAGCAAAATCTAAAGGTGCTGAATTACACAATGGGCTCAAAAGGACTATTTAATGTATATAGTACAAAGAGTATATTTCACTTGTAAGTATATTTCACCTGCCTTCCAGAAATCCATCATTCCAGCAATGGCACCACCCCAGAGGCAAACATGGGCAAGTGCATAAATCTATAAATCATCTAATTTCACTTGACAAGTACATGGCGGTTTCCTGATCTGCTTTTATGGTCCCTATAGGGCTTTTGGACATGCCAAGACTGTTTGCAGCGTAGGAAAATAACATAATAACATTTACGTCACATGTCTCTTCATGCCACAAAACAGTTAGGCACAACGTAGAGACTGGCATATATTGAAAGACTTCAGGTTGTTTGCTGTGTTGACAACACTTGGTAATTTATGAAAGGACTTAGTTAATAATCTATTTATGAATTTTGTATCACTGCTAAGAACAATCATGCCCATATGTGTCTTGTTTTTCACATTATATTGTGTGAGAGATGTTGGCAGGTGTTCAATATAAACAGTGAAAAAACAAAGTCACGCCCTGCCCTTTGCTTAGGCTCGATTAATAAAAGAGCAGGTGTCCATTGTTTCGCAGTACACTGGCAGGATAATATAAAGGAAGTTAGACTCACCGGACTCAACAGCAGACTGAGCTACTGCTCCACTTATTACATATTATACATATTTTCTTGTCTTGTGTGCCGCTTCAAGCGATACTGCCTTTAAAAGACTGCTGCATAATGCATTCATGAGTATTCATTCAGTCCTGTAAAGTTGGTGAGTTAATGTTTAAATAAAAATTACTACTTCAGCTCATTACTGACTCATGTCAACTAAAAAAATAATAATAATAATAATACATTTTATTTATTAGGTGCCTTTCTGGACACTCAAGGTCATCATAGTTTGAGCAATTTGATGTAAAGCAAAAGTAAAAATAAAAGTTATTTTCAACCCCTGTTAATGTGTACTGGACCTGCTAAACAACTCAAGACTCTAAACAATAGGGCAGCTTTCCTTCCTTAAATGTTATAAACCCCAGCCTACAGGAAGTGCTACAATAGCACACATGCTTAGAGAAAAGTCAACATGCTCATGTCCATGGGACTCATGGAGGGAGTAGTGTGTATCTATGTTCACAGTTTGTGTTAAAAGGGTGTGGGAGGCCCCAGAAGGGACAAGGCAGCTACAGCTAACACTAGATCCAGTTTCTCCTCTGACACACGTGAGCACCAATTTTCCAGATTATGTCATAGATAGGACCAGGCCCACAAAGACACTAATGATGGCAGCACTGTAACGCAAAAGTTCCAAGAATAAAAGAGTTTCAGATTAATCACATCATAGATATCATTAGTAATATGTTATTCAGTAACTGATGCCTAACCTGTTAATGAATGATCTTACTTCGAGAGTAGACAAGTCTTTGAGCTTTGAAATAAAACTAGAGTTTAAAGGTGCACTGTTTAACTTTTCTTGTGGATGATATAAAATAGCTTCTTGAATTCATGTAGACATTATTGTTTTGTCTGAAATGTTCCATGTGAGCTTCTGTTTAGTATTTATTTCATGGCAGGTGTCTTTACTGATCAAACATACATTCTTTCTATGAGCAGCCTCTTCACAGTTCTGGCCTGTAACGTGATCTCGGATGTCAGCTGCTTGTCTCCATGAAGAGAGACAAACTTGAAGCATTCTCAGCATTCTAAGCAAAGCATCAGCAACTCCGTAGAGACAAGCACGAGGCAAAACAAAAGTTACAACAGAGCATCTTTAACTAAAGTCACAGTCAAAGTCAAAAAAGTCAAAAGGAGTGAAGAAAAGCTGAAGCCTCTGTCTATTACTGTATTACTGCAACACACAATCCCACAAAATTATTATGTAAGATATTTGATAGGTTGTAAACATGCACACTTAACACTTAACACAGATAACAGTGAGAGCAGTGAAACATTTTATGGGCCATTAACCTCTACTAAGCCTGCACATTGGACAACTGTGAATAGTTTTTACGTCTAACTGAATAAAGAAAAAATATGGTGATATAGATTTTACATCAACAATATGAATAATTGTGCAATTCAGTATACATGTGCTGACAATATTTATGCAACTGCAAATGCCTCACAAAGAATACCATAATATTCATTTCAACTCATGTGCATGCTGGTGTGTTTTACTGCCAAACTGCCCTGTTATGTAACCTCTTCTGGAAGATTTCACTACATTCACACAAGCCAACCACACACATATTTTAGACATTCTTGGATTGTGAGGAAAGTTCATAGTAACTGTACTGCTTTGTTCAATCCAGCCTTTGAGCAGCCACCCCCATAATACTTTGCATGCATCACTACCTTATCTGTCTGTTTACTCTTCCTTGGAAAGAGATAACTGGACCCCTATTAACCTGCTGTAATGCCCATTGGAGCTATTGAGTGCTTTTACAAGTTGACAAGTAGTAGAAGTAGAATATCTCATCTCACTCTCTACTAAGCTATAACAATGATGCAATGATACAGAGTATGCACAAAATAATTTAAGTAAATACTAAATGAAATAAGTTTAATTTTCAACCCACAGCTAAAGTGCAGAAAACTGAGCTACATGGAGAGAAGGGCCAAACCTCACCCAGGTGTTGTGACCTCTCCATGGGTGTCATCAGACAAAGTATAAAGCATTCCAGATGCACTTTACAGGAAAATTATGACCTGACAGGGCAGGCTTTGACCCATACCTTAATGTTTTATGACAGCTCCGAGTCAAGACGTAAAATCTGCCCTAGGCAGCGTAAAACTACCCCCAAACTAAAGAGGAACAACCATCTTTAAAATGCAGGAATGAGAATTTAGACAAATACCAACAGCTGACCTAGATGTGAAGTGGCTCCTAATAAGGATAAGTGATAAAGGTGTATACTTAGGTTTAAGTTCCTGCTGTCTCAGGGGGAACAAAGATGGAGGTACTCACCTGCAAAAGAAGGGACAAAAGAGTTGTATTAGGGTCATAGAAGCATTTGCAAATATGTAAAACACCACTCCCTATAGACAGACCATATGCAAAGTAATAAGTCACAAATGAAAATGAGTGCACATTGGACAGCAAAAGATGTATTTTCACATATGTAAAGTAGCAAAAGAAACATAATTTTCAATAACTGAATAATGCATGACTATGAAAAGGATGTTTTGTTACAAAAAATCAAGTAACTCTTACATTGTATAAATAATTATTTAACTTTATTTAACCGTGGTTTTACAACCCAAGTTATAAAGAAAATTCTTTCCTAAATTTTCAGTAAAGTAAAAAAAAAAAAGCTAGAAAAAAACAAACAAAAACAAAACAAAACATGAAAATCATCAGACAGACTGTATGTTCCCATCCCCAGGCACAAACTGGCTCAACATCACCATCTCCTGGAAACTAAGAAGAAATGCACAAATGCACAATACCCACAAATGCACAAATGCATCTCACTGTACCACCTATAAATACACAAATGCCAATGTGATTTTGGAGGGTAAAAATAATAAATAACTTCAATTATGCATATTTAGAAATTCTTTTTATAGTTTATATGTATTTATGTTTATATCTGCTCCTGCTTTGGGGTCACTCCCTGGTGGCCTTCAGGTCTTACCACCCACAGAGGCTGCTACTGTCAGCTCATAACCGCCACACAGGTCCCCATGTTCTCCTTATGAGTGTCACCTCCCACCAACAGCCTGCTAATGTCCCTTATGTGAAACCAGTGCTGTGTTAAATCATCACCTTGTGACTTTGGTCAACCAGAAAATGGACTGCACTTAAAATAGGCCCTATATGTGGTTTAGAGTGGTTTTCAGCTGTTGCAAGTGTTAATGAGGTATGTGAATTGTAAATATCTGGTGTTAAAATAATAACTATTTTCTACTAGCAGTCTGGTACTAAAAATGTGTATGTTTTTTATGTATTAGCATTATTATTTTTTTGGTTAATATGACTATATACAGAAGAACTAAAACACTCTCTACACACACAAGTACAGATTTTCTTAAAATGCTTAAACCTTTCTTGCAATATAGTCAAGGCATAAAAGCTAAAAATGGGAAAGAAAGACTTCAGTTCAATGCCCCATATATATAAAAAAAGAAATCTTTAAATATAAGGTAACTGATTAAGCGTTGTAATATTGAAATAATGGGTGAATGTTTATTTCCACAAAGCCAAAACCCACACTTTCTCTCAATGGTAAATAATCATGTGAGTTGAGTACATAGTATTTTAATAGGTTCATTGGAAAATAAATGATCTGAACAATTTCAAAAATATTGCACTGTTTCTAGGCAGAACAACTGTCTTTTCAAATGTGCAGTCCCTAGTGGCAACTAATGTGTGATAACAACTGCTGCCATAATCACACGGCCTATTTTAGCCTCTGTGAAGTCATCATGTCCAAATGTAAGGCACTCCGGGAGGCTGTGAATGAACTTCAGCTCTGTCACGCTGTCCTGCCCTGACTCCAGCCTTGTCGGAAACACCACTCACTGCCAAGAAAACAGAGACACAACACTAAACGCCTTCTTCTGATTCGCTATGGGTGGTCTTTGAATCACACTGCCCCCTGTTGGACACTGAGACCAATAATCCCACAGAGAAAAAGCTTTTCATTGTGGAGGACCCCACAGTCAGCAGCAATACAAAACCATAATATACTGCATGAATGAAGCAGAAGGAAGAAAATTGGTGAACTCCATGTGAAGACAGTAAATTTTAGACAACATGGGCACCGTCAGCATCTATTAAATGCACTACTAGTCAGGTTTAGATCAGATTTATTGCAGTATAAATGGAGCATATGTTGATCCAGCATTCCAATGCCATTACATCATATTTACTAGTGTTCACATAGACAACAAGCCAAAAAGGGGGTGTTTTGTGTGCTTTTAATAGGAAATCCAAGTAATTCAAATAATTCCTAAATGGCATTATCTTTGGGCACTGGACAATGCATTAAGTAAATCAAGATAATTGTCTCTAATGGCACTCAATTGGAAGATTACAGTAGTATTATATACTGTACTACTTGGTATATGTATATAGAAAGGGTGTCCTATTAATATGAATTACAAGTATTTGTATCATTTCACTGTTCAAAACAAACAAATATTGTGATACAAAACGCACAATACATACAATAATTATGGACTACTTTTACTACCACGAAACATGAGACTTAACCCAACTGAAGTCACAAATGCCATCACATAACTGGACTGGCAATTCTTAAAAGCACACATCGGTAATAAAAACAGCAAAAAAAAAACAAAACAAAAAAAACCCCAAAAATTCCAAGGTTGGTAAAAACAAAACACAAGGTTGCCCATGAGATCAGCATTATTTTGTAAATTCTGTTTTGTTTTGATTTCTTTGTATTCCCACTTCTTTTGAAGCTTAACTTTTAAAGCATTATGCAAGTACAGAAGTATGCACCACACGGATAATGTCATGTTTAGAGTCACTGTAAGAATAGTATGAGAACAATACTGCTGTTGTGTTTATGTACACAGGCATTACTGCATGCTGTCTCTAAAACATCTGTCCTCTGCAGTAAAGGTGAGTGAAAAACAAACAAAGGGCAAAGTGATTCAGAAACACAATTCACCACTACTGCTTCAGTCTGTTTTACTTATCAGACAGACACTTTACACACTGTACCTCAAGACTACTAACAGTCAACACAATCACGTCTTTGCCTTTAGTTGACAGATGACATTAACAGTACTATACAATGTCATTTGAATTTTAGTTACCGGTATGTTTCGGATTATAAATTCAACTTTGCACTGTTACCTTAATTTTGATTTAAACATGTTTGAGCATTAGCACAGCATGTTAACTGCTAGCTAACACAATAAACCACTCCAAAAGTGTAGATTCCACTCACTTCATTGTTGAGAAACATGTAATCGAGTTAATCGCATAGGTTGCCTCATACACCTGTTGAATGTTTAGCCACTCTTCCACATATATGCTCCCACAGTCTCTCTCACAAGCTCTCCATGTCTGCTCTGCACCTGTATCACTTTACCTAAACTTTCCCATTCTTTATTTCTATCCACTTTCACAGCTTACCTTTAGTTGCAATGTACAAGGCGTCCATCTTGAAAAATTACAGGAAGAAGTCCAAAGTTCATCAAACTTTACACCGCCCTTCACACAAGCTAACTTCCCTCCTTGTGTCCAGGTACTTTTCCCTTCTCTGTCGCCATAATTTTTTTTTACTCCAAACATGTCACACTACAACAAAAAGGGAGTCCCTGTGCCTCCACCTCTCCTCACTCGTCATCACAGGTCAGAGCCGCCCTTTGTAATAATAGCTTTTGTATGTGCGGATACCATGAAGAAATGGGTGAGAAAGATAACATTTCACTCCAGACCACAAAAGACAAAACTGAACAAAGATTAGGAATTAAAGGCCAAAAGGAAGCATTCATTTGACCTCTTTCTTCAATGTTTAGCTACAAATGCAAAATGGTCAAGGCAAACTAGTAAACAATAGGTTAGTTTATGGTTACAAATGACAGGCTGAGGGTGAATACCAGAACACCATGTGTCTTATGCTCAGGGCACTGTGCCAAGATTGTGTGGTTTCGTGTGACCGCAAAGTACTTTCAAATATGGACTATAAGGTTGCTGTAAATAGAAGGTGTGCTGAGGACAAATATGAGAGATGGTAAACAATTATGTGTAGCATACTAAAGACATTGGAGTAATGTATAGTGTAGTGTAATGTCCATTCTTATGTATAAGTGTGCAGAGTAGATTCGGCTACATTATAGCCAAGCAGGTGTTGAGCTGTGTCCATTAGTGCAAATGTTAATGATTAACAGTTTTTTACATTGCAGCACGTAAACTCCACCCAAGCATAGTCAATAGTCTTAAATATATGCTTACACTCGAAAAGCATATATTTAGTATAATTCTGTTAAAATGTAATATTGTTTAACACATTGTTAACACATTATTTAACACATTTGCAGTGGTTCAGTAAAGCTTCCTCGAAGGTGATCAGAGTAGAGTTTGAAGACATGGACTTTACTGTGATCTTAAATGTCCACTAAACACCAAAATCCCTTTTTTCTACTGATTAGCTGTGTAAATGGGTCTAAAATATGTATGCCTATCCCGGCCTCTTTAGGATCAGCTATGGCCAGTACATTTGAATTTTCGGGTTGGACTAATGGCCACCACTGAGTCAGGGCAGGGTTATTACGTGACAAGCACAGTGTGGAGCCCCTCTCAGCCCCGCCCCTATCCGCTGGTCACTGCGATGTCCCGCCGTGTCTGGAGAAAAGGGAAACGCCATGATCCAAGCACAAATGTCTGCTCTGTTTCAAAGTCTGGAGCGCACCGGTCCCTGCCATGTTGGATTGTTGTGGCTGTCGGTTGGCTGTCAATCATCGCTCCAGAGCCCGCCCCACACCCGCTCCCCCCAACCCACCAGGCACCGTCCATTCTGGAGGATTTTTTAGATTTTGATTAGCGGTGGAGTAAAGCTTCGGGAGGGCGTTTAATGGCTCTTTAAGTATTTCCCTGACATTATTACTAGAGATAGACCAATATAGGCTACTAAAAATAACAGCAGACCTTAATGGCCATCAGCTTCATTGGCCATGAAAAAAAACCTTATCAGTCAATCTCTAATTATTACTGTTAAAATGAGTAGTGTATAAGGGTCAGGGTAAGGACATGAAAATGCAGGACCTTATGTAACTCCCTTTTCACAATGGCTTCTCGTGAGTTACTATAAACTACTATAACTACTATAAACAGTGTCATATGTGAAGTGCATTCAGTTATCAAATGCTGGCCTCGTACCAATCTTTCAGTTTCTGAGTCCACTAATAGCACTTGTGTTTGAGCTTTTGAGCACTTTCACTTGTATTAATGGAGGAACTGACATCTAGTGACAGGGGGACACCAATTGAAGTTCCAGATGTGCAGACCTAAGCTATTGTGAAGTGTTTCCCTTGGGCTGCTCTTTATTTAAAATAGCTTCACACACAACAGAGACAGGAAACTACCCATGATGCATTTCCTTACATGGGTATTAGCAGTTACAGGAACCTCCTGAATTGTAAACAGATTTCTTTGAGATTTGAAGACATGCAGCAGTTGTTTAATATGCAGTGAGATATACAGCCAAATAATGGAGAACAGATGAAGGGTTAGGATCATATTTAGGCCTGTAAATATATGAGCTAGAAGACTATAGCTATAACATGTTAAACGTCCTTTACTGCCATGTGAGTAATGAAAAAGTAGGGATGTGGGATCAATAAATACCTAAATAAAGCCTAATGGAACCTAAACAAATGGAAGATAGTTGTCGAACAATAATACAAAGCAAAATACATTTCTAACAAGTAAAAGTACATTCTGAAAGACAGTATTCCAAAATACCTTGTCTTCCTCTGGCTCATTTGCTGAACTTAACCCTAATCTCAACAAACCAATGAGTCACAGTCTGGAAGTACTAGTATAATTTATTTGAATGTGGTTCCAAATGCTGATCTTAGTTCAGATTCCCAAAATCCCAGAAAATTACAAAGCCTTTCCTGCAACCTGTAATGAACCACTATTTAATCCTTCCTTTCATCTTTTGCCAAGGTGTCCATAATCCACTTCTTCATCTAAAAAAGGCAGATTTAATGGTTAAGATGCTTGTGACAGCAATGGAGAACAACTCCTGGATATGGTCAGGAAATGTGTCTATTTGTAGGAGTATGCACGGTAGCTCAAGATTTCTGTTATATCAGCAGTCCCCATAAAGAAACTACAACTTCCTGTCCTTTATACCCTTTTGGCTTTCCTTCCTCTCTTTGTGTGTAGTATAGTAAACATATAAAACAAAATAATTTAATATAGTGGAAGACAGCAGACGTCAAAGTTGATAAAGTATCTCATATGTCAGATAAATAGGTCACAACTGGCAGTCTGAAATGTGAAGAATTGTATCGCCTGCTTCACAGAGGTTATGGTGGCAATATCAACCTTCAAGACACAAGACACATTCCGAGTGGATTTAATTTGATTTCTTTGAGTTAAGGCTGATCCCAGAGAGTAAAGACAGAGAGCAGAGTGTCTCCCTCCTGTGCGATGGGGAGAGCTGCTTTGTTGCTGACAAGATTTAACATAGAGAGTGGTCAAATATGCTAATGAAATATAATCCATGTGTGCTTTCAACTGTTTGTAAAATCAATTTCCATAATCTAGATTGAAAGTGTTTACATAGAGACATACACAAAACAACTGGATCAAATGAATCCGCTATAGACGAGTCAGCAATTCATTTCACGTAATCAGAAACCTCCACTTTAGGAGACAGGATACAAACAATTTAAGCAATTAATCCCATTTTAACCAATGATTCAGTGATGTCCAATTGTCAATGCAATGCTTAGGTTGTTTTAATTCAGTGGTCCACAGCCAATCCTCTGTCAGTAAAATTGGAGTTACTATAGTCTATATTGTATATATACGTTTATAGTGTATATGTCCAGGAAATAAATAACAATCTTTTGTTTTTCATAAAAATTAAATACAATAGAATAGAAAATTGCAACTGGCCAATGTGAGGAAAAAAAGTGTTGTTTTTTTGTCATGTCATCCAGCTCTACAACAACTCTCAACAAATATCAATAAAATAAAATAAAATAAAATAAAATAAAATAAAATAAAATAAAATAAAATAAAATAAAATAAAATAAAATAAAATAAAATAAAATAAAATAAAATAAAATAAAATAAAATAAAATAAAATAAAATAAAATAAAATAAAATAAAATAAAATAAAATAAAATAAAATAAAATATATATGATGACCATGTTTGGTATGAGATCATGTGCACTCCTGTCTAATGTTCTAAACACATCACATCTACAAACTTCAAAGTGGTGTTACTTCAGAAGCACAGACAGAGCATCTTATCATTATGGAGAAATAACATGACAAATGACAAAGCACTGCCTAGTGTCTACATACCTGTGAAATGCAACATTTGGGATAGTCATTTTTGCCTTAAGTGGCTACACACAAACAATAACATCTTTCCTGTTGTGTTAATGTCAGAAGCAGAATGTAACCTCAGGCCATCATGTTTGGAACAGAGAATAGACAGAAGAGACTACAAGCAATAAATCTGAAACACACAGCCCATTAATACTGTTGGAAAAGTTTGTTCCATTGCGAAGGAGCAGTAAGGAGGAGACAGGATGTGGCACCCGTCTGCGTGAGAAGGAATTCCCACTTAAGTGAAAAGGTCAGGGAAATCCCTCTAGTGCTAATTAGTGGAACATACTGAAACACAACACTACCCTCCCATCTGTCTGTGGAGACTGAGCATCGTGCATGGCAGACTGGAGCACAGGACTCACGATAGAGTTTTCACCAATCACCATGTCAGCAGTCATCACTTTTCTAAATGTTGAGCAGAACATAGATTAAGACCACCTATTTAACTGAATGGAAAATCTAAAAAGCATCATTCTGTTTTCATGCTGGAATGCAATAACATCACAATCCCATTTCCTGAATAAGAAGGGTCACTTCCTCAGACAATAATGGGGAGGATGGTGCATGGACAACAATGCTCTGTCATTTGTCTCATCCAACCTTTGTTTCAGAGTTTTAAACACAGATACAACCCAAACCAGCAAGTAAATGAAAAACAGAAAATTTTCAGTACAAACTACAAATAAGTCTACATGATTTCACATTGCACATAAGTGAACAAGTGCATACCTTAAATATTCTAAAAATAACAAATGCCCTTGTTCCCCTTTTGCACACCAGTGAGATCCAATAAATGGCTGTCTATTAGAGTCACTTTGTTAAAGTTCTCACTGTGTGTATGGAAAGAAGTGAGACAGTGGAAGATGACTTGGTATGAGCTCATCATTGAATTACATGTAATTACTGATCAGCCATAAAGTATGTCACAGAGCAGTACAGTGACAGTACACTGTATGCTGGCCTATATTCATACTGAAAAATCCCAAAACTGCCATTCCCAGCACAAATGACAACCAAGTAAGCTACTTCTTATTCCACACACAGTTACTAATTATATGTCAGTGAAGAATCAGCATCCTGAGTCTTACGCTACAAAGGAGTAGTAATTCTTTGCATGTTTTTGTTACTCAGACAAAAGAAAAGACACCACAGAAACTGGATCGGGACGTGTGCATGGCCCAAAGAAGTAAAACCTGATATGTTACATAAAAGTCAACTGGGAAAAAATATGTATGAATGAATGAAATAAGGAGACAAAAATCACCGGAAATAAGACAGTACTAAATGGGCAATAGGGCAACCCTTTTTAGGTCAGAGAGTTGTTATCCTCAGTCTTTGCAAAAGTTTGCATGTCAAATGTGAGGTGTGAGTGCTCATCATTCAGCAGCATGTGCTGCTCCTGCACTGCTCAAGCCGGGCTCCACTCAAACACTTTATGTCAACAACACCATCAAGTTAGAGGGCAAAGGGAAAAGGAAAAATGAAAAAGGTCAAATCAAATAATAAAGTAGGAACATTTTGGCAATTTGACTGTATACCAGGATATTGTGAACAACTGCATCTGTTATTTTATCCAACAATACATTTCTTGGACACTCCACCCATCGTCTTCCTGCTCAGACATTATAACTAAAATTCTCTGTTACAATGTTAGCTTGAACTGAAGTTGGCAAAAGTTACACAAAATAAAATAATAAAATACAGACATACCTTTAAGAGTGGAAATTTCATTTTGGATTGACCTGATATTGCTCATTGTTACTTCTTTGTTACAATGATTCTTCGCAATAAGGGATTTCTTGAAATGTATGACCTGTCCAGATATCTCAGTTTTGGGGTCCCTTGTTGCTCCTTCAGCCTGCTCTGTTTTGGTTCTTGTAAAGTCCCATGTGCACACTCACATGCAGTCACTCATATTCACAGTGTGTCCAAGAATTTGCTCCGAGCTCCTCCCACCTGTCGTTCTCCTCCTTCACTTCCTCCTCTACCTCCTCCTTCACCTAGTAGTTGATTATTCATTCAATTACTGAAATAGCGGTCCCTGTCAATGCGTGTGTAGCAAGCAGTCAACAAGAATAGAGACACTAATCAATTTTTGTGTACAACGATGTGTCCATAGAGATCAATGGGTATGCAAACTCCCAGTGCCACACCCACAGTCCTGCTCCCAGACAGAGGAGGAGAGTGGACACAATAAAGACAACCACAAATACAACAGGACAAATAAGGCTCATTCACAGGCAATAGGTGCAGCTCAAACAAAGATCAAAGCATTAATTGTATTGTATTCAAACATATAAGGATGCTATGCTGCCATACACTAACCTTTTATAAGATTAGTAATTAATACTGTTACTATATGACAAGCATGATGTCAACTCAAGTCCGAGGGAAACAAATGAGAATCGAAGGGCCTGATATAACATGTAAGTGTGATGGAGTAGTTGTGAAATGTAACGCTATAAGTCTCTCATTAAAAATATCTCTTTGTCTAAGTTTGTGTACTCTGGATACCTGTAATTATGACAAACAGGCAATTTAAAATTACCTTTAGTGAATAACTGAAATAGTGTAATTATGAATTATGCTATATAGCTAGCAATATATGACATAAAATACAAGATTATTTATTTTTTCTCATTTCTGTAGTCTATGCTGTTTTGTCCTTCCAGTTAATTTAACTTCAATTTACAAAAGATGTCACATCCAGATACTCTTACAGTTAGTCTCCTCACCTACGTAATAGTTTCCCCAGATACTTTATTAATTATTTCTCAAGTAATTTCTTGAACCACAACATTTGTTCTTCTACTTGTGTAATGTTATTTTGTAACAGTACTATTAATTGTCAGTTTCAGCTACTTTACTAACCTTTGGGCCCAGGACATGCATACTGATGTACTATTATTTGCACCAGAGAACCAAATCTGAAAGCATAATTGAGAGCAAACCAAGCCTAGCATTCATAATCACTTACAGTCTGGACTGCTAGCCACAGACAAAGCCATTCTTTCACTGTGCTCTTGAATTTGTACAGCGTGCTTCACATAATAAAAGATGTCTGGAGGAAATGACTGACGCATACTTGGCACCCGGGAATTAAAAGTCTAGCCTTTTTGTCCTGTCAAGTACATTTGGAGTACACTGCTTTTCAGCCCTAGTGGGCCTACTGATTCTGGATGTATGTAATAGTGACACAGAATAATACACAGATGGATATGCTAAGTAATAAGTCTATACATGTTCTGCTTGCATTGGCTGACACCAGAAGCCCCACGGACAAAGGACTGTTTCACTTTCTTTTGCAGACTCCAACATTGACATGTTTCATCAGGGGCAGTACAAAGAATATTTATCCAGTATTAGATCTCAACAATGGGCTGGGAAATTGATCTGTCGAAGTATGATTAACTGTGTCTAGGGAGTGGAAGGGTTCAAGAACACAGTTGGCAAGTTCTCATAAAAACATTAAATTATGTTCAAAAGTGACAAAGATCTCTCAAAGTAGAGAAAGCATGCAGTCATTTTCAGAAAAAAAGATTGCACTTGCTTTTGGCCCATAATTGCTAACATCAGTTTGTATTTCATTATACAGGGAGAATATGAGCAAATAGAAAGCTTTAATAAGAATATCAAAATCTATCAACTTTTGTACACGTATGGATAAATAAAAACATAATCAAAACATTAATTATGTGTGTTTTACCATTGTTAAGGTTCTGTCATTTTCTGGGATAAAATCAAAGTGCTTTCACTTCTTTACAAGAATACCTTAACTAGATTTATGTCTTTTATAGCCTTGCTAAATTTTTCCCAGACCACAGTCCTTAAACACACATGGTACATAAAGCAGTCCTGTACAGATGGTGAAAACACAGATCACAGTGAGATATAGTGAGTCCGTCTATCTCAAGCATTGACACAAGAGCTCTGGATAAATAACTTTAAATGACACTTTTGACCTTGCTGCGTTACAGAGTTTCATCTCCCTCTGTTCAGACTGCATCAGACCGGTAGCCCTGCTGTGGACATCCAGAGAAACATTCCTTTAGCCTGAGGTCACCCCACCACCCAAATCTCCTGCCCCGTGTGGAGGCTTACGTCCTGGGCCACAGTCAGCAGAAGACCTGCCTCCCACAACCAACCCTGGACTTGCTACAGAGATAGGGCCAACGATTGAATCGTCAAAGCAAGAGTGGACGATTTGCTTTGTCAAACAGGAAAGAGGGTCACATATGAGACAAATTAGGTTTTAATTTTATGAAATTGACAGATCTGTTTACATGATCTACTATATAGTAATGGCTAGAGGAGAAATAAGAAGTAAAGCATATCATAAGCACAACAAACACAATTTACTTTACTTTAAAAAACACATATTTGAAAACATAATATTCTCATAATATAATGACATAGACATAATCTTACATTGTCTTTATTAGTCTGTCTTTGTATCATTTAAACCTTTGTTGTGTCGACAGAACATCTTGGGATTCATACCAGCATTTGCAAAAAACTATTTGTATTTGTAACAGAACAACCTCCGGTTTCCTCCCACTTTGTGACCAAATAAGGTCCCAGGGGTGCAATATTAAAATCCCAAAAGAGAAAGGCATTCTGAAATTCTTAAACAACAGATTATAAGAGACTAAACAGCATTATGGCTGAGAAGATTATCGTGGATATCAGCAGTGGTCCCACCCACATACAAACTCAGACTTATTGACTCAGGATTTGAAAAAGAAGGTCGCAGGAGAGATGCTGTCATCCCTGTTTAAATTAGCTGCCGCTACTGGAAATGAAGTCTTACCCACACCCCCATTAAAAACTATCTCAGAAATCCCCATGCTGCAATCACAAGACACCACAGAAAGGCAGACCTCTGTATATATCAAGCTTGTTTGGTCAAATATCCTGCTATGATAGAAGTTCTCCACTAGGGGCTGTGCTTTCCTTGAAGTTTTTTGACATTTGAAGTGCTTAGTGAAATGCATTAATGGCCCTGATAAATATTCTATCAGTTTGATACTTAGCAGTAAAAGCCACCATTAATAGGTGCAATAAACAGAAGACAATAAATTGGTAGAGCTGTAAATGTGTGGGTTACTGCTGTTCTACAGCTATAAAAACCAAAAACATGCAGAATAGGTTAAATTCTCCAAATAAGGCAGTCCTTTAAATAAACCTAGCTCAAGATTTGATAATTGGTCCCTTACCCTCCAAAAAAACTGCTGGAAAAAACTGCTGATGACAGAATGCTGCGACAAGACTGAAGGATGGGTCAAATGCATTGTGCATTTCCCTACTAGACAATAATAGTGTACCTTATCACCTAGAACCAGTTATACCCTGGTATTAGCAATTTCACAATCAAATTAGCCTTACTTGATAGTCTTATATTTGTAAGTAAACATATCAATTATTATGGCTTTTATTGAATGGCAATGTCAGGAAAAAGGAACACGAGAAACTAGAGAAATACCAGCGACTCAAAGAAGAGCTGGAGAGGGCCTGGAAGGTGAAAGCATCGGTGGTGCCTGTGGTGATCGGAGCACTCGGGGCCATGACCCCCAAACTGGATGAGTGGTTGCAGCAGATCCCAGGAAGGACAACGGACATCTCAGTCCAGAAAAGTGCAGTACTGGGAACAGCAAAGATACTGCGCAGGACTCTCAAGCTCCCAGGCCTCTGGTAGAGGACCCGAGCTGATGAGGGTGAGAGACCAACCACTGTGGAAGGTGAGAAATGCGTTTTTTTTTATTAGAGTGAATGTAATGCTCTTTATTAAAACAAATGAACCGTATGATGAACCGATATACAGCCACAAGGAGTCATTGTCCAGTTTGTACAAACCTATAGCATGAATAAATAGACTGTGTAACATCAGAAAGTATATCCACCTATGCTAAATTCCATATGCAAATGATACATGGTAAAGGGGATCAGATTTGCTATTCACTATAGTAACAGGTGTGCCTATAAACATGCTGGGATTTGAATGAGGCAGACATGAGACCACCTGACTATGGAAACATTTCTTGGCCAGCCATGCCTCCCCTGAGCATATAATAATATGACATTGTCCATGCCTTAGCCGCAATGTCAAAACTCTGGAGACTGTCAGCATGAAGATTTTACTGCTGCTTCATGAGCTGACGTTTACCATAGAAGCACAATGACATTCTTTTTATGATGTAAGCTTCCTAAACAACTGTTACTGCCTGTTAAATAGCAAAGTATACAACCTTCTCAGTTATATGGTTGAATCTGGTTCTAACTACTTCTTTATTTATTTATACGGACTACAAATTACAAAATCAGCATTAAAAATGGGAAAATGCACATCTTTATCAGGACTAAACCAGAACTAAACCAGGACAAAATCGGTCACAAACAAGATACTAACTAAAACTAAAGAGCGCGCCTGTCACAGTAAATACCATATCAAATTATCATTCAATATATGATAGATGGAACAATATATTTTGGTGATCAACATTAATCATGAGTACTTTTCCTATGTACTAGTGGAGAATGTATTGTTATTATTTTTCAGTATTATGATGAGATTTGAGCTGTAGAAGGATGAATTATGAACTTCTATGACAAACTAATGACTTAACTGTTGCATTCTGTCATTTATTTATTGCAGCTCATATTTTTTTTTATAATATTGTACATTTAGAATACTTTTTTTTTAAGATTATTCTGCTTTATGGTTCGGTTTCAATATTATCTTAATATTAATAATACTGTCTATATTTACCTCAACAATATATCACACTTCCAAATGTGTTATCGTGACAGGTCTACTAAACAGCAAAAAACAACAAATCTAATACAAAAGTAAAACTGGACAGCAATGACTTGACTACATGACAAAATATGAAACAAGCATAAGTGAAGTTTGGATCTCCTCATTCTGTGTTCAAAGCATTTAAAACCAATCAATCCCAGTGCTTCCTGTTGTGTGTATTTCCCACATGGTGCAGACTCGATCATCTTTCTCTGTCCTGTGCCTGACAGGGGGCAGCAGCTCAGGCGCCGCTCTGGCTCCTGTTCTTTTAGCTGTGCTCCCTGGACCAGTGCAGCCTGGGACTAGCCCCGTTTGTCTGACAGATTTATATTGATCCTCCCAGAGACCTTTTCACTGATCTAATATTGACACAAGTCTGACTCAAAGCCACTTGGGATCCTTGAAATCTACTGCCTCCTACAGCCAATATGTGGAAAAACTGTGATTTTAACAGCGCTTCACAATTGGATTTTTGTTCATGCCCCCTGCTTCCTAATTGAGCGATAAAATGCAATTCTTCAAGTCGATAAGGTAATTAATTAGTAGTCAGTAGATTATATACATTCCAAAAGTTCAATTATTTTGAATTGATACGCTTAACAATAGATGAAAACCACAAATTAATTTTAAACTAATCACTCTCTTTCTTGATCAGACTTAGACTCTATGTGTACTGAATGTTAATAGCATGAAGTGAAAACTGTCTCCTTAACTTGGAATACTATCAGAATCAGAATCAGAATTACTTTTATTCATCCCCGAGGGGAAATTTCCTTTGTTACAGATGCAACCGGGCAAGAGCATGTAGATTGAAACAAGTTACAAAAATAAGATAAGATAAATACAATAAGATGAGAGATAAAATAGTTCTCTCTGGGAAATTATTTACATCAGTGACATATTTACAACTATATACATGTGTGAGCAGGGAATAGGATAAAAAAGGAAAGAGTAGTTTGTGATTTAAAGTGCAGCGTTCAATAGTTTGATGGCGACAGGCAGGAAAGATCTACAGATGATGATCTACAGAAATAGCCTCACAACACTATTAAATATAGGAACATCTGCCAAATGTAAACATATTGTTAGGCTCCACATACCAACTCAAACTCAAATAAACATGCCTTTTTTATTATTACCTTCAGCTGTGAATTTGTGGTATGAACCTAATGACCAATGATGAATGATGGACGTAACAAAGGTCATGGTGTTCACAGATCTGCTCCACATCAAATCAAGTTGTCTGTAAGAGAGAGCCAGCAGCTGAGACAACCGTGGAAAGAAAGATAAATAAGAGACAAAGTTACCTTTGCAACCCCGAAGTAATGCTAAGCTAAAGGGAAAAGAAATCACACACATCCATTTTTAGACCTTTACAAAGTTATATACCTTTTACCTCTATCCATCAATTTAAATGATCATTTGTAAGAATTATTCCAAATACATTCTGATGCTCAAAACCAATTTTTATACCATAATTATAATTACAAAAAACAACATCATGTCAGTCACAACAGAAAATAATTGAGATTTTTTTATTCATATACGGGATGTGGTCTTATATTAGTTCTAATAAAGATCAAGATTTGGGATGTAGTTAGTTCTGTAGTTACTTTAAATAATAAATAATACTTTTAAAACATTTGGATATGTTTACCATATTCCATTGTGTTTAAAGGAAATAAATTATGTTTGCACTCAGTACAGATATCGGGTATCGGTAGTTACTTCAAGCCATAATATCGACATCTGTATCGAAACAGAAAAAGCTGGATAAGTAATCGAGATCATTCTAAAACTATTCAGCATAGATCCAGCTGTATTTCTTTTTCCAATATTGATCATTACTTGTTCTAACTAATATCTTTCAGAACGTAATACTATTTGAGTATCAGTTTTCAGACAACATATAACTGTTCGGATTCAGTACAGGTTTTATGTTGAGCAAAAGAGATATTTTGACTACAGTAACGACCTCTGAGGGCACAACAGGAAGCACAGAATTAGCTTAGTTTTAAACTGAGATAAGAAAACAAACATTAGATTTTTTCCAGCGGTTGTAGTTTGACCTGTAATCACATAGAGCAGTGTCCACACCCTTTTGGGCCGCAGAGGTCAGTGGACACCCGGGCACATGCATGCACTGAGGCAATGTTTAGCTTCACAGCAAGTCTTCATCTCCGGCTTTATTATCTTTTCTGTAAATCTTTTATGTAATCGGGAGCTTATGACCCTTCTATGGGAATCCCTTGAGCCTGGCCACTCCATTTAGGGTATTGGTGAGTACTGTCAAAACAGAGAATGTGAAAGGTATTTAGTGCTAGCAGGCCTTCTTTTGGAATCTGAGGATAACAAGATGAAATGGTCCAAAGACACGAGAATGCAGATCCTGGACAGTAGAAGAGACAGGAGTGTGTGTGTCGTGTGCGTGATTACAAGCTTGTTCTCAGATGTGAGGACGGACTTGCTGCCACATTCCGATGGTTCATGTGCTCCTAGTCACTGCAGCTGCCTTAAATATCAATGACAACCAATAAAGTCACCGCCTGCACCCAGGAAATGACAGTGAAGACACACACATATTCATAACAGAACCATGAAGCCCACTTGTAAAGGGTAGTCCAATTACTTACTGAATTAACTAATATGTCTATTTTTAAATCCTTGTGACTTGTGTCCACTCCTTCCAAATTTCAGTCTGGACTCTTTTCAATGAATAAAATTACAGTTCTATCAGAAAGTTCTTGTCTTCCCGAAACAGAGCTTTTCTTCACTGCAGACAAATGGTGTCTATGAATCCTGTGTGCTTGGATACAGACAGTTTGATTCAAGCACAGTAACAGCACAGACATAAAGGGCAATATCAGACATTTGAAATATCTGCCTGAAACACTCCACACACTGTAGACATTTGAGTGGACAGCATCTGTTAATGAACCTCAACAACAATAGAGTTTTCCTCGACAGCGCCATAGCAGTTATCTAACCACTTTAAACACGAACGGACTACCATTCAAAATGACTGATCATCACAATTTACCTCTACTTTACGAAATGCTCTGAGGTCACAATAAAAAACACAGCAAGCATTGTGTTGTAGAATACTGTATTGTGCAGTGAACAAGTTTACGTGAGATGATTCAGAGTTTAGCGATAATGGTTTGCAGTAAAATAATAATCTTAGTGGTTATTTATGAGTGTACTTATGCTTATATTATTTTAAAACAACAGTATAAACATCATAAATATTGCCAATAATTGATGTTGTCTATCAACCAGTAACTTTAATACACAAAAGGTCAGAGTTGTAATGTTTATTTTAATAGATTTAAACATTTGATTTCTTCATCAAATAATAACGTTAATCTTCACTTACTCCATGCTTACTTCCAGACATATTTAGAGGGAGGGCTGAATAAGGAGGAGGAAATGTTCTGGCCTGGTTACTCCTCTGCAGACTAAAAAGACCTTTCCAATTACAGTGCTGGTATGCAGCAGTAGAACGCTGATACGTCACTAAGTGTGTGTTTCTTTTAACCATTAACTTTTTCAGAGTTCACTGAAACCTTGGAGCTACAATGCCAGACAAATAGTGGACACAGTTAAGAGATGCAGTCATTCAGCACTAAACAGTAAGCCTATTGTAGCTCCCAGGTGCCAGACCCATAGGATTTTCCACACAAAACCTTTCTTTTCCAACATGTGTTTTGGCACTTAAATTAAAAAGTTCCAAGCCCCAGGTTTTGGTTAAAAAGAGAAGCAGTAAAAGTTCAATTCAAGTGCTAAATGTTATAAACTGGCAGCTGCAGTGTTAGCTATGGAAGTCTGATACAACATGGAAGTAATAGAGATTAAATGGGATCACAGCAGGACATTGTCATGTAACATTTATAGAAGTGGGCATCAGTATGAGGCAGCAGAACAGGGAGCTAGCTGACTTAGCATTTCATCATAATGGGTGGAGTATTGAAACTGGCTAAAGCTAGAAGGTTTATGTGGATAATAAGCAGGCATCACATGGGGTTGTAAACTAGGGAGTAGTGCATGGTGGTGGAGTATTGTATCCAAGCCAGCCCCAGTGAGAAAACCCAATTATGCACTTTCCATTGTTGAAACTCAGAGGTTCAAATGCTCTGTAATTATTTGGTGCATGGGAGGGATACAGGTTCCTGTTTAAAAAAAACATGGGTAATTAGGTTTTCAGAATGTCCTGTAAAATTTCCACAATATGCACTTGAGTCTATTCCAACAATTAGATAAATGCACCACAATTGTTTGCATCCACGTTCATTTATATAATACTGGGAATACGTCATGAGGGGTTTAAAAGGCCCATATTATGCTATTTTTTTAAATCTATTTTATAATGTTTTTACCTCATCAAATACATACCTGGAGGTGTGTTTTGTTTCCGTCACACATGTTTAGCACACAAACCCTGCATACTTAGACTGAGTTCTTCTTTCAAATGGGAAACACTGTTCCACCTTGTGATGTCATGTGGTAATACAGGAGGTGATCCAGTGTGTTTTTAAACTCCATACACCTTCACTAGAGTTCACAACAGTTTAAGATATCACAAAGTGGAACAGAGCATTTTGAGATTCGGGGATGTAAACAGACTAATCATAAAGACTAATCATAAAGGATTACTCAAACATGTGTGAATGAAACAAAACAGAACTCCAGGCATGTTTTTGAGGAGGTAACATCATTCTAACACTTAAAGCTCACAAGAGTAAATTTTGTGTAAAATAGGACGTTTAAGTAGTGTTGGGTTAAGCTGTCACTCATGTCAATTTCAAATCCTACTCTCACTGGTTCATGTTGCTGCATCCATCATTTCCCTCTCTTTTTCTGTAAAATCAGCCTAAATAAGTAATGGCCCTATGGCAAAAGTGGCAAAGTCATTTTGAGCTCCTAGACAAGCACAAAAAAGACTGACACATCATAATTATGATTAATACAGAGAACCTACTGTACACTGGGGTCAGTCTTACACACTTTATCTGCATAATTAACACTGTGTGTGCACTTGCAAAATGTCAAAATGAAACTGGACAGTGTCTCCTGCTCTGGAGAAGGGCTGTTTGTGTGGCAGGAAGAATTTGGTAAATCTCTCTTTCTTAAAAGACATTGAACAAATCTGACCAAACATCTTTATTATCTTTTCAGATTGAAATTTAACACTTTTGGATCCCAACATAACTGAAATTTAAAATGTCCCAGAAAGACAATGTTATAGTTATTAACAGTTTTTTTTAGCTTTTGTGCAATTGAGGAAACTGCTTTTCATTTCCTACAGGCCAAACCCACCAACGGTCTACTTTCCATGACTGCTTCACCTGGCACTGACGCCTGCATATGGCTGACCTCAATCTGAATCCACAACTCTGGGTTTGTCATAGTGGCTGGACCTGGTTCCAAGAGAAGAAATGCTTACTGCAGCAGTGGGAGAACAAAAATATACTGTGTGTTTTATGATTGATTCAAGTAAAATATATACATGCTGCCTCTGTAATTTCTTAGCACATGGAACAAGGACATGCAGAGCTACTGTATATTATAGTAAGACAAGACAGTGCAGCAGTTTGTGTCAAGATTTAGTCATTTGTAATTGTCAATGATATGCTTGGCTCTTTTTAACCCAGAGCTCTACACTAGCTAATCCTCTGTCAGTAAAATTATGAAGTTTGGAGCAGTTTATACTTTGGGGGAAGAAATTCTGGTTGTTTTTGCGTTAACTGTTAATGAAAAATGTCCTTATTGTGTTCAGGAAATTAATGTTGAAAACAAATTCATCTCAAAAATATGACGAGCAATATGACAAAATAGATTTGTTGCAGAGTCAAGTCATAAGCTGTAAAATATTTAGTAATAATAGTGCTACCAAGCAATGACATTATGACATTGACTCCTATTATACTTCAACTATGTATACAGCAACTTTTTATAGTTATTTTTAGTCATTGATTAGTAGTTTAATTAGTATAACCTATGCTGTTATATCCCTTCCTTCCCACTCTCATTGTCTTTGGCACAGTCTGGGTTGAGGTCACATAGATCTAACACTAATATAGTTGTTTTCTGTAAGGGATTTCTGCAACAACATCTCCATTTGACCTGTTCAACCTGTGGCCACTGTCCAAAAAAGACATGGGGCACATCCTGTCTGATCAGCTGCCTCTTGCCTCTGACTCAATCACTCAGAAAAGGGCTTGACAAATGACTTCCCACAAGACCCCACTCAGATATGGTTGCAAAACAGAAATAAATGTGATGTGTTCATAATGACTGGCTTTCTAATCCAATATTATGATTTCAGTATATAGTCACAGCACAATATCAGTTCTATTCTGGTCACAGAAGAGATTATTTCATCCACTAAACCTGTTAATAAATCACCACTGTTTGATTTTTCAACCAAGTTGAAATTGGAATTCAAATTACTAAAGGCCGACAATCACCCTTCCAAAAATAACTGTTTAATTGGTTGACTGTAAATGGCCAGGGCTATATTGAGTTGTTATTTTAAGCTTTAGGGGGCAGAGGACATGGCCATGAGTGCAGGACAGGGGGGTAAACCATCCCATTTGGACAGTCCTTCTCTCCTGCTCGGGACGCCCAGTAACGCGGCATCAGCTCAGCTGCTCTCACAAATTACATTAAAGGACAGTGGAGAAGCAGCCAGCCAAGTATTGTCACTTAGAAAGCACAGTGAGACAGCAAACACTTAAGACAGAGTAGAATAGAGCTGAATGTTATTTCTCTCATTATATTATGAAAATATATATTTAGCCAATACTGTCACTGTACTAAGATTTCAAACTTTATTTCGTTACTTGATAACAATTGTGATACTTTTTTTAAAAAAAAGTAAATTTCAAAATAATAGTACTTTCTCCAGGAAGTGGCTGGGGAGAAGGAAGCTTGGGAGCCCCTGCTTAGACTGCTGCCCCCACGACCCGGCCCCAGATAAGCGGACAAAGATGGATGGATGGATAGTACTTTCTTTAGTTCTCAAGTTCTGATAGCCTCAGATTCATTCAAAAACATTCAGAAAAGGTTTTTTTTTTTTTTTCCGTTTAAGTGATGTTTACCCATTGATACATTGGTTCAAATGAGTATTTAGTTTCAGTACTACTTCAATACTTAGCATTCATTAGTATTTGATTTGATTCATTAGTATTTGATTTTCAATACTTTTGACAACCCTAATCGCCGGATGAATGGCTTGTATAAGCAACAGCCAATGACCAAAAATAGTTTTTGAACTCAGCAAGACTGACTTTATCATATAAAGTATTCACATTAGTGTATTAAAGAGAGACACTACTGATTACACAGACAAATTATATCTTTGCATGACAATAGACAGATTATGGTATTTGTTTATCAGCAGAGCAGATGCGCACACAACCTAAGAGCCGAAACCACCACTGTCTGCGAGGTTAACATGAAGTTGCAATGCTAGCTAGAAATGTTACCAGCACATTTCAACAGTTTATGACAGTGTGATCAAATAAATGATGCTGCCAAATTAATATTAGTGAATGGGATATGTCTTGACACACCTCACCTCCATTTCCGGGAGAACTCAAAATCCTGCAAGACACTGACATGATATAAGACATGACAGCATCTCGATGTACCGTAGTGTGATAACCCCTCTATAATGTACATGATAAATAGCAGATTTCATAATGCATACTTAGAATAAGAAAACATGTAAGGAGGCTAATGGTTTGCACTTGAGGCAACATGAAAAACAGTGGGTTCTTAACAAGGACAAAGTTAGGTATTTAGAACAACTGCATATTTGGCAAAATATTGGCAAGCTTAAAATAGCATGTAGCAATAACAATGATGAATGTAACCCCAACTGCCATTTATCACAGTATAAGTTCCTTATTATGCCAATACAAAGCCAGAAAAAATAGAGAGAATGGTACCAAGAAGAAGGGCATCAGACAAAATACAATTTCTATGGCAGCTTCAGAATAAGAAAAAAGATATGTGAAAGTACAACAGCATCATCCCCACAACACATCTTAGTACAGCCTTTTAAAGTATCAGATTAACCAGATTTATACCTTTCCTAACAGCCTAAAGTATAGACCACATGCTTTGTCATTCGGCTCATATTTAGCAAGGAATATGATCCATGTGTTTCTTCTCTCACTGTCTGAATATTCATTGTGCCTTAAAAGGAGAGTGAGATCTCTGCTGATGGAGTGTGAGGAACATCAGAAACATAAACACTTGCCACAGAGACAGCTCCTGCTTCCTATTAGCCACTGTTACATACACCACATTGACTGACTCATAGCAACAAATGCAATCTAACTATTGTCATGGAAAATACCTCCATTTATAGATAGAACAGAAATTACCAGATTGTCTTCTACTTCAACTAGGTCTGAATTCATGCAAAGGTTTACTTTTTTATTTCAAACTTCTGGAAACTTAGTAACATAACTCAGTGAATATGGTGGATGGGAGATAAAGTTAGAAAAGTCACAAGAACCTTTATCTATCTGTGCTTAGGTATTGCACATAAATGACCCAATATACGTAGGTGAAGTGAGCATGTTACTATACAGTCTGTGGGTCAGCTAACTGGACCCTTGACAAATTTGGAAACCAAAATTAATAAATGTCACACATGTGCATTTGGCTTCATACTATAATTACAGCCTTGTGTTCTATCATGGTTTGTGAAAATGGTACAACAATGATTCAGCATGAACCCTGTTTCTCTCAAGAAAAAAACTAATCTGGGCCAATATTTATAGAGCTCTCTGTGTTCCTTATCTGCTGGGACAGGCCGGACATTGGGCAAGGAAAAGTGAAAGTGTATCATCTGCAGCCAAAAGACAAGATGGAAATGACATAAGCTTCAGAGAAGAAACAGAACTATAAGTGATAACTAGGCTATGTTTTCAAATTCTCAAAGTTCATTATTGATTATCTTGTTTGAATGGCCCACAGCAATTACATGAACATGGAACAGAGATCTAACTGAGGATAACTGGATTGAATTTGAGATTAAAATCAGAAGAGACACTCCCTGAAAGTGCATTAATACATTTCAGTCTAGCTCAAGTGCACCTGTTAATGTCTGCTGGAGTTTAGGATAACAATCAGGCCTTAAAAACTAAACCTCTCTTAGCCCCGCTTGGAGTCAGAGGTCAAACGCGGCGGCTCAGTTCCTATGGTCACATATCAGAGCGAGACATTGCTGTAAATCCACTAGACTCTGTGCATGTGCAATACACGCTGTCTGAGAGGGCATCAACCATGTGACACAATCAATAATAATAACAACTCTCCGCAGCATGGAGAGCTCCACTATGTTGTGAGAAAAAACTTGAGACAAGACAAATAGACATGTATTTACACCTGTGCTATGTCAATACTGCCAAAAATAGACATCTAAGCAAGACCCTCCCCTTAAAACAAATAGACAGCTGACACAATCTGTTTAGTCCCTTTAGATTAAACAGAACACATCAATATTGTAATACCTTTGTACTTTTCTCTGACATTTTCATAAGCCTGGATGAAGTCTTGCTCCTCTGCGTCTGGAGGAAGATAGGCAGGTTCGTACATCGCCATGCCGCTGGGGTCAGTCTTTCCCCTCTTTCTCCTCTTCTACTGGTCTTTTTGTCGGTCAGTTCCGCCTGTCTCTTGAAATAAATGAGAGGATAGGCGCGTGGCTGCCCTCCCTGCCTTCTCTGCTGTGTGTGAGCCCTCCACAAATTCCCTCAACTTCATTTCACAGCCCGGCGCCACACCCCCACCACCCCCCTGTCCCAATACCCTCCCATATCCAGCTTCTACACACGCTCATATAAATGTCAAGCCACTCCCTCTTAAAGAGACACAACCCGGCAGGCAAACATACTATTGGAGATAGTAAAGGCGCAGAGAGGAGAAGAAGAGTAGGGAGTGCTTGCCAAGCGACAACACAGCAAAAAACCTAAAGCCCAGATCAGCAGCAGGGCCCTCTAGTAACACTTGAGTCAAATCAGAGCACGGCAGATGTAAAACAAATCACTGTACGTTGTCAAGTGGGAAGGAGCAAGTCTATGGTGTCAGACAAATGATACAAACTCTGTGATCATATACTGCAAATGTAAACAAGACAGTGTGACAAATGACTTTTTCAACATTACAGAAAATACTGCAGTGGGTCAGCTCATGGCCACTGCTTGGTGAGCACATTTTCTAGGATGTGGAAAGCTGTTGATACATGAAGACTGACAGACGTAAAGTGGCTTGTGATGGAGAGGTAATAATTGGCCAAAAGTTTCCCATGGTTTAAATTAATAAATAAGTGGAATGTATTGTCTGTTTTGAATTACTAGATGTTTTCTGTATGCCTTATTATCACTACAGATAGAAACAGGTTTTTCAGGGTCAAAGCCGATTGTTTAGATTCCAGAACAACTGCTAGCCAATATATAGGGCCAATAGGGGTGGGACAAGATCCAATTTTTATAAAACAAGACACATCACGAAATCAGGTTCACAAGAACAAGGCAAGACTCGATTTTGACATAATTTGTAATAAATAAGTAGTACAATCCATTTCACAGTTTTGGGTTCACTGATTTTTATTTATTTTATTTAATACTTTAGAGGTCATTGTACTACTGCATTTTGGAACTACAGCTTCTCAAATTGTATAACACACCAGCTCTTAACTCTTTTTTTAGTCCAACCCAAATTCATGGGGAAAAAAATCTCACAAGAGCATTTTCGTCATGTGTGCACAACCTTGTGGCAATTTTGTCTCACGAGAGCTTGTGGCACGAGATCCTGTCCCATCCCTAACGGACATTTTTTTTAATTATTTTCACCAATTTATTTAATTTTAATTCACAACAAACTCACCTACAGCCCTTTTGACTACAAGCCTTCAAGAGAGCAGTGTGGTCCTGTTTTAAGCAGTTATCCATTTCATTTAAGTGTTCACATAAAGCTTTGTGTGTACTCATTAGGCAGCAGGTCAGTCAAAACAAAATATCGGCCTGAGCTGGAGCTTTAAGACTAATATTCGATTCGCAAAAAGTTCAAATATCGGCCTGATATGTTGGCAAACCGCTTTATCGGTCTATCTCTAATTATCATATAAAAGAACAAGTAAACTTTAAAACAGCACAGTGATATTGTGATTTGGAGAGGCAATGTCAGTGTGTCTTACAGTCAGTGAAGCACACTGAAGCAATCAAACTCATAACCCACTGGTGAGTGACCAAGCAGGGGGATCAAATCATGGAGGAGCTTTTAATACAACATGCAGTATAACATAAAACAACATGTTTCATATTACTAAACCATTTCCATGTTTTATTTTACTCATATTTACAACATGGTCACTGAGACGGGATCTACAGTCATAATGATCCATTTTGCATTCAGAACTTTACATAATGGTTATGTTATTTTTCTTTCTATAAAATAATGGGCTTCATGTAATATATCCCTTGTTTTTAAAGCAACAGAGCTCAGCCTGATCTGACCATATGCTTCATGACTTGAAACAACTTTACTACAGCAGGGAGTTTTACGAATACATATGTGCCCTTGACTCTCCCAAAAAAGTCAAGTGATGGGTCAAACACTGAATATTCAAAAGATGCCCAGAAGACCAGCCATGCTGGGGACAGGTGGAGACAGTTTACACTGGGGAAAAAACAAATTGATTTAATATCAGTTATCTACTACTGTGTTAACAACTTAAGATGAAGAATGTGACAAAGAAATGGTTAACAGTTGTTCACATATTAGACATATCCGGACAAGTCTCATAAAAATACAATGACCAGTGAGACAATACCATCATGCAGTATTTCCATGATGGTAGTGTAGGAGGAAAAGGAAAATCCCTGCAGCTTTTGTCTAACTATCAGGCCCTCTCCGGCCAAGGACAACCTGACAGCAGCCTGGACACTTCCCTCAGCGGAAACATGATAACACACTGCCTCTAATTCACAGCTCAGAGTGAATCCAAATGTATTAGGGCAAAATATACTGCAAACTGTAAACAGTGCAATGTTTCTAGCATTTTTTCCATAGGCATGGATCCACCACAATATTTGTTATTTGGTGATTGTGGCTACTGGCTAGATTAGACTATTCGGTTTACTGAACCAGAGGGGGAAATCTGGTTTATGTATTTTTGACATCTTTTACAATAGCACCAGAAACTGATGTCATACTTTGCTCCATCTACATCTAAGTCAGTGTTATAAACACTAAGTCACTGACACATGTAATGTTCACACTGTTTAGTGTATTTTGTTTCAGAGAGGTCTGCGTACCTTCAGAAAGAGAAGCACCATTTTAGGCATTCACTGTCATCTTATTTAATGAAACAACCTAAACCTGAGGATTATGATGTAGAATCTATAAAATGAAAACCAACCATAAAGGGAAGAAACATGATATTAATGTGCAGTGGCTTTGTTTCAGTGGTTTAGAGATAGATGAGGTCTTTTCATGTAAATCTATGGGAGTACAGGCAGTAACCAACTTACACATCTACACAGTGTGCACACTATGATACCATGTGTTTTTTAGACATATATGGTAGACATTCAAAGCCACCTGGGCTATGTTTGAATGTTCAGCTTATTGATAACATTTACATAATTTTGTTTACATAAATGTTGAATTTACATGTGAAATAAAAATGTAAAAAACATTACATAGTAAAAGTGAATCGGTACAGTCATATATTTTTGTCAATCCTCAACAACACCTTAAGTACTTTTCCAGATATTAACTAAAATTCCACAACAACAATAAGGAGAAGTAAGGTGCTCATAGGGGTTACAGGAGGCCCATCTTGTGCTTTTGTTCATTTACTGCAGAGGTTTAAGAGCTGATGCAGGTGGTCTATAAACAGCTACTTAGGGTTTTTCCTCATTAGTTTCCATTCAGTTGGGGTTTACAGAAAAGTTATCATTAAATGCCATTCTCTGCTGTCACAAAATAAGATGGCACATTCACAAATCACATCACACATCGTCTCTGTCCAAGTGCCGTGAGGATTACTGAAGTGCAGCTGACGGAAATTACTTGGGGCAAACAAACTTTGTTTATGAGCAACAAAGTATTTGATGCTAGGGTGACAGTCAAATGAAATGACAAATTATGTGATACTACTGTAAAAGCTGTAATTATGAAGGAATGTATGGCAAGCTCCAGATAAAATAAGATGTCTGTATTGTGGGATTGTGTGATAAAACATAATTAATATTGTTACTATACAGAGATCCCACAGTAGCTCAAACCTATCATTAAGCTAATGTACATTGCCACTCCAACTGAACCAAATGGTACAGTGTAGGGAGGCTATGTCAAGCTTTCAGAAGATCAATGCTTTTATTTCATTTGTTGGGACAGTTAATTGGCCCCTGTGAATGAGTCTCTTTCCTCCGGTCTGCAATTATTATATTTTAGCAGGGATTAAATTATAGCTATATACATTTACTAGACAGACAAGTAATATTCAAAACAAAAAGCAGCTCATAAGATCACAAATAAAAAGCCAAATAGCAAAGTGTTTCAACACGGTACTGAAGGATGCTCCAGTCACATTAATCTTATTTCCTTTTCGCTAACCTTGCCATATTTTTGATGATAATGGTCTGAGTATGTTTTATTGAATTGCTAGTAAAGCAGACTTGAGTGCTCCTCTATCAGTAAAGTACATTTTAACTGTACTATAGAATGGCTCCCCCTGCTGGAAATCCCACTGTTCATTTCAGACAGTGTGAATTTCAGCTCTACAAACCCTGTGAATGAGCAGTAAGGTCATGACAATAATATAAATTATAAAGCCTCCGTGACAAGGCCCTTTATGGCATTTTAATGTCTAGTGAAAAAAGCAGTAAAATCAGAACAAGAGGTACAATATGGTCACTGTTTGAAACTACTGAAGGAAATGAGTGAGGCACATTTTCCAGACATTGAAGCTGAGGGAGCAGTGAAAGAAACTGTAGATGTACAGTGACACCTGGTGGACAAAAGAGGATGTGTCACTTATTACTATCCATGTCCTCTAGTTCATCTAGCTGCTTTTTGTATTTTGACTAGTGATGCTGTTATTATTGTTTTGGAAATAATATGCAGTGATCAATAACCTATGCTGATATTTTGGTACCACATAATAAGGCCTACTTTGATTATTTTGCCCATATTATAAATTAGGATTGGAATTTACAATAAACTCCAGTACAAAAAATGCTGAGATTAATAGCCAATGTAATAGTCTGTCTCTTTAATTGTAAAACATATCATCTGTAATGGTCAGAACATAAAGTGCTTGATAAATGTCCAGCGCAGAGATGAGATAAGATGTCATTAAAGAACCATTTCTCTTCTGGTCACTTAACAGAACAGACTGAGTGCTGTACAACCACCATAACTCCAAATAGGTCTGCTAACATTAAGTGCTAATAGCACTGTCATCACTTACAGCAGCTATAGTGCTGCTGTAAGTGATGACACTTGAATCTAGTTTTAGCTATTGTAAAATCATAAAAAATACTGAGTGATATTTCATTAAATCTAACAAACTATTGAAGTATTCCAACCAAAGATCCAAAAGGCAGCCAGGAAAGGCAAAATTGTGAAATTACTTTGTTCTTGCCATTCCTTAACAGCCTTAAGCAGTTAAACCACCTGGATAAGAAACAGGTCAGAACTGTGGCGAGGGGGACCCAGCTCACTGTAAAATGAATGTTTTTTCCTTTTGTTTGTTTCATTTTTCAGTAAGAATGCCTGTAATTGAACAAAGGTAAGTCGAAAGACATACTATAGAGCATTCCAGACAAAACGATAACATCTCTGTGGAGCATCTTTAATAAATAATGGCAAATTGACAGCTGAAGGAACATGTGAAAAGACATCTCAGTACCATTTGTTAAGAGGAATAGTGTATATTCTTCCACACAAGACTTTTGATCTATGCTCCAAAAATACCATACTGTCCTCTCTGGTACAGAATACACTGTAAATGATTCCATCTTGACAATTCACTCTCACACAAATTACAGCCTATTTCTCCAAGACATGCAAAGAAGAAATTCAACCTCTAGACAATCTTAAAACAGAAACTATCTGGCTCATCATTACTTCTCCCCATCTCCCCTGTGACTGCAGGATAATGAGGTTAAATGGTATTTAATTGTAACCTTGCTTAACACAGTGTCTCATTATAAACTGTGTCATTATTTTAAAAAGTATCTAATATTATGTAACATGTAATTAAAATGACAAATGTAACTTAATAATAAAACTATAAAATGAAATGAAAGAACATTTTCCAGAGAATATTTTATGTTTTTAGACCTGTCATATATGAAACCTGGAACAATATATTCTGGACATTTTTAATTAATACTTATGATTTTAGCTGTAGAAGGTTGAATAAATATAGCTAATTATTGATTCATTTTGCTATTTATTTGCTGCAGCTCGGGCCTTTTAATTATACTGCATATTTAAAAATAGGTTTACTGGGATTATCTTTGTGTTGGTGACATAACTAGTTTCAATATTATCGTTTATCGTAATATATCTCTGTAGCAATATACCGTGCTTCAAAATAAGTTATCATGACAGGCTTGTTACTGTGTCTGTACAGTGGGGCCTCTCCAGCATGAGTCTGTCCGCAGAGTCCATAACAAAAGCTGAGCCTGAGTCCTGATGCTGACGCAGCTGCCCTGGCCCTCGGACGAACAGAGGAACACAGGGGCAGGAAGAGGATGTGCACCTATTGTAGGAGCCAAAGTTATATAAACTCCCACTTAACCTGCTCCAAGTAGTGTCAGGCAAGACTAAAAATGAAATACAGGACAAAAAAGGCACACAATCTAAGTTTTGCTGTTCTGATTTTTATATTGGAATTTTAAAAAATACAAAAAGAAATAAAAAAAAGAAAACTAAAGGAAAACAAAGACAGTATTTCTCATGTTCTTTTGGCAAGTATTGTTCATCTATTCTCAAATATTTCTTAAGGGACGCTTTTGGTAAGTGTGAAGATGTGAATACTATTCTCATCAATAATACTCTAGTATCTCACAGTGAAACGCATACAAATGACTAACCTGCGATCCGTATGACTGCTCTCTCGGCTGGGTCTAGCACGTCTCCTGAGGCAGACTTGGAGCGTTTGACCCTCTGGTGTTTGGGCAAATTCCAGGGTAAAGTGTCTCCAGGACATGAGGTGCTGTTCCTCTCTCCAAAACTCTCCTCCAATGGAGTCCAGGTCGGAGTTGCGTCCTTGCGTCTCTCCCTTCGTGTTGCCATTACCTAAAACTAGAAATATTGTTATGTTGTAACATATATGAGCAAGTTATTACTGTCAAAATGCCAATAAAGAAAAATAATCATAACCATCATTTTAGGGGTGCACACCTGGCCTTTTCTTACCTATGCGTTGGACAAATGTTAAACTATGACTTAGCAATGATAAAACATTAGGTTTTATATGTGTGTGCAATAAAATGCAAACTGTGAGTCACAAAGCACACTATGTAAAGGGAGAGGCTCTATGTATGAGATAACTTTATGCAAAATGCAATTATCAACACGCACAGGCCTAATAAAGCTATAAAGATGCAGCCATCTGAAATTAGATCTGAAGGTGGAATTTGGGTACTTTTTCCATGTCCTTGAGAAACCGTCAGTGCTATGAGAGCTGACTGAAATTATTGAAGTTTAGGCATAAACTAAATTAGAGTGCTTTGGAAATGCTAAACATGCTTTATTCACTTGAATTTGCTTTTGACCTTAGCCTTTATAATATGCTAAGGGAGTCATGTGGACAAATAAGTGGTGACAAATTCCACATGAAGTCCTAATTAAAAAAAACAAAACTATTTTGCTATTCCTCCCACAATCCATTAGTGACACCCTGAAAAAGTCCAATTCTATTGCAACGTCAACAATTACACAACGTCAATGTGGCCCACTTGGCAACAACTGGACTCAGTAATGATTTACCTAGACAGAAGAAAAGTAGGCCTATGACCCTTCAGTGTTTAATACATCACAATTATTTTACATGTAATAACAGCTAGCTGTACAAACACATACATTGCATTTGTTTGTTATGGTAATGGATCAGCACAACCTTCAAATCAGAATTCAATAAAGTTCACTTATGCTCAACACTACTGTACTACGTTACTGTTACAAATGTAATAATGTCCCAAGTTAAAATGAAACACTTTCAACCACAGCCTGCACATGATCAATTACTGGCACTGAATGGCAGAGCATGTATTCCAGCAATGTCATACTTTGGAACTCAATAAATACCCTGTGACCTTTGTTTGACAAAGGTAAACAAGACGCATGTTCACAAGTTTGTAATCTGTATGTTCTTTATTTCTAATGATTTCAGTGGCCGTATGCAGAACCTGCTCCCAGCATGCGGCCAGTGAAAAACAGGTAAACACTGGCCTAGAGATTATGACAGTAAACAGACAAAGCTAATGCACAGTTTGCCTTACCTTATTATGCTGGGTCAGTGCGTAATAGCTGGTCAAACACGCACGCAGACAGGTGTCCCCGGTTCTTCTGTCAAAATGCTGCTAATTATCGCTATCCAAAACCCATGGAGTGTCCCGAAGCTGCGTGTGCCGGTAACGCTGGAATAGCCACTCCTTTGACCGAGGGCAGGCGCTGGAGAGCCGACCCGCCGCCGTGTGAAATCCGCAGTCATCTGCGACGTTGGACTCCGCATGCTCGCTGCTTTCCTGACATTCTTGCAGCACTTTGGACCTTAGGCAAGGTAATCGTCCTTTGCACGCTGACTGTGAATGAATATGAACTAAGCTACAGGCTATTTACACTCGTGGGGAGAAAGGTCCACACGTACGAGGCGATCGAAAGCAATTAAGCCCAATGGTCCACCGGTCTGTTGGATGCTGCGGCGGGAAGCTGCACCACTTACAGCTCGATTAATCCGCCTGCGCATCGTCCCGGCAAAGGACTAGGGAAGCATAGTTACAGGACAGGATTTTTAATGTGACTCGCCAACAAAATGATAAGTCTATAAATGTCCTCCTTATAATCGTATAAACTGGCATATATGACATAAATTACAATCTCCAGCAGGCTCTTTTCATGACTACTATGCCTACAAAAAAGTTAAGTTGTACTGTAAGTGTAGGCCTAAACTTTAGCATGTATCACCAGTAGAATTCTGGTAGGTTAGGCTGAGTATGACCCAAGCTCACCTCATAAATATGGATATTTAAAATGCCTCTGTCTGCACGAAATTACAGCCCCTAGCTTCACTGGACAGAGTATGTAAATATCCAATCAAATTAATATTAAGAAATTGCCTCTATGAGATATTGACGGACTCATTTTTATTTTTATTTTTATTTTATTTTTTTCCACTTGTTCACTTTTCAACTAATTGCAGTAAAAGTTGCAGTGTCAAGGGTCACACGAATCAACACGACAGCACTGCCATCTAGTGGTCATTTAGAAAAGTGCTCCATTCCTGGACATAATAGACAAAGGCTGAAGTTCAGAGCAGGACAAGGACTCTTTGACCAGTCCCATGTGAAAAGTATTTATTTATTTATTTAGTAAAAGGAAAAATAGAAAAGCATCATATTGACAAACCCACATACAAAATAACCATCATATCACTGATGACCATCCTGTGTCTGGAGTACACATTCACCAGGCACTTCACCCAAAGGAAATACCATCTTAGCCACTGTGAGCCCTTTTTTCTGCTTAACACATCATAAGTTTTTTTTTTTTTTTTTTTTTTTTTTGCAACGAAAGACATATTTGGAGAAAGAGATCACAGTAATAGAGCCATAAAGTCATGATGGAAATCTGGATGCAAACTTTGTATGCTGTCTATATGATTTACATAAACAATGACTGGAAAGACTTTGCTCTTCCCCACAATGAGTCACTTTCAAATCAGACACAGTTGGTTTGACTGGATGTTTTCTGTCTGATGTATCCAAATGTGTAGTGTAATTATTATTAATTGCCCCTCTATAATAAAGGCGGCATTGAGAAGTGGCCACATACACAAAGATATGACTAAACGACACATTTAATGAGTTGAGTGCAAAACCGCGCACACTGCTCACAGGGCCTGCTTCACCCTAACCACAGTGATACACACATGCACACTCCTACCTCCTCCTTATTGGTGCAGGCCCAGACAGCGCATGCCAGTGCACCTCACAGCAGAGCCACAGGCCGCAGCAGCAAAAGAAGAAACAGATGGGTACCAGCTGTTTGGATGTGGGCCCTGGGTATGGCTGCTACTGTATCCAGACACATTCACACTCGAACTGTTTAAACTGCCTCTGTCTGCACTGCTTCTGAATGTAAAACTGAAAAAGCATAAGCAGACAAAGGCAGGTGACATCCTCAACTTGATCCAGTACAGTTATTTTATACAGCTCTGAGAAACTTAAACTGCCAGTAACAGTTTGGACTAAGGAATGTTGCCAATAGTCACCACCATGTTTGTTCTGAGCATACGTGGACTATTATTTTGTGTAAAATGGTTTAATAATAGAAACAGGTCCACTGAATTTCTGTTCAGACTGTAGAACTCGGATGCTCCACCTCTTCATAGTGCCAATTAATTAATAATGATTTAGATTTGTAATGTTCTTTACACGCTTGATGAAGCCTCTCAAAGAGCAAGAGTCTCTCTTCACTGGTGGTATGCTATTATAGCCACAGCTGACCTGGGGCAGATTGACAGAAGGACGGCTGTCAATCTGCACCAGCGATATTTCAACCATCACCACTTTCACAAGGCAATGTGGGTAAAGTGTCTTTCCTAAGGACACAACAACAGAACTTCATAAAAGCTGGAATTGATCATCAGACCATTTGGTTGGGGGACTACTGCTCTAACCACTGAGCCGTAGCAGCAGTTTTAATTATTGAAAAGATGTCATGTGATTTTTTAACACTAAATTCCTGTGGGCGTAATCTTAATCATATTTTCTAAATTTTAAATATAAGTGTACAATAAACACTGTTAAGAGTAAGAGCTATGTTTTTTTGCCTTGGGCTCTTGCACTACTCTTTCACAACTCTAATAATGCAGTCTGTCAGTATCTGGACAGCCTGTGTTGTATTTGGTCCATCAGCACACTAAATACGAAATGAAAGAATAACTATGAGGTTTGAGCGCTGAAGGATTGCACTGAAATACATCAAATGTTTGCACTTTCCTTCCAAACAGCGAAGGGAAAAGTAAGGACAGACAAGGAAATCAAGAAATCTAAAGCCAAGATAAGTGGAATTCTTTGGACTAGCATTAACACCAAGATGTGTGCAAAGAGTGTCCAGAATATACAAAAAATAGCATTTATGAGTCTTAAATCCTGGGATGCAAACCAAAAGGTACTCGGTAACAGACAGGTTTAGTCATTAAAACCTCATTTACAGCTAAATGTCAAGGATTAAGGGATATTCAAAAATGTGGAAAAAAGCTACAAAGCAATGCGTATTAGAAAAACACATGGGCTGACAGACTGAAGCTCCATTCACCTTGTATTGCACTGAGTGGCATCTGCATTTGGGAGAGAGGATGTGTTACACCTAAGGACTGACCTACACAAGAACCACTATTAGATGCAATACTGATATTGAATAATCCAGAAAAAAGATCCAGAAAAAAGAACCAGATATTGATTCCAAGATACTGATTTAGTCAATGTAAATTGATGTGATTAGACTACATACTGGCCGTTTTGTTTATCCCAATTGCCTCATAACATTTTAACATTCATAATAACCTATACAAAGATTATTTACGGTTTGAAAAGCATTGCATAACACACTTAAATCGGGCCTGTATTATGCTATTTTCTGATCTGTTATAATGTTGTTTCCTCGTCACAAACATACCTGTTTTGTTTTGTTTCAGTCACACATGTTTAACACACAAAAAGGTAGCTTAACCTGACATCGTAACACTTATATGACATCACAAGGTGGAACACAGGATTTTTAGGTTTGGAGATGTAGACAAATCAATAATAAAGTGTTACTCAGCCATTTGTGAATGAAAGAAAACACGACTGCAGGTATGTTTTAGATTATATTCTAGCACATCTTAAAGCTCACAAGAGTAAATGTTGCATAATATAGGATCTTTAAGGAAATTAACCAATTTTTCCTGTTCTGCTGTGGTATCAGTTGACATTAGGAATCTGCAGATTCTTCAGTACAAACAATAATGTATAAGAACTGAAAAGGCTGGATCAGTGTATGACTTCCCAGTCAAAGTTCTACCATAGCTACTGTGCTAATACTGCATTGCAAAGTAACTTCTTCAAAAGATTGATTGATCGAGTCTTTTGGGCTTTTGCAATGCACAGTGGGAAATCAACAAGCTAATGCTAAGACTGCTTGTGAAGTTATTTTATAACGTTTCCAGACCACTAATGAGTGAGTCAGGCATAGCGTTTTGTTTGTTAGACTCGTGGCTGTTGTAAGATGGGTTAGAAAGTGGTGTTAAGCCTTTTCCGTGCAAACTGGCATTTTACGTGCAAGCTAAGAGCTTGTCCCATCACCATTCTAGTTTGTTACCTTGACAGACTCACTACCACAGAGAGATCTCAGTGATCTGTGCCGTTTTTTGGCTTCTGACAGTATTGGACCACCTCAAGCAATGGACTTTAGCTTCAAACATGCTGGAGTTCCCCTTTAACCATGTGTGGATGAAATTAACACAACTGCAGGTAGTTTTGATGAGAGAAGAGCATTATAGCATAGCTCAGAAAATAGCGTAATAAGGCCCCTTTAAGATTGGAGACTCATTGTAGCCCCCAGTAAAATAAGTATGACAGCTCTGACAGACCAGCAACTACAAAGTTGAGATAAAACATCACAGAGCTAAACTGGCTTCAGATCAACGCACCACATACCATCTATTGAAAACTGTACATGAAAACCAATGACAAAATGGAAAACATATTGAGTGCCTGGTTGGCCACACTTGCCCTGTGATTTCGGCACTGGTGCTGATGTGGTCAGACCTGAGTGGGATTTGGGGGCAGCAGTCTGTGTATGCCGATCCTTTTTCCTCTCAAAACCAACAGGATGTCTTTAATGAACCGCTGTTTTTGAACTGCCGCATCTTACTGTGCAGCCCTCCTCACTAACATGCATGAAACAGAAGAGACCCACTCAAAAAGGAAGAGCCAGGAAACACCATTTCAGGCCTAAAGCCCACAAATCAAATATTGTTACTGTAATTGAGTGGAACGTGGTCAAAGAGGAGGTTTTCCACTGTCTGGTGTTGTCCAATTCTTTGTTATCCCTTTTGATAGATCCTTGGATAATTTGTCATTTAGTATAGGTATGCTCATGGACTTTTGAGCATAATAGACCAAACCTATTTGTATTGCCTAGAATGGTTATTTGGAAGTATATTTATTGAATATTAATGGCTACTACAGGATCATCTTTGGGTATCTGGAAAAGTGCTATAAAGCTTTATCCTTAAAGTCACTTTTTTGGTATTTTTCCTTACAAGTGAATTTACCTATTGTGTCCACAAGATGGCGGTGCTCGCGTGTATCAACTGACACTGCTGCGAAGGTTGTTGTGACAGCACCAAGGAGAAAACAAGTAACCATCATTATCACAATATCTGTAAACGGCCGTGATGGTTCAGTAACTGTGAACGTCGATATGCAACATATTGTTTCAATTACTTCCAACTGTTGTTCCAGTCCATGCCATAGGAAAATGCTCAAAATACTCTGTTTGATCTTGTGGCCTCTTGTGAAACTGGAAATGAACGGTGATTAACTATAATGATGATCATCATGGTGAAAGCTTTGTGCCACAGGTTATTTGACTGTGAGAGCCAGTGCATAGAGCCCCAATCTAAAAATACAGGCACCCCTCAAAAAAGTCATTATTTGTGGGGGAAAGTTTTACAAGAATTCATATTCAACAAGTCTTTTCCTTATTGCCATTGTATTGTCTTCTAATAGCCTACTCAGGAGCATTGTTAATTTTGACAAGAAATCAGTAGTTTTAGTTAAGATTTTACAAGGCCATCTAATTCTTTTTAGTTTTAGTCTAACTTTAGTTGGATCCAGTCATTCATTTATCTTTTAGTTCAACTTTCAACTTTCTTGTTGCAAAGAATGTCAACAGTTTAACAGTTGTAAAATATAACATTTAGTTGGTGAAATATCTTCTTGGCATAGTTGTTGGAAATGTAAGTAATTTAGATTAGTCTGATTAATTTTGATCTGGTTTTTAGTTTAAGTTAGTAATAATATGACATTGAAAAATATTTGTCACTGAAATGACCCCTACATAGAAGGCTCTGAACTGTTGCCTGAGACAGAGGAATATGGCTATGATTAAAGCCAGCACTAAAGTAAAGGTGGTAATTGGGATCATAAACACTCACTTTTCCATTTACCCCTCCGCAGAAGTGTTCCTGTTTATTCTTAGCAGCTGCTTCATCAGAAAAACATCATCCAGTCTGAGCAGCTCCAAGTGTTCAACAGGCTGCATCTGACCAGATCATTGACAGTCTGGTGATTGGTGAGAGAAGGTAGAATGGATTTTGAGCAGAAACAGAAAAATGCACAATAGCTCTACTGTACAAGTTCCAAGGAAAAATAAGTGCCAAAACCACACCACCAATGTGCGCCCGTCCAGTTTTAAGCTGGGATGAATAGGTCAGGTCGGGAATCTGGTTCAAGTTATATAGCAACATATTCATTTTCATATAGTCATGTGAAAGTAGAACAGCTATCTCTAGCTTTCTTGAAATGTTGATATACATTTTTTCTTTTTTTTTCTTTTTTTTTTTTTTTACAAATATCTCTTATAGAGAAAATGTTTTTCTTTAAGGGGCATCCTTGGTGTGTTTTAGATGTGCCCAGTACACTGCAGAAGACACTGGTAGCAGGTATAGCCTCCCAGACTTCACATTTTTACATGCTCCTTCAGCAACCCTAAAGGTTCCCCAGGCCAGCTCCAGCATGTACTCTTTCCCGCTTGATGTGGAGGAGCAGTAGCTCTACTCTGAGCTCCCATTGGGTTGTCCAACCTTAAGGGAAGGCCCAACCGCTTGTAGCTGGGATCTTGTGTCAGCTCAAGGCTCATTCAATCAAGTGAGCATAGAAATAGATCCACTCGTTAAAGAGTTTTGCTTTTCATCGCAGCTCTAGACAATCACAGACATATAGCCACCACACCATTATGTCAAATGTTATGTGGATTCTAAATAAGATATAACCAAAGGCCATTTTCTGTCTGTCTGTCTGTTTTTTTCCTAGCGTACATCTTTACTGAGTGACACGGAGAGGACATAAAGGTGTTTTACTGCTGAAGTGCGCCCTGCCAGTGCCTCATCACACTGGGGCAGTAACTGTCGTAATGCAGTCAGTCAGACAGAGATATAAAGCCAAAGCAATGGCAGCACACCGCCATAAATACAAGACTCAGGGAATTCACTGTTTTTCTTATCAGGGTGAGTGCAAGGGTTACCACTATAACATGGCTACTTCTGCTAGTACAACTGTATGACATAACAACTACAGATGTGTTGATAACACTACTTTCTTGTACCTCAGTAAACCCCTCAAGTTGGAATTGTTACTGTCTATTTGTACCAAGCAGTAAGGTATGATAGAAGTGAATGAGCATGAGGCAGTCTGGCAGGTAAGACAGAGCCAGGCTACAATCAGGAAAAGTGAGTTCAGTGCAGGACTTCAAATAAATACCTTCAGTGCTACTTTGAAAACGCATTAGTCCAAGTCAAATTAAACAGCGCAGTGCAATTAAAAGAAATGGCTGTGTAACTGTTAACATGTGGAGGTTTTTATCGAGCAGGAGGTCGGCTGTACTTCTGATGTGACCTGGACCTGAGCTAATGAAAACACTGCAAGAAACACACTGTGGTGAAGCATGCACCAACACATACAATAACAACTAAACCATAAAGGTATTACCTGATCATAATATTGTTACAAAAAAGTACCCTGATATTAATTCAAATTGCTGGAACAAAATGAACAAATAACATTGAAACAGATAGTAGTTATATAGCCATTACATTTCAAGGTTTTCCACAGCACATCACGATTTTACTAATTATTATTTTGCATACTTGCTTCAGCCTCAGGATCACTGCTGCCTCCAGTTCAAACAGAAGTAGCATACCACCACCCAGTGTGACTGGGGAATGAATAAATAAGAAATCAGAAAAGGGCCTGCCTATATTCAAAGTAGAGGTTTGGTTTCTTCATCAAGTTCTTGGGTAATGATGAAATAAATCCATTAATGGCTGCCTACTATTAAACCACACTGAATGCTAAAGCTGTTAGCCCAATATTACCCAGTATTACTAAACACTCTATTCATTTTCAGAAAATGCAATAACATGGAAAATGCTAATACTAACTAATATGGATGATATGTGGTTGACTTAGACCCAGTGTAAGCTGTAATAGGATTTGAAGCAAATTGCTTTGTAAAGAAACCGAGCACCATGTTTGTGTGGGGCCTACAGCTCTGCCCTGTCAGCCTGATCCCAGGCACCCTTCAGTTCACAGTCATTGAGGGTGTCGCCTCACCAAGGCAGATGACTTTCCATGGCGGGAACAAAGATGTCTGGCCAAATCCACTTTTCCCCCTTATTAAAACGGATATTTCCGAGCTGTCAGGGGTAAATGTCTGGCTTCTCAAACTTCGCACCAACTGTGTGCTTCCTTTTCCTATAGGTTCAATATCACCCTGTGTCGGTGGTACATGTGCGTGGGTTTCCCTGTGGGTCACAAGCCAAAGCAATTCTGGCATCCTGCTGACTTTTCACTTAGCGCCACACACTAATTTAGTGAGACGCGCTGCTGTTTCGGGTCCGCGGTGCAATTCCCACGTTCCAGCTGAGAAAATATATCATTAGTCCCTCGTTGTTTAATGCTTGCCACATTATGTTATAAAAGCCCAGTGTAAAGCGACATGGATAAAACAGAAACAATTTCCAGTGTGCCTCATTTTGACCACCGGCTGCTCGGAATAAGTGCTGGGTGTTGAACCTTTGAAAAGGGGGGACAAATGTAGTGTTGAAAAGACTATTATACTATTACTCCTGGGTGGTTGGGTTGGAAGGATAAACATTTCCATTGCAACTGAATCCAAAGAACCAACAAGTTCTTATAAGGTTGCAAGTTCTCTGAATGCATAAATAACAATTTTACAAACAATTAAGAAAAAATACAGGCCTATTGCATGCTAAATCTATTATGAGAAAGTGAAAATTGGGCAACATTTTTGCCTTATAAGCAAGACACATAGAAGCAGTTAGATGTGACCAGAACCACCAGTGCACTTTTATGTACCACCTTTGCTTTTGAATAGTGTTTTATGTGACTTCATTAACTTTCCACAGACATATAAATTCTAACGCTAATTTTGGACTCAATATTATCTTTAATGAGATGTAGACAGCAGATAGTACAGCACAAATGAGCTCTTTCCTCTCCAGATGTTTCCTACTTTGTTTACTACTTTTAGCCCAGATGCTATGTCACAGCTCCCCAGCCAAACAACATTCACTATGGCTGCTATAAGCAATGTGTTAGTCTGTCATTAAGCACGGGAGAGAGTGAAGAGAGGGTGACTGAAGACCCTTTTTTGGCACAAGACCACAGATTTCTGGTTCTTTGCTTCACAAACATTTTTATAGTCATGACAGGCTATGACAAAACGACCGCCCCACTATGCCACACTAGAGACATCTAAATTTAACATGAGCCAATAAGAAACTGTAAACAGTAATACATGAGTTAATTATTGAGCCAAATTAGAGGTACAGTCCATTCTTTTAAGCTTGACCACACAATTCCCACAATATAAAAAACAGACATTGTAAAAATAGTGGTAGTGAGAGTAAATAATCTCTGTGTATCTGGCTCTGATAGAGGCCTTCTGTGTAGTTAGATGATGTCTGTGTCAGTGGTTTAGCAGTTAAAAGTAGTAGTTATTGTAGTACAAATAGTGTATTTGAAAAAGCATTTTTACTTGAATGCATATTTTGAATACACGCTCACATGTATAGACCTTTTTTAAAATTTATTTTAACTTTTATCAAAACAAAAAAGATAAAAGACATTGTAGCAGTATTTTTCAGTCTTATTCTATAAAACGGGTTAGACACACAATGACCATAGATGATTTGCCTACTCATTTGTGCTCTGTTATGTACACCCAGTATTTACAGACTCCCACCCAGCTCTAGATCACTAAGATTCTGTGTTTCTGTTTATCTAGAGCAGAATGTTTCATGTGGCATTCATTTAACTCTGTGCCTGACCCTGGTTTTGCCCTCACAGCGCCCCTCAACACCCTCTGTAAGCCACATCTAGGCAGGAGCGTCTAGGGCCCCAACCCATTAAAACCATCATTATTGAGCATGTGCATTAGAGATTTGAGAAAATATGGCAATCATGCTGCCGGTACACTAATCAACAAAGAGAACTATTAAAATGAACTAAAACTAAAAATTTTATTAAGACACATTGAGAAAACTACACTTTAGTCCCCTATGCACTTATTTAGTTACTTTTCATCTAAATGTACACTAAACTGCCTGGACTCATTACCACATGTTTGTATTTGTAAAATTATTATTTGAAATAGAGAAGTATATACACAGTACAGTAATATGGACTTTAGGTACATATGGGAGAATTGTTTGACATGTGTCCTTAAAGAAAGCATCACTGAAATACAATTCTAAATCTAAAGTTATTGTATAATTCTTGAACTTGGAGGCAGATTAATCCACACTTACAACTTCTGAGACGAACTTGTGTATATGTGTAATGTAGTTATAATAATTATTGTACTGACCGTATTATTTTCATGCATTTTAAAATTGCATGTATTTTCCTCTGTAGACCCTGTTAAATTGATTGCCACAGAAAAGCTGTGCCCTTTGACCTTTTGCAGAAGACATCACCCCTGTTACAAACTTCCACAATAAAAAAGCAAGCATGCCATAATGAGTGCTGCTTTATTCACATACATCCGAGTGAAAACATTTATTGGACTAATTACCCTGGTCTCCATATTGGAGTTTCTTCCTGTGTTACACATGGGTTGGCAGGCTTCCCAGTATTGTGTCAGAACCATTACCTCAGGACCAACTGCAAACACACAACTGGAACGAGCAGTGAGACTGAGAAAGTGGACAACATAAGACATAGTACAGGACTGTTCAAAATGATTAGTGAGCGATTATAAATTATTGTGTAAATTATTTTATTTTATTTTATTAATGCCATTGCAATTCTGAAATCTTAATAATCTGGTAACCTCAATAAAGATGCACGCTACTTCTACTGAAATATGTTATTAATTAATGTGAATACTGGTAATAGAGTACAAGTTTCTATTTTGTTACCGTCTAAGTTGAATGTTGTGTTTTTATTATTTTTTCACCAGTTAGGGGAAAGCCAGTATTGTAAAATAAATCTAGATGGCTGCAAATACTTGCTGTGTATCACAATATGTCTTCAGGTATAACTATGAGCATGTGAGCTTTCAACTGACAGCACTGACAGTACTCTGGGAGTATGATTTTAATACAGTCTGACCAGAAAGCACCGACTTGGTTGGAATTACAACAGATGGGATGATTTATGCTGTTTAACAGTCACTCACACATACAGTTATAACCACAAGGTAGCCAGCGTTAGCCAACAATGTTCCAGTTAGTCACTTTCGCCTTTTTATTGAAAATCAAACATCTAAACATGAATGTTTGTATTGATCACAGGCTCTTGAAAATGTGTTGTTTAAATACATTTTGTATTTTTTCATGATGTGTGTAGAATCCCTCATTCGTCCAGGTAGAATCCATGGCAACGGGTAGAGTTCAATTTGTCACCTGGACAAAAGTTTTGATAGAAGATGTTTCGCCGCTCATCCAAGCTGCTTGTTCAGTTCTGAAGAACAGAAGAAGCAGCTTGGATGTGCGGCAAGTGGTTTGTTCCACTGTGACGATATGGTACATACACTATCCTGTACTTGATGCAATAGAGTAAACCAATGCTCGTTGGTGCAGTACCTTGTTCTCTGTATGAATGCAGTGAGCTGGCATGGCTATTCAGACTATGGAAAAAAGTAATGTGTTTGTAATCAAATAAAGTTTAATCAAATAAAGAAATGCCACAGTCACTCATTATAGTTGAAATCTGCAGTCCACAGAGTCTTCCTCACAAGCATCATTTGACTGGCTTCATTTCTCACTTTACCAAAGTTTGAACAAATTCCTGTCAACAAGACTGTGTCATACTCCACCATTTCTGTTCAAAGAAATATTTTCTTTTTCAAAGAAGGTTTTTGATGACCTGGCAAACCCAGAATGAAATCTCTCTGTCACTTTAATACAGAAGCATATCAGTCTGGTCCAAACTCCCTCCAACACATCACATCAAATTAGTTTTTCAATGATGATATGAAGGAAGGAGCTGGTCGCCCATCATTTATAAACAAAATCACTTTTCTCTCACCTCAGATTAACAGAGTTTAATGCTTCATTCATTTCCTCTTTATCCTCATAAGCAGCATATTTATTTTGATACGGTGGACCTTACATGGCCCTGATTGGTTAATCCACCTGTCAATCACGCCCATCTGCAACATTGGTCTTTCTGACCACTACCAGTCACTCACACATATTAGCAAGATGGGTGAAGTGTCTTGCCTAGGGACACTTTGACAGAACTTGGTCCATCTGGCATCTGAACCTTCCCCCTTTGGGTCTAACCTGAGCCCTCTAGAATCTACGTTCTACAAGACATTAAGTTATCTGAAAAATGAAGAATCATAATGATCAATTTAATATGTTTATTTTAAAATAAAAACAAAAACGTACAATCAGAGCCAAGCCATTGGCACATGTTTTAAATGCTCACAGATTGTGTGAGTGTTCAGAATCTGCAGCAGACTCCACAGACTCCAGGAGTGCAGCAGCCACAGCAGAATTTACACTTAATGCCTCTCTTCTCTCTGCTCCTATAGTACGGACTCTGCACACAAAACATGTCTTAGCAACAATAATACACAAATGAATTTATTATATACTGACAAAACAATAAAGTATGAGTAAATAAATACAGGGAAGAATATGAACTACAGAGACACTAACCGACATGGCGTCCACTGACACTTCTTCTGCTTTCAGCTCAACTGGAATGTCCACATCCTCGGGCCCCTCCATCTCTGCCATCTAAGATCATACAGTGTGTTTAATGAGAGCAGCTCCAAGAACCTTTGGACAGTGCACGGAGCTCTGACTCTTACCTGGGAGTGTGCTCGTGCAGAGCTCTCCTGGATCCAGACAAACGCAAACAGCAGAGCCACAGCAGCAGCCACTCTCACAGTCTTCATCTTGGGTCTGTTGGAGCTCTCACACACTGGACTTGTGGATCGGAGACTGGTCCCTGTTCTTGGGTGTGATGGAGGACTGTGTGAAGTCTGCTGTATTTATACTGACATTGGGAGACTGTTGCCTCATCGGGGAAAGCACAGTACAGCTGAAGGGTCAGTGGCTGCATCTTTCCCATAAATCAGTGTTTTCAATTTTTTTTTTTTACCAACATTGAACTTCTTGTCTTCCATAATTGTTTCTTTCTTTCCCTGTTTTTGTAGTTGTGTAATATGTTTTTACATACTATGTTCTGTATCCAAAGAACAGAAGTTTCCCAGTTACTGTTTTGATCACATTTATGGGAAGAGTTGCAGCAGCTCACTGTCCATAGGTGAAGTGTGTTTTCCCCAATGAGGCAACAGTCTCCCAGTGTCAGTATAAATACAGCAGACTTCATACAGTCCTCCATCACACCCAAGAACAGGGACCAGTCTCCATCCCGATCCACAAGTCCAGTGTGTGAGAGCTCCAACAGACCCAAGATGAAGACTGTGAGAGTGGCTGCTGCTGTGGCTCTGCTGTTTGCGTTTGTCTGGATCCAGGAGAGCTCTGCACGAGCACACTCCCAGGTAAGAGTCAGAGCTCCGTGCACTGTCCAAAGGTTCTTGGAGCCGCTCTCATTAAACACACTGTATGATCTTAGATGGCAGAGATGGAGGGGCCCGAGGATGTGGACATTCCAGTTGAGCTGAAAGCAGAAGAAGTGTCAGTGGACGCCATGTCGGTTAGTGTCTCTGTAGTTCATATATTCTGTGACAGTGTACTTACTTACATTTGTACTATCTAACCATTTGTGTATTATTGTTGCTAACACATGTTTTGTTTGCAGAGTCCATATTATAGGAGCAGAGAGAAGAGAGGCATTAAGTGTAAATTCTGCTGTGGCTGCTGCACTCCTGGAGTCTGTGGAGTCTGCTGCAGATTCTGAACACTCACACAATCTGTGAGCATTTAAAACATGTGCCAATGGCTTGGCTGTGATTGTACGTTTTTGTTTTTATATTAAAATAAACGTATTAAATTGATCATTATGATTCTTCATTTTTCAGATTACTTAATGTCTTGTAGAACGTAGATTCTAGAGGGCTCAGGTTAGACCCAAAGGGGGAAGGTTCAGATGCCAGATGGACCAAGTTCTGTCAAAGTGTCCCTAGGCAAGACACTTCACCCATCTTGCTAATATGTGTGAGTGACTGGTAGTGGTCAGAAAGACCAATGTTGCAGATGGGCATGATTGACAGGTGGATTAACCAATCAGGGCCATGTAAGGTCCACCGTATCAAAATAAATATGCTGCTTATGAGGATAAAGAGGAAATGAATGAAGCATTATACTCTGTTAATCTGAGGTGAGAGAAAAGTGATTTTGTTTATAAATGATGGGCGACCAGCTCCTTCCTTCATATCATCATTGAAAAACTAATTTGATGTGATGTGTTGGAGGGAGTTTGGACCAGACTGATATGCTTCTGTATTAAAGTGACAGAGAGATTTCATTCTGGATTCGCCAACTTATCAAAAACCTTTAAAAAAGAAAATATTTCTTTGAACAGAAATGGTGGTGCATGACACAATCTACATGTTGACAGCAATTTGTTCAAACATTGGTTAAAAGAGAAATGAAGCCAGTCAAATGATGCTTGTGAGGAAGACTAGCAGAAAACAACAGAGTAGAATTATCCATTATATCTATAGGTGAAGAGCAGTGACGGAGAGGACAACAGAGAATCCCCCAGAGCCCACACAGGCCTGGCCCCCAACATGTTTTATATCATTTCTGATTTAAAATTGAACACTGTTTGATATTAAATAAAAATAAATAAATTTTTTGCCACAGTATGCTACTGTTAAGTAGAGAGAGTGAAACAGAGGAGAGAATAGGGAGAGACATTTGGCAAAGTGTGATGGAAGTGGCCAGTCCAGCAAATACACTGTGAGAACACATGTGCACATGTATGCAAAACTTTTAAATAAATATGAACAATTTTATGAAAAATGATAGCTTGGTTCCATTAAAACTGACTGCTGCCTTACATGTTGATCAGAACTCTAATAAGATCAGAAAATAAATGTATCATTATTTTTCATTCACTGTGACTATTGAACGTTTCAATAAATGTACTGCAAAAAATCTAAACAAAAAATCAATAATGGATCAAACACATTTCTATGAATAAATGAATCGAACAATTCCATTACACTCTTGCTTTTGAAATTGTGGACACCTTTATTTTCAAAAATCTAAATCATTACAGAATGTCTCTGTTGTTAGCTGATGGACATGTGTTCAGAATCTGCAGCAGACTCCACAGACTCCAGGAGTGCAGCAGCCACAGCAGAATTTACACTTAATGCCTCTCTTCTCTCTGCTCCTATAGTACGGACTCTGCACACAAAACATGTGTTAGCAACAATAATACACAAATGAATTTATTATATGCTGAAAAAACAATAAAATATGAGTAAATAAATACAGGGAAGAATATGAACTACAGAGACACTAACCGACATGGCGTCCACTGACACTTCTTCTGCTTTCAGCTCAACTGGAATGTCCACATCCTCGGGCCCCTCCATTTCTGCCATCTAAGATCATACAGTGTGTAATGAGAGCGGCTCCAAGAACCTTTGGACAGTGCACGGAGCTCTGACTCTTACCTGGGAGTGTGCTCGTGCAGAGCTCTCCTGGATCCAGACAAACGCAAACAGCAGAGCCACAGCAGCAGCCACTCTCACAGTCTTCATCTTGGGTCTGTTGGAGCTCTCACACACTGGACTTGTGGATCGGGATGGAGACTGGTCCCTGTTCTTGGGTGTGATGGAGGACTGTATGAAGTCTGCTGTATTTATACTGACACTGGGAGACTGTTGCCTCATCGGGGAAAACACACTTCACCTATGGACAGTGAGCTGCTGCAACTCTTCCCATAAATGTGATCAAAACAGTAACTGGGAAACTTCTGTTCTTTGGATACAGAACATAGTATGTAAAAACATATTACACAAGTACAAATACTTTTTTGTTACAGTATTAGTTGTTTACACATTATCTTTACAAATATGATTGTATTTGAATCTGATTTGGACACATGAATAAACCAAACATGTCTTTATGGCGATCCTTTTACAAATAAATATTTGACTGGTATAAGCACAATAGAAAGGCCAACTGCATTTAAAGGTATTATATGTACGTTTCTGGTGGTAGGATGTCACCTGTATGATTCAGTGGAAATTGAATGTTAAAACAATACCTCTATTTTTTTTAACAATAAGATTCTAAAGATTCATCATTGAACAAAGCAGCACTTGTAACTTCATGACCTTGGAGGTAAACAGCAGCAGTGTTAGATTAAAAAATCTTTTGTTTAATTATTTTGTATTCAGATTTTAAAGGCATTGCAAAGGCATTATATTTGAGTGCCTCAACAACAGGGAAAGAAACACAAACAATTATGGAAGACAGACGTTCAACTTTGGTGAAAAATAAATGGAAAACACTGATTTATGGGAAAGATGCAGCCACTGACCCTTCAGCTGGACTGTGCTTTCCCGATGAGGCAACAGTCTCCCAGTGTCAGTATAAATACAGCAGACTTCACACAGTCCTCCATCACACCCAAGAACAGGGACCAGTCTCCGATCCACAAGTCCAGTGTGTGAGAGCTCCAACAGACCCAAGATGAAGACTGTGAGAGTGGCTGCTGCTGTGGCTCTGCTGTTTGCGTTTGTCTGGATCCAGGAGAGCTCTGCACGAGCACACTCCCAGGTAAGAGTCAGAGCTCCGTGCACTGTCCAAAGGTTCTTGAGCTGCTCTCATTAAACACACTGTATGATCTTAGATGGCAGAGATGGAGGGGCCCGAGGATGTGGACATTCCAGTTGAGCTGAAAGCAGAAGAAGTGTCAGTGGACGCCATGTCGGTTAGTGTCTCTGTAGTTCATATATTCTGTGACAGTGTACTTACTTACATTTGTACTATCTAATCATTTGTGTATTATTGTTGCTAACACATGTTTTGTTTGCAGAGTCCATATTATAGGAGCAGAGAGAAGAGAGGCATTAAGTGTAAATTCTGCTGTGGCTGCTGCACTCCTGGAGTCTGTGGAGTCTGCTGCAGATTCTGAACACTCACACAATCTGTGAGCATTTAAAACATGTGCCAATGGCTTGGCTGTGATTGTACGTTTTTGTTTTTATATTAAAATAAACGTATTAAATTGATCATTATGATTCTTCATTTTTCAGATAACTTAATGTCTTGTAGAACGTAGATTCTAGAGGGCTCAGGTTAGACCCAAAGGGGGAAGGTTCAGATGCCAGATGGACCAAGTTCTGTCAAAGTGTCCTTAGGCAAGACACTTCACCCATCTTGCTAATATGTGTGAGTGACTGGTAGTGGTCAGAAAGACCAATGTTGCAGATGGGCATGATTGACAGGTGGATTAACCAATCAGGGCCATGTAAGGTCCACCTGTATGAAAATAAATATGCTGCTTATGAGGATAAATAGGAAATGAATGAAGCATTCTACTCTGTGAATAGGTGGTGAGTTAATAGTGATATTGTTTATTAATGATGGTCGACCAGCTCCTTCCTTATTATCATCATTGAAAAACTAATTTTATTTTATGTGTTTGAGGGAGTTTGGACCAGACTGATATGCTTCTGTATTAAAGTGACAGAGAGATTTCATTCTGGATTCGCCAACTTATCAAAAACCTTTAAAAAAGAAAATATTTCTTTGAACAGAAATGGTGGTGCATGACACAATCTACATGTTGACAGCAATTTGTTCAAACATTGGTTAAAGAGAAATGAAACCAGTCAAATGATGCTTGTGAGGAAGACTAGCAGAAAACAACAGAGTAGAATTATCCATTATATCTATAGGTGAAGAGCAGTGACGGAGAGGACAACAGAGAAATCCCCCAAGAGCCCACACAGGCCTGGCCCCCAACATGTTTTTATATCATTTCTGATTTAAAATTGAACACTGTTTCATATTAAATAAAATAAATAAATTTTTTTGCCACAGTATGCTACTGTTAAGTAGAGAGAGTGAAACAGAGGAGAGAATAGGGAGAGACATTTGGCAAAGTGTGATGGAAGTAGCCAGTCCAGCAAATACACTGTGAGAACACATGTGCACATGTATGCAAAACTTTTAAATAAATATGAACAATTTTATGAAAAATGATAGCTTGGTTCCATTAAAACTGACTGCTGCCTTACATGTTGATCAGAACTCTAATAAGATCAGAAAATAAATGTATCATTATTTTTCATTCACTGTGACTATTGAACGTTTCAATAAATGTACTGCAAAAAATCTAAACAAAAAATCAATAATGGACCAAACACATTTCTATGAATAAATGAATCGAACAATTCCATTACACTCTTGCTTTTGAAATTGTGGACACCTTTATTTTCAAAAATCTAAATCATTACAGAATGTCTCTGTTGTTAGCTGATGGACATGTGTTCAGAATCTGCAGCAGACTCCACAGATTCCAGGAGTGCAGCAGCCACAGCAGAATTTACACTTAATGCCTCTCTTCTCTCTGCTCCTATAGTACGGACTCTGCACACAAAACATGTGTTAGCAACAATAATACACAAATGAATTTATTATATACTGAAAAAACAATAAAATATGAGTAAATAAATACAGGGAAGAATATGAACTACAGAGACACTAACCGACATGGCGTCCACTGACACTTCTTCTGCTTTCAGCTCAACTGGAATGTCCACATCCTCGGGCCCCTCCATCTCTGCCATCTAAGATCATACAGTGTTTAATGAGAGCAGCTCCAAGAACCTTTGGACAGTGCACGGAGCTCTGACTCTTACCTGGGAGTGTGCTCGTGCAGAGCTCTCCTGGATCCAGACAAACGCAAACAGCAGAGCCACAGCAGCAGCCACTCTCACAGTCTTCATCTTGGGTCTGTTGGAGCTCTCACACACTGGACTTGTGGATCGGGATGGAGACTGGTCCCTGTTCTTGGGTGTGATGGAGGACTGTATGAAGTCTGCTGTATTTATACTGACACTGGGAGACTGTTGCCTCATCGGGGAAAACACACTTCACCTATGGACAGTGAGCTGCTGCAACTCTTCCCATAAATGTGATCAAAACAGTAACTGGGAAACTTCTGTTCTTTGGATACAGAACATAGTATGTAAAAACATATTACACAAGTACAAATACTTTTTTGTTACAGTATTAGTTGTTTACACATTATCTTTACAAATATGATTGTATTTGAATCTGATTTGGACACATGAATAAACCAAACATGTCTTTATGGCGATCCTTTTACAAATAAATATTTGACTGGTATAAGCACAATAGAAAGGCCAACTGCATTTAAAGGTATTATATGTACGTTTCTGGTGGTAGGATGTCACCTGTATGATTCAGTGGAAATTGAATGTTAAAACAATACCTCTATTTTTTTTAACAATAAGATTCTAAAGATTCATCATTGAACAAAGCAGCACTTGTAACTCCATGACCTTGGAGGCAAACAGCAGCAGTGTTAGATTAAAAAAAATCTTTTGTTTAATTATTTTGTATTCAGATTTTAAAGGCATTGCAAAGGCATTATATTTGAGTGCCTCAACAACAGGGAAAGAAACACAAACAATTATGGAAGACGAGACGTTCAACTTTGGTGAAAAATAAATGGAAAACACTGATTTATGGGAAAGATGCAGCCACTGACCCTTCAGCTGTACTGTGCTTTCCCCGATGAGGCAACAGTCTCCCAGTGTCAGTATAAATACAGCAGACTTCACACAGTCCTCCATCACACCCAAGAACAGGGACCAGTCTCCATCCCGATCCACAAGTCCAGTGTGTGAGAGCTCCAACAGACCCAAGATGAAGACTGTGAGAGTGGCTGCTGCTGTGGCTCTGCTGTTTGCGTTTGTCTGGATCCAGGAGAGCTCTGCACGAGCACACTCCCAGGTAAGAGTCAGAGCTCCGTGCACTGTCCAAAGGTTCTTGGAGCTGCTCTCATTAAACACACTGTATGATCTTAGATGGCAGAGATGGAGGGGCCCGAGGATGTGGACATTCCAGTTGAGCTGAAAGCAGAAGAAGTGTCAGTGGACGCCATGTCGGTTAGTGTCTCTGTAGTTCATATATTCTGTGACAGTGTACTTACTTACATTTGTACTATCTAATCATTTGTGTATTATTGTTGCTAACACATGTTTTGTTTGCAGAGTCCATATTATAGGAGCAGAGAGAAGAGAGGCATTAAGTGTAAATTCTGCTGTGGCTGCTGCACTCCTGGAGTCTGTGGAGTCTGCTGCAGATTCTGAACACTCACACAATCTGTGAGCATTTAAAACATGTGCCAATGGCTTGGCTGTGATTGTACGTTTTTGTTTTTATATTAAAATAAACGTATTAAATTGATCATTATGATTCTTCATTTTTCAGATAACTTAATGTCTTGTAGAACGTAGATTCTAGAGGGCTCAGGTTAGACCCAAAGGGGGAAGGTTAAGATGCCAGATGGACCAAGTTCTGTCAAAGTGTCCTTAGGCAAGACACTTCACCCATCTTGCTAATATGTGTGAGTGACTGGTAGTGGTCAGAAAGACCAATGTTGCAGATGGGCATGATTGACAGGTGGATTAACCAATCAGGGCCATGTAAGGTCCACCGTATCAAAATAAATATGCTGCTTATGAGGATAAAGAGGAAATGAATGAAGCATTAAACTCTGTTAATCTGAGGTGAGAGAAAAGTGATTTTGTTTATAAATGATGGGCGACCAGCTCCTTCCTTCATATCATCATTGAAAAACTAATTTGATGTGATGTGTTGGAGGGAGTTTGGACCAGACTGATATGCTTCTGTATTAAAGTGACAGAGAGATTTCATTCTGGATTCGCCAACTTATCAAAAACCTTTAAAAAAGAAAATATTTCTTTGAACAGAAATGGTGGTGCATGACACAATCTACATGTTGACAGCAATTTGTTCAAACATTGGTTAAAAGAGAAATGAAGCCAGTCAAATGATGCTTGTGAGGAAGACTAGCAGAAAACAACAGAGTAGAATTATCCATTATATCTATAGGTGAAGAGCAGTGACGGAGAGGACAACAGAGAATCCCCCAGAGCCCACACAGGCCTAGCCCCCAACATGTTTTATATAATTTCTGATGTAAAATTGAACACTGTTTCATATTAAATAAAAAATAAATAATTTTTTTGCCACAGTATGCTACTGTTAAGTAGAGAGAGTGAAACAGAGGAGAGAATAGGGAGAGACATTTGGCAAAGTGTGATGGAAGTGGCCAGTCCAGCAAATACACTGTGAGAACACATGTGCACATGTATGCAAAACTTTTAAATAAATATGAACAATTTTATGAAAAATGATAGCTTGGTTCCATTAAAACTGACTGCTGCCTTACATGTTGATCAGAACTCTAATAAGATCAGAAAATAAATGTATCATTATTTTTCATTCACTGTGACTATTGAACGTTTCAATAAATGTACTGCAAAAAATCTAAACAAAAAATCAATAATGGACCAAACACATTTCTATGAATAAATGAATCGAACAATTCCATTACACTCTTGCTTTTGAAATTGTGGACACCTTTATTTTCAAAAATCTAAATCATTACAGAATGTCTCTGTTGTTAGCTGATGGAAATGTGTTCAGAATCTGCAGCAGACTCCACAGATTCCAGGAGTGCAGCAGCCACAGCAGAATTTACACTTAATGCCTCTCTTCTCTCTGCTCCTATAGTACGGACTCTGCACACAAAACATGTGTTAGCAACAATAATACACAAATGAATTTATTATATACTGAAAAAACAATAAAATATGAGTAAATAAATACAGGGAAGAATATGAACTACAGAGACACTAACCGACATGGCGTCCACTGACACTTCTTCTGCTTTCAGCTCAACTGGAATGTCCACATCCTCGGGCCCCTCCATCTCTGCCATCTAAGATCATACAGTGTTTAATGAGAGCAGCTCCAAGAACCTTTGGACAGTGCACGGAGCTCTGACTCTTACCTGGGAGTGTGCTCGTGCAGAGCTCTCCTGGATCCAGACAAACGCAAACAGCAGAGCCACAGCAGCAGCCACTCTCACAGTCTTCATCTTGGGTCTGTTGGAGCTCTCACACACTGGACTTGTGGATCGGGATGGAGACTGGTCCCTGTTCTTGGGTGTGATGGAGGACTGTGTGAAGTCTGCTGTATTTATACTGACACTGGGAGACTGTTGCCTCATTGGGGAAAACACACTTCACCTATGGACAGTGAGCTGCTGCAACTCTTCCCGTAAATGTGATCAAAACAGTAACTGGGAAACTTCTGTTCTTTGGATACAGAACATAGTATGTAAAAACATATTACACAAGTACAAATACTTTTTTGTTACAGTATTAGTTGTTTACACATTATCTTTACAAATATGATTGTATTTGAATCTGATTTGGACACATGAATAAACCAAACATGTCTTTATGGCGATCCTTTTACAAATAAATATTTGACTGGTATAAGCACAATAGAAAGGCCAACTGCATTTAAAGGTATTATATGTACGTTTCTGGTGGTAGGATGTCACCTGTATGATTCAGTGGAAATTGAATGTTAAAACAATACCTCTATTTTTTTTAACAATAACATCCTAAAGATTCATCATTGAACAAAGCAGCACTTGTAACTCCATGACCTTGGAGGCAAACAGCAGCAGTGTTAGATTAAAAAAAATCTTTTGTTTAATTATTTTGTATTCAGATTTTAAAGGTATTGCAAAGGCATTATATTTGAGTGCCTCAACAACAGGGAAAGAAACACAAACAATTATAGAATATGAGAAGTTCAATTTTGGTAAAAAATAAAAATAAAAAATTGAAAACATTGATTTATGGGAAAGATGCAGCCACTGACCCTTCAGCTGGACTGTGCTTTCCCCGATGAGGCAACAGTCTCCCAGTGTCAGTATAAATACAGCAGACTTCATACAGTCCTCCATCACACCCAAGAACAGGGACCAGTCTCCATCCCGATCCACAAGTCCAGTGTGTGAGAGCTCCAACAGACCCAAGATGAAGACTGTGAGAGTGGCTGCTGCTGTGGCTCTGCTGTTTGCGTTTGTCTGGATCCAGGAGAGCTCTGCACGAGCACACTCCCAGGTAAGAGTCAGAGCTCCGTGCACTGTCCAAAGGTTCTTGGAGCTGCTCTCATTAAACACACTGTATGATCTTAGATGGCAGAGATGGAGGGGCCCGAGGATGTGGACATTCCAGTTGAGCTGAAAGCAGAAGAAGTGTCAGTGGACGCCATGTCGGTTAGTGTCTCTGTATTTCATATTCTTCCCTGTATTTATTTACTCATATTTTATTGTTTTTTCAGCATATAATAAATTCATTTGTGTATTATTGTTGCTAACACATGTTTTGTGTGCAGAGTCCGTACTATAGGAGCAGAGAGAAGAGAGGCATTAAGTGTAAATTCTGCTGTGGCTGCTGCACTCCTGGAATCTGTGGAGTCTGCTGCAGATTCTGAACACATGTCCATCAGCTAACAACAGAGACATTCTGTAATGATTTAGATTTTTGAAAATAAAGGTTTCCACAATTTCAAAAGCAAGCGTGTAATCGAATTGTTTGATTCATTTATTCATAGAAATGTGTTTGGTCCATTATTGATTTTTTGTTTAGATTTTTTGCAGTACATTTATTGAAATGTTCAATAGTCACAGTGAATGAAAAATAATGATACATTTATTTTCTGATCTTATTAGAGTTCTGCTCAACATGTAAGGCAGCAGTCAGTTTTAATGGAACCAAGCTATCATTTTTCATAAAATTGTTCATATTTATTTAAAAGTTTTGCATACATGTGCACATGTGTTCTCACAGTGTATTTGCTGGACTGGCCAGTTCCATCACACTTTGCCAAATGTCTCTCCCTATTCTCTCCTCTGTTTCACTCTCTCTACTTAACAAAAAATGTATATTTTTTTTATTTAATATGAAACAGTGTTCAATTTTAAATCAGAAATGATATAAAACATGTTGGGGGCCAGGCCTGTGTGGGCTCTGGGGGATTCTCTGTTGTCCTCTCCGTCACTGCTCTTCACCTATAGATATAATGGATAATTCTACTCTGTTGTTTTCTGCTAGTCTTCCTCACAAGCATCATTTGACTGGCTTCATTTCTCTTTTAACCAAAGTTTGAACAAATTGCTGTCAACAGGTAGATTGTGTCATGCACCACCATTTCTGTTCAAAGAAATATTTTCTTTTTTAAAGGTTTTTGATAAGTTGGCGAATCCAGAATGAAATCTCTCTGTCACTTTAATACAGAAGCATATCAGTCTGGTCCAAACTCCCTCCAACACATCACATCAAATTAGTTTTTCAATGATGATATGAGTATAATGCTTCATTCATTTCCTCTTTATCCTCATAAGCAGCATATTTATTTTGATACGGTGGACCTTACATGGCCCTGATTGGTTAATCCACCTGTCAATCATGCCCATCTGCAACATTGGTCTTTCTGACCACTACCAGTCACTCACACATATTAGCAAGATGGGTGAAGTGTCTTGCCTAAGGACACTTTGACAGAACTTGGTCCATCTGGCATCTGAACCTTCCCCCTTTGGGTCTAACCTGAGCCCTCTAGAATCTACGTTCTACAAGACATTAAGTTATCTGAAAAATGAAGAATCATAATGATCAATTTAATACGTTTATTTTAATATAAAAACAAAAACGTACAATCACAGCCAAGCCATTGGCACATGTTTTAAATGCTCACAGATTGTGTGAGTGTTCAGAATCTGCAGCAGACTCCACAGACTCCAGGAGTGCAGCAGCCACAGCAGAATTTACACTTAATGCCTCTCTTCTCTCTGCTCCTATAATATGGACTCTTCAAACAAAACATGTGTCAGCAACAATAATACACAAATGGTTAGATAGTACAAATGTAAGTAAGTACACTGTCACAGAATATATGAACTACAGAGACACTAACCAACATGGCGTCCACTGACACTTCTTCTCCTTTCAGCTCAACTGGAATGTCCACATCCTCGGGCCCCTCCATCTCTGCCATCTAAGATCATACAGTGTGTTTAATGAGAGCAGCTCCAAGAACCTTTGGACAGTGCACGGAGCTCTGACTCTTACCTGGGAGTGTGCTCGTGCAGAGCTCTCCTGGATCCAGACAAACGCAAACAGCAGAGCCACAGCAGCAGCCACTCTCACAGTCTTCATCTTGGGTCTGTTGGAGCTCTCACACACTGGACTTGTGGATCGGGATGGAGACTGGTCCCTGTTCTTGGGTGTGATGGAGGACTGTGTGAAGTCTGCTGTATTTATACTGACACTGGGAGACTGTTGCCTCATCGGGGAAAGCACAGTCCAGCTGAAGGGTCAGTGGCTGCATCTTTCCCATAAATCAATGTTTTCAATTTTTTTTTTTTTTTTTTTACCAAAATTGAACTTCTCATATTCTATAATTGTTTGTGTTTCTTTCCCTGTTGTTGAGGCACTCAAATATAATGCCTTTGCAATACCTTTAAAATCTGAATACAAAATAATTAAACAAAAGATTTTTTTTAATCTAACACTGCTGCTGTTTGCCTCCAAGGTCATGGAGTTACAAGTGCTGCTTTGTTCAATGATGAATCTTTAGGATGTTATTGTTAAAAAAAATAGAGGTATTGTTTTAACATTCAATTTCCACTGAATCATACAGGTGACATCCTACCACCAGAAACGTACATATAATACCTTTAAATGCAGTTGGCCTTTCTATTGTGCTTATACCAGTCAAATATTTATTTGTAAAAGGATCGCCATAAAGACATGTTTGGTTTATTCATGTGTCCAAATCAGATTCAAATACAATCATATTTGTAAAGATAATGTGTAAACAACTAATAATGTAACACAAATTTGTTTGTACTTGTGTAATATGTTTTTACATACTATGTTCTGTATCCAAAGAACAGAAGTTTCCCAGTTACTGTTTTGATCACATTTACGGGAAGAGTTGCAGCAGCTCACTGTCCATAGGTGAAGTGTGTTTTCCCCAATGAGGCAACAGTCTCCCAGTGTCAGTATAAATACAGCAGACTTCACACAGTCCTCCATCACACCCAAGAACAGGGACCAGTCTCCATCCCGATCCACAAGTCCAGTGTGTGAGAGCTCCAACAGACCCAAGATGAAGACTGTGAGAGTGGCTGCTGCTGTGGCTCTGCTGTTTGCGTTTGTTTGGATCCAGGAGAGCTCTGCACGAGCACACTCCCAGGTAAGAGTCAAAGCTCCGTGCACTGTCCAAAGGTTCTTGGAGCTGCTCTCATTAAACACACTGTATGATCTTAGATGGCAGAGATGGAGGGGCCCGAGGATGTGGACATTCCAGTTGAGCTGAAAGCAGAAGAAGTGTCAGTGGACGCCATGTCGGTTAGTGTCTCTGTAGTTCATATTCTTCCCTGTATTTATTTACTCATATTTTATTGTTTTTTCAGTATATAATAAATTCATTTGTGTATTATTGTTGCTAACACATGTTTTGTGTGCAGAGTCCGTACTATAGGAGCAGAGAGAAGAGAGGCATTAAGTGTAAATTCTGCTGTGGCTGCTGCACTCCTGGAGTCTGTGGAGTCTGCTGCAGATTCTGAACACATTTCCATCAGCTAACAACAGAGACATTCTGTCATGATTTAGATTTTTGAAAATAAAGGTTTCCACAATTTCAAAAGCAAGCGTGTAATCGAATTGTTTGATTCATTTATTCATAGAAATGTGTTTGGTCCATTATTGATTTTTTGTTTAGATTTTTTGCAGTACATTTATTGAAACGTTCAGTAGTCACAGTCAATGAAAAATAACGTGTATGTGTGTGTATAATATGGCCAAAAATGTATTTTGTTTTTAATTTAATATGAAACAGTGTTTTATTTTTAGATGAGAAATTATATTAAAAATGTTGTGGGCCAGGCCTGTTATTCATTAATAAATATTTTCTAAAATACTATTTGGTATCAGTTAGCATACTGTGAATTGTCTATAAAATACAATGTTAAATTAGAGGCAACACACAGAATAAGGCAGTTGTTCAGTGATTGAAACGCTAAGACCTGGAGGGGTTATCTCACATATCGATTGGTTACAGTGCCACAGTCTGTTGACACAGCTTGTCCATTTATCATGTTTTACCATAAATTAACAGAGATTTGGGGTATTTCAAATGGGGGTGGTAAAAAATGACTTAAGTTTGGACATAATGTACTTGTCCATTGTATTTGAAATAAAGAAGGCAAAAAGGAACTTATTAGCCATATATGGGCCTCCAACAAACTTCCTGAGACACAGTGGTGGTGGCATGCTCTAATCCACCTCTACACCTCCTGCTGTTTGGGTTGGTGAGGTATGGCATATCGCCATGGTAGAAAGCTTTAACTGTTATGTTATTCAGCTGCATCACACCTCACATGCTCTATAAGGGCCACAGGGGTCATATAAACAGTCTGTTGTTAGTGCCAGGCCTAAACCATTAGGAAACACCCCCACTCTGATCAAATCTGCAATGAAACTTATAAGTTCAATATGTGGTATTAGAACAATAGCAGTGCTGTGCTTTTATTCCTGTCATTAAATTGTAGTTATAATTTCATTCGGCTCATACAAGTAGCATGTAGAGCCTGTATAACTTTGCACAGGGCAACAGTGTGGTGCCTCACAGTGTGTAACAGGGCTGAGCCAGTGCCAGGCCTTGTGCCCAGACGGTTGCCCTGCACGTCCCTATCCCACAGAGCCACTGCCAAACCACACAAGGAGATAGTAAATGAGAGCGTTGCTTCCTCCCCCGACCGGCACACACGCACCATGTGGTTTGTTTTATCTGACTCACAGGAGGAACAATGGTGGCGCGTAGCAGAGGCAGCAATTAGAGGCCTGTTCATCTGTATAAACGACACTGCAGCAGCTCAATAAATGTACAACCTATAGTCTCTGTTAAAACTACGCACTGGAGTACATGGGTGGTACTGCACATTGTACAGCGTGGTGTTCTTGTTTTCATTTGTTGAGGTTTTAGCAGCGAGCCAAAAAACTTATAAATAATAATTATTTTCTTTTAATACTTAAAAAGTTCAAATTAGTGCTTCAAGTCAACATCCTCATAAGTCCACCCTTGATATTTTCATTGCAGGATTCAGGCCTTGGTTGATATGAAGCTTTACACAATGCCAGTGATAAGGGCCTACCCTTAGCATCTAGCACACTGAAAATAAAAGCAGTTTGTGTCAAGCTAAAAACAGTGACAGCAAAGTCAATGTTGTGACCAATTCCATCAGGTGGTTGGGCATCATTACACTGATGCCAATGCCATAAGCTTCTAGTCTCTGACTCAAAATTGGTGTACATTTGTTGAAGTATGTTACATACGTTGATGTATTTTATAACAGATTTATGATTGACAAATTAGTCACCAATTTTCCCAGCTAGTGTGAACCAAGGCTGTAGCACAGGTCACACTCCAGGGCAAAAGCTCTGAGTCATTCACACATCCAGACACAAGACAAGCTCTGAGGTCAAGACCTATAGAGCTAATTAAAGACATTTCCACCACTCACATATGTGCGGGGGAAGAGGAGCTCAGATGAACCTGCCTCTCATCACTGCTTTTGCCATGTCCATCTTCAGGATCTTTATTAGGGCAATAAGAGATTTGATAGTTCTTCCACAGACCCTCCAAGTAGTGTCAAAGGTGGCTTTGGATGCATGGCAAAGCCTAATCCTGACCTGAATGAGTGGGAGGAAGACAAACATTCCTTACCCCCTGGAGCACTCATGCCCAGTAAAAATCTGCTTACCCACAATGCACCTCTCGTCTTAAATGAACAGCCCCCCTGGAGTCTGTAGTGGCACAGAGAAATATCGTTCTTGTAGAAGTCACATGTGTCAGCTTCAGTTCAGTTACAGGCCTACTGGGCCCTAACTGGGTACATTATATCCACTTCTACTGCTCTTAATATACTTTAATAAGACCTGTTTTCTATTAATTCTCCCTTGAAACCGGTAGTAACACGGCTACTAGGCACATATAAAACTGAATGAATGGAGTGGGGCTGCCAGCAGTCTAAAGGGGGAGAGCAGAAATCCTTGAGGATTTGTCCTTACCAACTGGCTCCTGAGTCCAATATAATGGCTGTGCCCATGGCTCTCATAGCAGGAAAGGGAATATTTGGGCAGCCTGTAAGCATTAATATGTTTAAGGAGTGCAGTTTGATTCAAGAGAGGTCATAAAGCACATGCATGTCACATCCTGAAAAGTACGACAGAGCCGGTATGCTTTGCACCTCAGCTGAATGAGGACAATGGCTTTGTGTGGACTCCAAATGTGAAATAGGCATGCTGTATATGACTCCTATCTGCTTATGGCACCCATAGGGTGAGCTGCAGGTTGGTCTGGTCCATGTTATGTGTGGTGATAAAACCTACCACACCTGCTGCTACTAACCCTTCAGACTGAGGCTCATAAATATTGTCCATTTGTCATTCAGGAAACAAGTCATTCAAGCAGTGCACACAGGGGCATACTGTGTAAGTCCACCACAAGGAATGGGATGAAGGCCCTCAATATTCTGAATCAAACCACTGCAATATGTTTTTATTAAAAGCCTATTTATTTTGGTAAATTGCTTGTTTCCTATAGCAACTTCACTTTAATCACATAATTTTGTTAATAATTTCAGAAATAAGGGGAGCTATTTCATTTGGCTGATTTGTTCAAAGTGTGTTGGTCCATATTTGACCAGTATTTTGACCAGTTGCTCTTGTGGACTGTGCCAAACTCTATGGCTAAACCAGATTAGTGTTTCAATATATCCTTCAAAAGAAATGGCAAGTGAAGCCTCATTATAGGGTTATTATATGATATGATTATTATACGCTGCAGATCATAACACATTTTATAATCTTGGACATGGTTATTTATCCCACCAAAGTCATAACTCCCATTTGCTCTGGAGCAAATGTGTCACAGCAACCCAACCCAATAAAGGTTTCACTGACACTGCACACCGCACTGCCAATGCACTCAAAACAGGCTGCTTTAAGAACCCTATCAACAATCTATACAGTACGGCTCAGAGCCCAGTGGGTCATTTCCTGTTTGTGGTTTCACTTGTTATGCCTTTGAAGCAGGTTTTAATAATAGGACTCACTCGGGCCTAATGAAAATGCTGGCTGTTAGATTAAAAGGGAGATCTCGTCTGAGCCACCTAACCACACACAGCACAAACAGTGCAGCGCACATACGCCGTTTACAGAAGTGGTTTAGCTGCTCCCTGTGATGTGTGAGTGAATGCTAACCCCCTTGACAACACAGACACTTCTCCTGCAAAACCAGTGGTCAGGAGGCAAAGGTATGTTGGGTAAAATAGCAGTGGTTCTCTGTCTTTACTTTTATTTTTCCGTTGCAGACAGCACAACGTGGGTCTTTAAAGGTGGTCCCGTGCTTAATGAATCCACTTCAGTGCCATTGCTCTTTAGGTCTAATCCCTGTCGAGTCTGAAGCATTGATAGTCTGGCCCACTGTGGATGACATCTGTGATTCGTTCATTAACTCGTAACCAGCAGCAGATGCCTTTAAAACTTAGGACCAAGTGCATCTATGCCTGCTTTTATTGGCCATCCAGTCTTAATTTATTCTCGATAGACCAAGTTGGAGGCCAAAAATGGTAACAATAGAGTATGTTACAAAACATTATGTTACAAAAGTATTATGTTACAAAAATATAATGTGTAAGGTTCACTTTATTGTTCCTATAGAAAAATATGTCTTCTGCATTTGACCCATCCTTGAATGTGGCTGGGGCAACCTGTCCGGAGCAGTGGGCTCAGCGCCTGAGGACCCATCTCCAGATGTTGAGCAAGGCTTGGTCAGGACTACCTTAGTTGGAGGCTATTACCAATCGTGCATGTTTTTGGGGTGATGGGGGACACTGGGGAGCCTGGGGAAAACATAAGAAAAAAAAAACGGCGTACAGAAAGGCCGAGACCCAAAGGACCCTTCTTGCTGTAAGGTCACACAGCCATCATGCTTTATTCATTCATCTATTGTGGTTCTTGGCCACAGCTGCCCGGCGACACATCTTCCACTAAGGTTTCTCAGTAGCTAAACACAAAAGCAAGATCGGTCCATTTTCTTGCCCAGTGACTCAGTGCAACTAGGCCACAATGACTGGTTGCTTTGGTGCCATTCACGAAGCTGACTACATCATTGAGAATTAAACCCCCTTTTTGAGCTGCCGTCACACACTCTGTTAAAACCCAATAGACCGTGTCCAATCCTTTGGTTGGAGCAAGCACTGTGTCATACTGTGTGAGATGGATTTAACAAATGTTGAGAAAATTACCATTATACACTGCCTGAGGGACACTAATGCTTCATATACCACTTCAGAAATTACTGTATAAATAAAATGTATCTCAATTGCATTAAGAAGGGTTATTGGAACCATATTCATCTCCGTGGAAATGCTTGAATTTCAATTTACCGATTAAGGGCCATTTTTCACATGAAATCCATGAGTGTAAAAGACAATAAGAATAAAAAGGCTCTCTTATACAGTCACAATGTTTTTTAATAAAACACATGTACACATATGCAGTCCTATGACCATACATTTAATCAATCCTAATTTTTAAACCTAGAACATGAATAAGTCTGTCTTATTATTTTTAACTCTTCAACACATTGAAATCAGTAGATGAGGTCAAATAAATCACTCACTGTGACATCAGACTTGTTAAAGATATGCACTGTTATAAGGAAGTCAACGAATATTTCAGCATATAAGAGTAACAGCATGAGGCAAAACTTTCACTGAACAAAAAAAGTACAAAATAGAATAGAATTAATAAATAAATCAAATATATACCATATAAATGGAATAGTTATGTGGCGGTTATATTTTTAAACATTTTTAATCTGTAGCTTGGTATTACAACCTTTTTTGTTATCTCTAAAACATTTAGAACGGTGAACTGGTCAATACTGAAAATACAGTAATAAGCTTTTATTATTAGATAAACTATGTACAAGTCATGTTTATGCCATGCTAGTTGGACAACTAAATTCTTTTTTATCCACACTATACAGTTAGAGCATAAAGCGGTCAGAACGTAAACAGTTTGTGCTGAGAATAAAATACTTTGCATCTATGCATGGTAATTTTTATTTTTAATATTACTCTCTCAAAAATGTACATAACATAACATAAAAGGCCTCACATGGGAATGGTCTCTGTCTCCACACCATTGTCTACAGGGAAGGTGAGCTTTGACATAAATAAAAAGTTTCTGTAAGTTCGAGATGCCTTTTCAGTCCTTTAGCATCACTCTTGTTTAGCCACATCTCTGGTTACCCTTTCATCCACCTTCTTGTTCGTCATCCTCCTTGCCCTCATCTCAGCCCACCTTCTCTCCCACAGCCTGTACAGTCTCTGCCTCTCATCATGTTTGGATGGTTAATAACAATGTAAAAAGCCCACAACAAGGTGATGAAACAGGGGGAGGGGCTTAGCCGAAGGTCACCTGGTTGGTCACTGTGACTGGACAAAGCAGCATGAAGCACATTTTAGTGATATCCTACATTAGAGATAAATACTGGAGTGACCTAGAGTCCTATAGGCAGTGGGATGGCCCAGGGCAGGAGGTGGGGCTTGTGGTCAGACAGGATATGGGTGCAGCAGTGGCTAGCAGCTTTGCCTTGGTTCTTCTTTATAGTATTTGGGTAGTCTGTAGTTGTTCACTGCTCACTGACTGGAGCGAACTGCAGCCAAGTGGTCAGTGTGCTGGTTGTGAGCCCGAAACCGCAGTCTCTGCTTCTTCTTCTTCTTCTTTTCCTCTTTGGACGGGTGCTTCCCCGAGCCCCCTGTGGACAGAGAGACACAGAAAGGTCAGAACTCATCAAGAGTTGTGGATTACAGTTGTAATTTGACAGCAAAGGGTTTACTGATGTCAAATAGTGTTTTATTTGTCCAGTTGTGAGCCTTTTACAATAAACCAATTTAGAGAGACATTTTTGGCATTAATGTTCACTCAGGGCTTAAGCTTCACTTTAAACAAACGTCTCCTCACACCAACACTCTTCACTGTCTGTGCAGCGGAAAACGGAGATAACTCTGGGAAGTTGCATAACTTTTTTTCCAACTTGGAAAGGTCCCCCAGCCCAAGGTTAATACACCCCAGGTTTGACTAAGACGGGGCAAAGCATGCTGGGAACTGACTTCCTGCTCTCATGGAAGCTTGTGTGGTGGAGGCTGATCTGCAGCCATACTTCTCTATGACAGAGAACTCAGACTACTGAACCACAAGGCAACAATCTGACTGCCAAGGCCACAAATAAGATAACGAGGTGTGTGTGTGTGTATGAGGTGGAGAGAGTGTGAGGGAATTTAAGGGAAAGAAAGTCTAATGGGGGAAAGTGGAGAAGGCCTTGAATGATGAGATGCTATCTGGATCCTGCTGTAGAGCTCAAAGAACAGACCGTGCTATGGTTCGCTGAGGGGGAACTGCTGCCTCATTCACTGCTATTACTGCACTTGTTCGGCTGCTGCTCTCACGAAAACCCGCTAACACTGTGTAAAATCCAACATTATCACTAATTGCGTTCACCATGGCAGTGAGAGCCACAGAAGAATGCCCAATGATCAGTTTGAAAATTAGCCATTGAAAGAGTCACTATTAAAGGTGATGAATAATTCCTTTTATCAATCAAAGCATGCTGCATTTACTGGAGTCCGTCAAACGATGGTATAACATAAAGGGTTTCTTGCGCACTGCTTAGGATCTTATATCTCCTCTATATATCTCAGCTATTCAAAACTTTAAGACTGATGTTTTTCTGTAGTTGTCCAAAAACATTAACTGAGGTAAAGTTGTAATTTTAGAACATTCTACCCATTATGTCCAGTGCTATTTTACTATTTTAAAGATGTAATTATCAAAACAGTGTTGCTAGGTGCCCACAAACATTCATTTTAGAGCAATCAACTCTCCATGAATTAGACTGATGACTGTAAAAACATGGTGTGTTGGGTGAAGTCCTGCTGGGACATTTCTTGGACACAAGGTTGTGTTTATGAGGGTTAGGTTAAACAGGAGTGTTCCTGGCTTCTCCAGGACTGGGCAGGAGATCAGTAATGCACTTTTTTCTCTCTTTGTCAGAGACCTGCCAACACATGTGAACAGCAGGGAAGACAGTTTTTCAGGAGCTCCAGTGCAAAGGGCAAACAGAGTTTAGCACACTGATTTCAGGTCACAAGCAATACTTTGCATGCAACAGACAAATAATAAGAAATATCACCAAGATAATGTTTAATTGGACAAACTTCAGTGCATTTTCAGTCTATGTAATCCTAAAACTATTTATGGGGTTATACATGTATGTATTGTCAACAATAATGAAGCTTGCACTCTTTTTAAAACCATCACTGCATTACAAAATTATTAGAGGTTATGAGAAGAGGAAACTCACATAGGCAAACCCCATATATATGCACACCATAGTGTCACAATATTAGTTATGTTTTTTATAAAGCAGAATTACTGTGAAAATAAATCCTGGCTGTGTAAGTGTTTTGCCCAGACAGAATCTCCTAATATTTCATAAGCATAAGTTCTTAATGCTGACAGCTAGAGGGCAACCATACTCTACATTCAAGCCCATGTCCTGTATATGATATGTGGAGATGCTCTGTCCTATCTGCAGAACAGGTTTCATTTGGTCTTCCCTTGGGGCAACACGCGCTCAGCTTTCATCATCTCATACTGTATTTACGAGCGGTGTAATCACTTAGGCTGATTAGCAGAGTTCACAGAGGAAACAGTTTCATTTGCCTGGAAAGAAACGATTAAGTCACTGCCATAACGTTCGAAACCAAGAACAAATTCATAAATTCTTAAGAGAGTCTTGGAAAGGCAAAACTGGTTTCTTTCTATTTTCTATGTATTGTCGTCCATTATAGTGCGACACATCTGGCATGGGGAGAGGCCATTCAAAGAACAATCACATTTTATCAGAAAAATCACAAGTTTTCCGTTCTGGCAACAGTAAACCGTAATTTTATAATGTTTGGTTTATGTTCTTTCTTTGATACAATTGGCTCTGCCAGCTTGACAATCAAACAAACAAACAAAAAACCCAGAATTGAAATCAATGTGGAGTTTTGTGGTCAGGTGTTTACTGCTGTCAAACCTGACCTTTGTGGATTCTCATTCATTAGCATGTGCAGGGAATGGAACTCTTCTAGATAATCACTAGTTCAAAGTTAAGGTGGTTAATTATGGTTGTTTCCATAAAGCCCCTAAAAAACTTGAAAATCGAATAAAACACAGTAAAGGAGATTTTTTGGCTCATTTGAAACACCATGTAGATATAAACCAGAATATATCTGAGTACAGGTTTCAAATTCCAAATCAAATGAGTTTTACTGCAGGCAGTTGGTGAACAAAATTCACAAACTAGTAATTTGCTTTAGTTATATGCTGCAATATATAACAATGGATAATAAAGGTAAAATATACAATTGTAAAAAAAAAAATATATATATATATGATTAAAAAGGCATACATTAAATAAACTCTAAGAATAAAATAGACTTATACAAGATACTAAATATATACAGTATGGTCACTTATCTTCCTGAGATGTGATTGCCATTTTTTCATAACTAAAAAGTACTTAAATGCACTGTACCAGATTTTTATAGTCTTAAAAATGTGAAAACAGTCTTTGGTTTGCAGTTGTCCACATTTTTTCCTTACTTACCTTATGTCTTCCGAGAATCCTAATAATTCACTATGATGAGTTTATATGAGAGAAGAGTGGAGTATTGTCGTCAAGGTCAACAACTAGCATCCTAATGTGCACTTCCTGATTATCAAACAATAATATGCTTTAGATTTAGATTTAGACATATTTTGACCTCAAGTGGGCAAGACACCTTTAATTATTTGGAATTTTACATATTGGTTGTGACAGCTTTCTTCATTTATGTGCAAAATTTTGCAAAGTTTAAAGCACCAAAATGGGCTTGAGAAATATTGTCCATTCTAATCTATGCAGCAACCACACTAGTAAGAAAAATCATATTAAAGTCAACAAGCACGGTGGAGGATAACTCTCAATACCCCCTCAAAGCCAGCCAGCTTACTCCAGTTAGCCCTTCTCTCTCACTGACACTGCTATCCATGGCTCGTAGCAATAACACAGCATACTGAAAGTCCAAGTGAGAGTTAAGCACTATTATACATATCATATTATTAGGCCAAAGTAATACCTCCCATGGGACGTGAATATAACCACTGGTCCAACTGATGCACTGGAAGATAATCAGCCAGTTGTGTATCCCAGTGGAAAGGAAGCCAAAGCCAAAGCCCTCTTCATCTGTGTCAGAGCTAATATCTTTGTTTTGGAAAAGTGGACCCAGCTCAAGAATATGTACAAGCTTTAGGCAACTGTCTCAGATTGGTTCAAAAGATCGTTAGTATTTTGTTAAACCATAGACGTGCAAAGATGTACAATGTGTAATGTACAAATGGATTGATTGCAGAAGGAAATCTAATCTTGTGTTAGTTCAGGGGTACATGCTCATTCCACATGGCTGCGTCTAAATCAAAACAATGTAACCTGTCTTATAATACGGATAAACTATGACAAAACTGAAAAAATAGTGAACACATTTTAATGATTGCATTTATTGATTCAGTACAGTGACCTTGGTATGGCGTCATTTCAGTATTTTGTTTCATGAATATTGTGCTTGGCAGTATTTGCAAAGCTATAACTCTTTAAATAATTGAATATATTTCATTATGCTTCAATGTGGACAGTGAATGGGCAGTGGTACATGTGCAGAGTGGTTGGTTAGCACTACAGTAAAATTGGGTTTTGATTCTAGTATTGGGACTCAAAATTTTCTCTCCTGGGAGGTTTACCACTCTGATTTCCTTGGACCCAAACATGAATGCTAGGGGTATTCCCCCACGTTACTATTCAAAATTTCCTATAACCTGTCCTACCCAAAGTTATGAGAATGACAACACTCCTTGCACTAACCCAGAATTCATCATTCATTTACCCTTGACTGACACTGCTCCATACATTTTTTTAAATGAATGAAGCATAAAATCACATAATTGAAGCACATTTATTCAACCACACCTCACGAAAATGTTGGCACACAGAGTAAGAACTGGCACTGTGTAGAGTATAGTTACAATATAATGACAATAGCCTTGACCTGCTAATAAAGAAGAGCAGTGTAGCTACTGTCGGCTGGGGCCAAGTGATTTCATCCACTAACGGCTCCAGCGGCAGTGCATGGATTGGAGGCCTAATCTTATCTCCATAGCTTGTGGTTTGTGAAAAATCAATCGCTGACCTCAAGAAGACATTAAGACATACGGTAAAAGGGATTCTATACTCTCCTGTTACCTCCGCGAAGCCTATACTTGATGCGGGCGATCAATTAATAATCTTTTTTTGTTTAGGGCCGATTGAGGTTAAGGTGGTAAAATTATGAATAATTTTGGAGAAGATTTGGAGGGACTTTTCAGGGCTAAAGTTGGAGTTTTTGGCGGCATGTTGCGTTCATAAACAGGCCAAAACGGAGGCCATTATTTGTGAGGGAAGGAGAGAAGTACTGGCGCCAGGGAGATTTGATTTCAGTGAAAGAAATTGGATTAGCAGCCATTAAGGGCCTCCTCACACATACATTTATAACGCTGTGAAGGTCCAGCCCGGGCACTATGAACAGCTAACACACCGGCAGAATAGGTTAGATTTGCCAGCACTGTCCAGCATGGCTACTGTTTTCACTTGGTTAGAACTGGGATACAGTGGTATGACCTCAAGAGACCCATCATACGTTAAGACATTGGCCAAAGTTTTAAATAACAGTTAGAGCATTTTATAAGGGCTGAAAAATACACCAGTGGGATGGAGAAATTGCCACAGAAGAGCAAGCATATTCTATACTAGCACTGCAAAAGCAAGTTACATTTTGGTGGTTTTGGGATCATAATTGCATGTCCGTTGACATGGTTTCCCTATTTTAGTGGGGTCTCTATGGGTCTTTTGACAGAAGTGCATGTGTTTCGAGACAAGATGACTTGCTTGTAATATGGAGATGATTCAATTAATGGATAAATATTTCTCGTATGAGTAGTATGACAGCACTAAATTTCGTATTCGTGCCTGATTTGACAGAAGAGAGATCTGATTCTTAATATGAAAAGCAGGAGGCGTGCGTTGTTGATGGTTGACCTACTGTACTGTACGATTCAACTTTTCACCCCTCATTTAATCAAAAATATAAGATTTTCTTCTTCCACTTGGAAAAGAGAGTTTTGCAAAAACAGACATCAGACGTCGGAAAAACCAAATCAGGCTTTTGACAGCGAGGACAATCATTTACAAGAAGCTCATCTTGCCAACCAGCTGACAAAAGCCCTCTGCACAGCGTCACTTAGCCCTAACAAGGTTATCCTGGATTAGACCGTTCATTCACTCCTTCATTCTGTCCCTCTCCTTCCCTACATTCTGCTTACTATCTCAGCATGGTGAGGTGCGAATGATTTGAAACATACACATTCCGATTTAAAAAGCTAATGTAGGGATTCAGTTGGTCATCATTTTCTCATCGGTGACCTCTTAGTGAAGTTGCCCACAGATTACAAAAGCAGGTCAGATTGCCGTTGGCCTTTTTGAAGATCCATTTCCCTGACAGAAAGTAAAAGCAAAAATCCGAGCAGGAGATTAGTGTCTCTAAGCGGAGAGGTCATAGCAAAACATGCATGACCGAGACGGTGATTAATACAACTGATGGTCCACTCAGACAGCCTGTTTTTTCTCTTCTGGAGAAGGTCAACTGCAGCAGGGAACAGTCACAGACTTTAGACAGAGGCTATAAGACTGATCACACATTTACAGTAATTGTTTATGCAAGATATTCAGAACATTCAAGGTGGTTTATGAAGTAGTTTAATGACATAATTTCCTAAAATGGTATAAGTTTAGAACTTATCACAAACTCCAACTTGGACTTGTGACAGAACTAAAAGGTTCTTGCTACTGCACTCTCACTGTGGTCACTGGGATAAATCTTATTTACATTTAATTTATTTGGAATTACTTTAAATTATTTAGAGTGGTAATATACTCCCACATCGACTGAATATCATTCTTCAGAAGCTTTGTGAAAAGTCTTCTAATTCCCAAATACCAACCTTCATGGCTGACATAATTAGTTAGATTTTTTTGTACTACATCATACAATATCTATTATCAATCAACATTCAAATGAGAAAGTCCAACCATGTTGAAAAGCTGAGCTCTGTAGTTGCTTTTGCCAAAGTAATTCCTGATTCCAGATGGAAAAAGCCATCAATCACACCTTTATTTTACCACCACTGTTTTAATATTGGAAAGCTGAGAGTCATTTCTTCCTACTAGGACTTGAAATCAGCTCATGAAGCTACTACTGGGTCAGATTTGTAACTGGAAAATTGTGACAGGATTTGTCTGGATTACATGCTGCACTTTGATGCTGGCATGTCAATGTGATACGCAGAGCTCGACATTAAGTGATTGTCTTTCAGCCGAAACAAGTTCCCTCCCTGCTCCTCCTAAACATGTCATTGATGACAGAAGAGAAATGTGAACCCCACATCAGAAATGACGTGGGGTTAATGTATGAGTCAACCTGTATTACTGGCATCTGTAGCTACACTTTTGTACTGCAGCTTGTGTATTAGTTTGGTCTGCACTACACTATGGCAAGTATCATATGTCCTGAAATATTTTGACTAATTTCACAAAGGAAAACATAGCTTACTGTATTGTACTCAAAGGTTCACTGTGTAATTTTCTGGTGGAGATTCTGCCACCTTCATGGAAATGTTATTACTTTGTCTAGAATGTCACAGTATGGCATTAAACTTATCTACTTCCATGTAGACAAACCCACAATGCTTTAAAGTCAAGTTACATCTCAGATCTATGGAGAGGTGAGCTGTAGGAATGCATGTTTTTTTGTAATGATTTTGTGCGTTTTGATTTTGTGGGAGTTAAATGAGTTTAACTCCATACTGTGAAACCTTTCAGCAAAGCAAAAATATCTCCATGGAAACAAGCAAACCCCCAACTTGAAAAGTTACACAGTGCACATTTAACATAAGGTTGCAACAGTAAAGATGTTATTTAGAGACATCTACAGTATGTGCTGGAACTAAATAGAACTGGAAGTAGTGGTACTAGTATTAGTAGTATAAACTAATATAAACTTTATTACTAATTACCATTTACTAATAAGCTAATTGTAGTACTATAAATGGAAGAAGTAAAACCAGTGGCAGTAATACTAGTAGCAGTAGCAGTAGTAGTAGTAGTAACCTGTACTAGTGGAAGCAGTTGTAGTTATATTATTCATAACATATAGTATATTATAATAAGGTAATAATTATAATCTTATGCACAAAACCAAAACATTTTCAAACATTTTCTCAAGTGATTTCAAGTAATCATACTAAGGCCATTTCTTCCACCTCTAATAGCCACAGCACTGCACATACTTTCTGCTACACTAGGATGTTAATGGGCCGCACACACAACCAGATGGCTTCTTAGTAAGGCATTAAGCTTTAGTGCTGTGCAAGGCAAGATTTATATGAAAAGAAATTGACAAATAATATTTTATCAGAAAATGGTACCATGTTGCATGAAATCATTTCGAACAGGGCTCACAAAGTAATAAAAAAACGACAGTTAGCAACTTGCCGTTATGGTTTCTGGTCATTGTGGTGGGGCGGTTCAGCCATTATTCCTTACTGTCTGGAGGGGGTACCAGACGCTGTGAAGGAGAACTGAGGTCTGAGGAGTTAAACTGTATGACGTGAGCTTCATTCTGGGCATTGACATCCTGCCAGCTTTTACAGTTCCCCACTTCCACTCTGGGCTGCCAAAAATACTTCAAAAAAGACTGGAGCTTTTAGACTTTTATTTACTGCACAGTGTTGCCCTCTAGAGGAATCAGATGCAATATTTGTCAAGTGCGCCTTCAAACCCTGTTGTGGAAAAAAAAATATATATATCATCCTATTCACTTTTTGCCATCAACAGTAATACAATATAAACACTGGTCCTCTTTTATTTATAGATACAGTTAAAAATACAACATGCTGTTTGTCTTCTGGCATTAGCTTTGGAACTGATACAAATAGTATTTTGGACTTGAGTATAGATTCAAAACACTACACTACAATACTTTATATTCTGTCTGCTTATTCACTTTGTTTAATATATTAGTTTTCTCTGACTTCATGAAATTTACAGCCTGAAGCATAACAAATCTAGTGAGAAATACAGCAGCACCTTCCCCCTAAATTATTGTGACTTTCCAAATCAGATGATGTTGTGGGTATCACGTCACCAGCCCAGGCTGAGAACATAATTCAGTTTTTAGTGTTCACTGAAGAACCACTTATTCATCTCTTCCGTACACTATCTCTCCACTGACTCATCCACACATCTGGGCCAAAGTATATGGAAGCCCTCTTGCCTCACGGCTACTTGGATGAACAAACCATAATTAGCTTTAGATGGCTTTAATGAATGGCTTAATTTTGTGTTTCGATTCTGATGAGAAAAAATATGACCTCAGCACTTCCCAAAGCAAGGCACACGTCCTCTTATTCACTGTTTGTGTTTGTTCTGAGCTGAGAAGGGCGGCAGCAGCATAAAAATGTGGTCAACATGTGGGGCAAAATATACAGTAGCGGATTCATCACAAGGAAGTAAGTACAGATGTGTGCTCTGTTTGGGAAATAGAAAGTACAAAAGCACCCCACTTTGATTTGCATCGTTTCCACTTCCTGATAGGATCTCTATAAAGGCTTTGATCTGTATTATAGTTCCCATATGCAGTCCCATAAAACCAGGAAGTGTCCCAGAGAATCATGATTGCCATTCATCTTATTTTCAGTTAAGTACATACAAATTATGAAATTAATATGTTTGTGTTTAGTTTCACGAAAACATAGTAGATTATATCGACACAGACCAAGGCGAAAAATCATGTCATGAGATTTTTTTTGATGAATCTTCAGGTCAGTTAGATCCGCAGTGGCATAATGGTATCTTATACTAGTGTGACAGTGTGGAGCTAAATTGCTTACTTTGGATGAAATGCAAAGTAATCACAACACACACTTGTCACTGAATAGGCTGGTCACAATAATCACTATATTGACTTATCATTCAATACAATGATGGCTAGAAGAATATGTTTTGGGACTTTATCGCATGTACAATAAAAGTGGGGAGATCTGGGGTATTTTAGTTTTAATATAACATGGCTAATTATTGGTTCATTCTGTTATTTATCTGTTGTAATTTAACAGATGAGACTGCCTATTTATGTTGCTTTATTGTAATTGTATCAGTGGCATAAAGTAGTTTCAGTAATATCACAGTATGTTTCCGTAGCAGTACTACTATATAATTCTTGTTATTGTGACAAGCCTATATATGAAAATAATTAAAGATGAAATTTAAACAATCTTAATAAGCATGATACCTGGCATAAGTAGGGTAGAATGTTTTAAAGTACTCCAACACAGTCAATAAAAATCTGTTTAGCATTTAAAATCATCTTCAAAATATCTGACATAACACTCTGCAGAAGCACACTATGCCCTTTAATCGTGTCTCTATTAAACAGATATTTGAATGGGAATTATCAGATTTCCGAGGGATTGGATGAGACCGGGTTCAGCCCCCAGTCTCATCAGCCCTCCTGTCCTGGGAGGTTTACCTGGCTAACATGCCTCCACTGCTTCTAGCTCTTCTACACCAATCCCCTGTATTAATGCACCCCAACCCAGTTTATAGAGAGGAATAAAATGGTTGTTAACACAGCCATGAGGGGCATGCAATAAGTTGGACTAGCCTGAGTAGGGGGCTTTTTGCATTCCTATGGCGTAAAGGGGTAAAAATAGGTGAGGTTATACAAACATTTTGCCAGTCAAGTAAACTATAAGTACACACATAAGAGCAAATAGCACAAGGCTCCAGTTCAACACTTTGGTATGTGAGTGTTCACACAGCAGCATAAACCTGTTCAGTAATTACATTATGGCTTAATGAGACACAAGGTGACCATGTGAAATCCACAAAGTTGTCATGTCCTGCGCACACAAGCTGCATGCCACTATTAGATCACATTCACATAGCCCACAACCTCCATATCTCTGTGGGTCCAAATTGGAATAGGGCCGGAATATGGGAGGAAATTGTCCGGCATGATTCCTTCTTTATATCTCATTTCTGTAGAAGTCCTTTCATCCTACCTTCCCTCTACTAGGAAATTCAAGGAGGAAATCTCTTGCATGTTTGAAAGTGGTGCACAACTGTCTCGAAAGCAGCCCAGACCCTAACAAGCGGGGCCCACAATAAGTCAGGCGGGCTTAGACACTCAAACAGAGACAGGGGCCATCCGGATCATGCTCCAATCCCTGTGCGATGTCCAGTGATGAGCGACCCAAGCCTGTGTGGCGCTTATTGTTATCTTTGATTGTTCTGCTAACTCTCATGGGGGCCTGTCGCCATGTCCCCCTTTTGAGGGTCCAGAGCACGTCACATGTTTGGTAGATAAAAATAGTTTATTAGTTCACAGAGATGCGCGGAAAAAAGTATGGGGGAGGGTGCGTTTGATGTGTTAGCAGATCTCTTGTTGCACGGGGAGTGAGGTAAAGCCAATTCAGGAAAGACTTGATCCTCTTTAGGCCTGGGCTGCATCAAACACTTGTCAAACAGCGGGCAGACGGACAGCTGAGAGGCTCTGACAGATCTGATCACAGACACAGGCAATAAGAGGCAGCTCCAGCACTCCTGACAATAATCCCTCTTTCGACTCCAACATGGGACTTTAGGGCATATGGCAGACATTTTCTTGTTGTTTTTAGCTGCATATGTGATTATGGTTCAATTTCAGTGGTCATTTCGGGGCCTCACCTTGCCGATGAACGTTTTGTGTACTCCAGAAGGCAGCAGCATCTGTCAAAGATGCAGCAGAAAGCCAAGAGACAGGAATCAAATCAAAGGGAGACTTAAGCTCCCGCTAATCCCAAGGAACTGTCTCAAGGCCTGTTGGAATCACAGCCCAGGACCTTGCCACCCAGTGGGACAGTGTATTTATGTTTGAAGGGATTTGATATGGTACCTGCAGAGGATGGGGTTTCATGACATCAACCACTCAATCATGTCTGTAGTGACCACTGAGAATCATCATCATCTGGGTGATATAAGGGTAATTCAGCCATTATAGCATGAGAAAACACAGCATACACCCTAAACCCTATGGCAGGAGTGTGGTATGGTGCGAGGCTGCATACTTTTAAGAGCCTTTTAAGGAAAGAAATACCCTAAAAGAAATTATTTTTAGATTAGTTATGTTAGTTTGTAGTTTATTTTTCCATTCATCTGCATGTTTTCCATTCATATCCATATTCTGGATATTGAAAACTATCTAAGTGGGTCATAACTATGGCAATGTAGAGTCACTAAATCATCCATGTGTTTGAATTTGTGATTCACATGATGATGTAGACATTCATACAGGCAGCACATCTCCGCAACCCTTTCCTCATAAACCTGTGGTTGGACTGACAACAGGTCCTGCACTGCATGATGTGTTCACAAACATGTCAGTGTCTTTTGTTGAGGTATGTGCCTCCTCTCTCTTTGATGCTACAAACATGTAAGTTGGTGCTGGTCTTTACTTTGTGCAGTAATAGCTGTGCTGTTAGTCTGCATGGCCCTGTATTTGTTGGAGTTCACACACAGAGAGAAAAACACAGACACCCTGAGACAGCCGAGGGCAGCAGGCCTATACTTGTTGTTTTGTTTTGTCTGTGTGTCTGCTCACTGCGTCCACACTCAATGGACATGAGAGGGTCAGAGACCACAACCTCCCACTGCATCAGCACTAATTAAAAGCTGAGATGTCTGTGCGGAGGTTGGTCAGAAATGTGAGAGCGAAGTGTGCAGACGGTAAGGTGAGGCGAGGGGCTTGTGGTGAAGCTGTGCCAATGCAACTGTACTCCACATGTGCGCACGCTCCCTCATTGCCTTTGCTTTTGTCTTTCCTTCTGCTGCCAGACCGCTGAAGAAGAAAGAATAATAGTACTATGTACACAAGTCTGATGTGAACAATGTGCGCCACGCGAACACATCCTGCCCACTGTCTCCCAATAACACTGCTCCTTAGTATGATCAAAAATGTGTGATTGGACTCTGATATACAGGCAAAGACATAGGCAAAGACACAGAAAAAAGTGTGGATGCTGCTGCGACTAGTTCTGCCTGTGAGGTCTGGTTTATTGTTTATTGGTGATGTGTTTCTCACACTCTAGTGGTGTCTTGGTGTCTTGCCAGACTCTGTGGATGCGGAGATGAAAGTGCAGGCAGCCCACAGGAGAGCTGGCAGCAGACTGAGGGTCTGGCAGACAGAGCAATGAGACAGCTCAGGTTATCTACATATGAAGTGAAAAACCTCAGAGGAAAGAGCACTGATAGTAGCACTTCATATATCCCAATGGAATGACGCAGAAAACAGATAAAAGTTACTTCTTCATTCCATTTGTGAAATACCTCACTTTAAACAAGAATCCAGTATAATATATAACACGCAATACATCACACACCCACTCAGTGTAGAGTGAGGTAAAGTCATAATACAACAAAATCCACACTAATGAAATATTTTGAAGCCAATTTACTACCTTTCATCTCAACTATACAGATATAGCCACTCTGAAAGTTTCTGAGCAAAATCCTTCTTTGCATTGATTTGAACCAGTTGGAATAAAAATAAACGCATATCTATCTCCATCGCTTGACAAGTGGACAGCATCTGGCAGTACAGACACTGTGCAGAAAGCAGTGAAAAATCATATATCACTGGAATTGTACGTTGAAATTCTCATCACAAGCTGTTGCCATCCATCCCTGTAAAGAGCCAGGCCGTGTCTCGAGTGCTGTAAAAAATCACAGGGTGTAGCGGCATAAACTGCCCATCAAGCAAATGTTCCTCAATGAAGGTCCGTTTTATGGCTCCCAGAGTCACGGGCAATATCAGGCCATGTAGTGAGCACAGCAGGGTGAAATAGCTCCCATTCGTGGGGCATGAGAACAAGAACACATTCTTGTTCTGTGCAAAACCTGGCGGGTCTTAAACGTTATACAATGCCCCCCTCCATTGGTTTTAACAGGTGTAAGGGCAAATCTCTATTCCATATTGGTTTATAGAGTGCTTTCCTAATTTCTTTCATGTCTTCCTATGAATATGGATTGCATTTGGAATATAATGCTAATGTTAAATTGACAACAGGGATAACAAAACCAAAGCATAAGGTCAAACAATTCCACAAGTAGCCAAGTAATGCTAATGGTTGTATATTATTAGAGCATCTAAAATGATTGCACTTAAATAGATGCTTTGTTTTTTATGTCAATGAAACACTGTTAGAAGCATAATCATATAAAGTGCAATGTTGCTGAGGGAAGACACATTTCCTCTTGCTCACCAAGTTTAGAGTGGGATCATTGATGATTGGCCCAGAAGGTTTTGCTCACAGAGGTTTACCAAACTTCCATCTCTGTACATATATATATATATATATATATATATATATATATATATATATATATATATATATATATATATATATATATATATATATATATATATATATATATACTACTACTACTACTACTACTAATACTATATAATACTTTGATGTCACATCCTTCTTTATTCACTTTGTTATAAGCTAGGTTCTGACTTCTTGTTGATGATGTCATATATAATATGATGTCATAATAATAATATGATAATATGTTAATCACACTAATTATAAACAACCACACAAAGAGCACACTTTTGACCCAATGAAGGAACTGAGCTGGTTCAGCAATAAAACCCACAACCCTCTATGTGTGAGACAAGAGTGATAATCTGCCACATTGCACCCTACAGATCTTATCTGGGTTACATGCTAAGCTTTTAAGGTTTTATAACTACAGACACTTGCCAAGAAAGTTAAACAGGCATGTCGACAGGTCTTCAGTAAAAGAACAGAGTGTGAAACAGCCTCTTTGGTTTGGTCCTGCTTGGATCAGACCAGATGACAATAATAATATGGAGTATGGAGCCCCAGCGAGCGGCGTTGACCCCTCCTTGTTCACCTCCCTCTATACAAACCTCCACCCCTTAGTCTTTGAAAGGCCTCCACATGTTTATGGCTCATGCCTGTGGTATGACGATGGATTCTCCATATAAAAGCCAGCAGGATCAGGGGGGTGTTTCAAATATTACTCTCTGAAGACAGTTGCTGACAAAATGACAGGAGCCATGTTTATTTTGGTCAGAGAGTGGGGGCACTTAGTGGGAATTTAGTAAGAAAAACCCAACTGCCCCTAAACCATCAATGAGGAATGTACACAGGGCAAACAAGTTAACACTACTGGTAATGACTGTTCTATCACAGAAGATTTACCACTTAAGCAGTGCCAAAAACACATGCAAAGTTGTGCATGAAAACATCAGCATAAAGCAAGTGTTGACTGTCTGTACTGACCGGAGCCCAGATAATAAATTTTGTTCAGTTTTGGATCAGACATAAAATTAAAAATAGGAAAGACCAAAAGCAGGTCTACATAAGGTGTAAACACCACTGAATCAGATCTAAACCAGCAGGATAATCATCATTTTTTGTGACATAACTTTCTGAACTTGAAACCGCGGGATAATTAAACCAAAGAAAAGAAAAAAAAAACAATACTAAACCAGGACAAAACAAGAAAAAAAAACCTCTAGCCTAAGGAAGACTGAACAAATGTTTGATGAGCATCAGCATAAAACTGCACTGAATTTCTGGATTTGAACATATAGATAACACAGTTCTGCCTGGTTAGCATAATTTATTAAACATAATGTAGTGATAGGAAAAAGACATTTTTGGTTGGGTTAAAATATCTCAGATGGTCAAAACAGAACTTGTGTTAATTTGTTACTATGACCGCAGCAGTGACCATAACTACAACTGGCACTCAGCTGTTGGAGTCTGGGCCAACTCAATGACAGGTTGATGTGTCTTTCCTATTCATCTATATTCCGATTCATTACAGCTAAGTGCAAGGTTCCAGGACATCACCATTTGTACTTTATATTTGCTCAGCTTTATGTAGCATGAGAAAAATCATCATCACAGTTGCAAAAGTCATTTAAATGATTGCACTTTACTGGCTGTACACAGGCGAGTCAATCACCCGTCCAATGGTTCTGCACATCAAAGGGGATAAACAGCCCTTGAGTCTTTTGATAACATTTTAGTAATGGAAGGGTCAATATGTGGTCATAATGAATCTCTTTTATGTTCTAACAAGTCTGGATATAAACTAACACAGCTCAAAACTAATGGATAACACTATAATGTAAAGAAAATATGCGTGCTAATAATTATGGTACTACTATGTTAAAAAAAAAAGGGACAAAATAGGAACCAATAAGAATGTCTAAACCAACCAAAATAAAATCATGACAAACAAAACTAAGCCAGGTGTGAATGAGAACTCAAGGTCCAAATCACAAGTAAAACAGGGCTGAACACATCTTTTCTGGTATTCAATACAACCATAACTTCAAACTTCAGCCCGATCAGCAGAGAAATAAAAGAGGACTTTGTTACCTCTGAACTCCTAAAAGTCCATGAAACCACCAGAAGTGTCCATACTACAGTTTGAGAGCACTACCATCCAAAGGCCTTCTGGGGCCTTCTCAGCAGCCTCAGCCCCTATGGAGAAGGCTTATTAAATGAAGATTAAGCTGTGCTCCCCCAGTCACAACAGGCTGCAGAGTGCACAGGCATAATTACAATGACAGGGCGGCTGCCAATTAGCCCTCTACTCCTGTCCTGGGAAAACACTCCTCCTCTGGCTCCCGCTGGCAGGGAAGAAATGATCCGGACTGTCCATGATATTAGCCAGGCCAGAGATCACTGTTAATCACCACCTGTCATTACACTGCAGCTCATAGCCATCCAAAAGCTCAGTCTTCTCCCAAAGTGCTCCATGGGAACATTAATTGGAATAATGACATAAATACATTAAGTAAGGAACAAAGGCCTGGTCACTGTTGTGCTGGGTTAGATTGTTGTTTGGCTAGAACAAATGGAACCTTTAGTTAGTTAACACAAGTCAAGATAACTTCATTGCTGAGTTGAAAGCATACAATGAAAAGAGAGAAAAACAGGTCTGACTTTATGCAAGATGGATGATTAGGTGTACACTATATGTCAGGAAAGACATTATCAATTCTATGTCCCTAAATATATAAACTGCAACATCTTAAGTTGTTTTTAACAGTTAACATGACTACCCACTGCGCAAAGTAACGTTGAAACAACGTCTTTTTAAGATAATTTTTGACATCCAATCTCGGTCCACTGAAGGTACAAACTGTGATGCCAGATGATGTCTTTTTTCCACCGTCTTCCCGTGTCCAGTATTGACGTTCCTAGGACCTTCAGATGAGAGCTAATTCTAGTCCAAATGAGGTCATTGTTCACGTCTTTTCTATGTTAAATTAAAATGGTGATATTTTTATATCGTGCTTTTCCACCTTCAAGGCACTCAAAGCATTTAAAAAAATGGAAACACACACACTCACGCATGCATAATGGAATTCATCTGTGGGAACTGGAATCTCACAGCCAACCTGCGGATCTCACCTCAGCGGATCTGACTGCTCAACCAATGATGTTTTCGAGAGCAGAGTTCGAACTGCCAATCTTCAGATCAGTGAACAAACGCTCTACCAACTGAGCTACACTGCCACCTGTTAGTGCTGTCCTTTTAGACCAAGGGTCCACAACTTTAAATACTCAAAGAGCCATTTGGAGCATCTCCCATAGAAAAGAAAACACCCAAAGCCACAACACCCTTTTGACACCTAGAGGAGAACACGGCATATCATTTTTTTTTTTTACCTGTATGCTTTATATAAAAGCCTATGGTGTATAAAGTCAATGAAATGGTACAGAGAATATATGTCCATTCATATATACTGTCTCTGCATACTACAGATGTATAATCTCTGAAAAGTTTAACATGAACCATCTCCAACGCAACAGAAGCACAGAACAGAGTCACCATCAGCACATCCCTCTGTCACAGAAAGAACACACATATTCCACGGAGTCATGTCCTTTAGTCCGACAGAAGCTGACTGCATCAGTGCACAAGGAGCGAGCCGTTTTTTCAGTGCTTGTGTATGCAAATTAGTCATGTGGTTTTAAGTTTTCTGTAAAATGTAAACAAATGTGCCAAAGCTTCATTAAACATTAAAAATTTGAAAACTAACAAACTAAAATAAAAATACATTGTAATTCAATACTCATTATTTATTTCATATTAAGTCATAGGGAGCCGCAGGTTGCTGACCCCTGTTTTGGGCCGTTTTATGGTTGAACTCATTTTTGTATGAGTTGGCTATAATTGCATTTCCAAATAATAAACATACATATACCTAGTTAATTAAATTAGTTAAACAGGTAACAAAATAAAATTTACTCAAATAAATAATTAGAAATAAATGTTTAATCACAAATAATCCCAATTAAAATTTATGAATAATATTGATAACAACAATGTTGATATTAGATTGGATGAGCAAAATGATCCTAAAAGAATGTTGTTTCAATTTTCTTTGCCCAGTGGGAATACAGTCATCCCTCACTATATCGCAGTTCACTTTTTGCGGTCTCACTGTTTTTCGGATTTTTGTTACGCAATTTTTTATTATTTTTTTTTTTACAGCATATGGATGCGCATTGTGTTCTACGCCCTGATGGGCTGATCTGCGTAATCAAAGGTGGCATGTCTGTTTATAAGAATCTTCTTGCCGGCAACAACTACCCATAACTATGTTCTTCACTCGGAAAAAGACGCAGTGTTTTCCACACATAGATGCGGAGCGACCACCCCTCAGTTTAGACCGTGAAGCACCTCTTCACAACCCTGCTCCTCAGTTTAGATAGTGGGGCCTGTCTGAGAGAAAAGTGTATGTGTGGTGAGGGGTTTTACATCCTTAAAACTTATATAATAATTGTAAAAAAAAAAAAGAAAAGCTGACTACTCTGTGGATTTTCGAGGACGTAATTTGCACGTCATTTAGTAGTCCAGAACTGGTTTTGGACCGATGGACGCAAAATAGACATGATCTGCACTTCCATAAGTGGAAGTCAAGTCTGTATATGGTAGGCATTGGCCTGTATATTCTTGGGTTTTAGCTCCCTGTTTATAGCCACCATTTTGACTATCCACCTTTAATAGTTAGGGCCACATTGCTCATTTTTCATCACTCTGGAACCCATGTATTGAATGTTCAGAAGTGTCACAGATCCAGTTAACATGTAGTGTACAAATCATATCAAATAGTTCTGTTATGTTGCCTTCCTATCTTAAGTGTTACACTGCAAAAAAGCTTAACCAAAACTTAATATCGAAACATTTAAATCTATCAGAAAGTGACTTAATAGTAGTGAAATTATCTTTCCATGCAACAAGATAATTTTACTTGAACAGTTATCTTAAAATAAACTACCTCTGGACAAGAATTACGCAATTTCAGAACTAGTAAGTAGATAATAAATCTAAAAACAAGATGAATAACCTGATAAGCTTTACAATCTTGGCCAGATCAGAGGAATTTTCAGTGTAGGCTACTTCCTCCTGCTCTCTAGCACCCTACAGAGGCAGAGACTCTTGAGCAGATGGTTTGGAGACAGTGGTGGAACAGCAGGTCTCAGACACAGTCTGGCGCAAGTCCCACCAGCCAACCAAATCCAGTGTGGATGCTCACTGATCCGGGCAGATCTGAGTTCAGTTTGGCCTTCTGCTCCAGACTGCAGGTGCTTTGGGCTACATTAAACAACAGGCTTCCTCTCTGTCATGTCCCCTGGCTGTAAATTCAGACTAAAACCTTGCATGGCCTATAGATGTGACACAGGAAGAAGAATGAGGTGGGAAAGCAAGTCAAGTTGTTGGAATTCTGAATTTTGTATGGCAGGATATATTTATTCTGGAATGCAGGGGATCGGACTAAGCCTTATAGTTATTCAATTTGGTGGCAGGTTAGTCTACACATAAAAAATCAAGCAGGAAAATCAGAAGAACTGTCAGAAGAACATAACTCAAAGATTTTAGGTTAGTCTAGAGGAAACATCTTGTTAACAAAAATATATACTGTACATCTCACAACAAATTGTTAGTATCTTAATTCCTGTATCCATAAAATAAATACTTGTACTTTACTAAGTTGAATAATAATGGGGAAAAAATCTATTTATATCAAATTCTATCTTTTGCAGAGTAGTACAGGTTCAGATCTTTGTCTCAATACTTAGGTTCCATTGTCATCTTAGAACTGAAAAAAATAAAAATAAATGTTTGTTGAAATGTTAGCACTTTTTTCCTGCCTACAATCAACAAAACTTTATTATTCCTCCTTGTACAAACAGCAGATCTGGGTTTACTCAAGGTTTTAAGAAGACAGGGAAAGAAACTAAGCCTTATAGTTAAACAATCTGGTGGTCAGTTACAGTGCAAAAACAAAAATTCTGAGATGTTTTTGACATCTCTGTGGTGTTGGAGATAGCTGGATCTGAGCACACTCCTGTGACTGATGGGATGGATGTTGGCCTGAGCTGAGCCCTGTACCAGAGGAGGTTTCTAGGGTTACACAAAAGAGATCAATACTCCCATAAAGGCCTGCAGCTACTCAAATACAGGTACACTGTCCAGATATAATCACTATATGTTCTTTCACTTATGTTTTGTCTTTCCATGAGATCAGCAGAAGCATTTTGAGTGTAAATTGAACCACAATATTCAGTAAAAAGCAGGGCCTGTTACATTTCTGTTATCAGGTCCAAAATTGTGCGGCTATAAATTTTTTACTGTTCCATAACTTCACTTGATACCTCTTGTGTTAGTTCGGGATACGTTTGGAGTATGCATACACTGCGACTGGCATTCTTATCCAGAAAACAGGCAAAATGACTGTCTGAGAATCTCAAAGCCGATTTGTGAAACTATCGTACATTAGCTCAAACTGCTAGTGTGTTTGTGTTGGACTTTACCCTGGCTTAAATTGGAATCAGGGATTACAATCAGAGTGGGAAAATCAAGAGCCTTAACAAGTTGTTTACACACACAAATCAGCAGCCGTTATTAGTAATAAAGCAACAGAAACAAAATATAACCTCTTACAACTGTGTTGTGAATTGTTAAAATGTAAAATTTCTTGACGAAAAGAGCAAAGGAACTAAAAATAACTATCTACTATGAATATGAATACAATTTCAAACTATAAATACATACATTTCAAAAGTTAAAGAATAATACATCAACCAGTTAAAATATTGTTATTAATATTATTATATTATTGTTGAACTATAAACTCAGATTGTTGCAAATCAAGATTTCAAAGTATTGTTACATATCAGGATGACAAGATGGCCAAGACAATCTCTATGGGGAGTTTATAAATAAGGATCAATACGGAAGTAGAGCTATATTATTTCCTCCCACACATTTAGGTAAGCTCCCATAACAAAAAGAGGGTCTGCCAATGCAGAGAGAGATACAGCGACTCTTAATAGAGTCTCTAGTGTTCATAGCACTCTAGGGATTCAGTTCATAAAAAAGCTCTCCACTTCTTCCAAGGCACAATGCAAACACTTGGCACAAGAGCTCAACAAAACAGCATTAAGGTATGTTTAAATCAAAAGTCTGGTATCTTTAAATCAAAAGTCAAATAATCCTTCATTCTGTTTCTAAGAATTCCATTTTTATTGCACTACAATGAAATGGATATTTACACAGGACGAGAGCTTGCTCCCAGCACTGGCTCTTGACGTGATCTCGGCTTTTCTTCCGCGGATCGTGTACGTTTTATTGAGGGATTAAATGAGTGGCAGACACAGGGGAACAGCGTCCTTGTGGGTCTTAGATAAGATTCGAGAAAAGGATCTGTTGATGACGTGAAATATAGAAATGCAAGCCACTGTGATCAGATAAGCATGTACCATAAATAGTGTGTACCTACATGCTGCTTCCTCTTATTTCCTGTCTACATTTAATCCATGGCATCTTTATGGTCTGCAGTTAAATAATCCGATATCAAACAAACGGTGTCTGGTGTTCACTGAGAAAGACTGGGAAAAATGGATCTTTCAAACTGGCTTAAGTTCCCTCAAGAGATCATTACATGTAATTCTGGACTATTTATGCCTCAATATTCAAAGTATAACAGTGAGTAAAAATCTATTTCATCCTATATAAATACATGTATTTTAGCAAATATAATACTCCTATTTCTTTTATGCCAAATGATTCTGACTTTATAACGTTTGTATTTAACTATGTTGTTTTCCAAGTCTTGTGTTACGATCTAATCTAAGCCTAACTAGGGTTTTATCTTTGTTATTATACCTTAATAGGCTCTAACCTACTTCATAATCTCTGCTCTCTTTGGCTCTTTCTCCATTAAGTGATTATTTTTACTGTGCTATTTGTTTAGGAAAGTAGATCTGCAATGCAGTTCTTTGAAGCTCCCAATTTGTATTTTCATTACATGTGGTGTAATTGTAAATAAAAAATTGGAGCTTCAAACAGCTGTCATGCGGATGCACTTTCTTTCTCCTTTAGCACTGCGCCACAAGTTACTAAGCAAAAGAATGACTCCTTAGCATTCTGGCTACTGTCCCAACTAACTTAAGCTCTAGCGTACACTTCTACAATATATTTATTTGAACAGAGGAGCATTGCATTTCACAGGCTTTGGCCAGGGACAGAATTTTGCAAGCAGTTCAGTGGTGGGGTATTAATAACACATGCCCAGTCTGAAATGTACCTTGTTTTAAATGGGCCACCACAGAAGTTCATGAGCCCAAAGAGTCCTAGATATGCAGTTTTACAGGTCTGAGGCCACAGCACACAACATTATAGCTTAGGGAAATATTCTATAGTTTAAACCAATTCAACCACATCACCCGGGAACAGTAGTTTTAATGCAGATTGACAAGGGGAGTCTACCTTTGGTTTCTAAGGCAATGGGGGAAATGTTCTTGTTATGTGGTCAATTTCTCCAAATCCCATTGGTGGGTTGATGCTTAAGATAATTGCTGACAGTTACCATGCGCAACAAGCCAAATTTTAATTAAAGAAAGTCATAAAAGTCAAAGTCATAAATAGGACACGTGGGGGTTGGAGTGGAGTTTCAAGGAATTTAATGTGCCATACAATCACAGTTTCCAGCCCAGGCAGCACTAAGTGCCTCAGTAGCACTGTAATATGAGAAACTATCTGAGTTTATTTCAAGTTTATTTACTTTTTCACCACTTCTCTCAGCAATCCTCCGACTTAACATCAGGCCAAAAATGGAAAGAAAGTCAGGGAGTTGGATTCCTCTTTCTGCTAAACGATGTTATATTTTTTGACAGGTTGAATGATATGTGCCACTGCAATTGCTTCCTTATTAGGTAAATTAAATATTTACACACTGTCTATCCTAATCCAAAGTTTATGAGAGATGTGAAAATGCATTAACAGAGACCATATTTATTTTAAAAGCACTGCAAAAAGGGCCAAAGCCCGCTCTCCAAATGCTGTGTTTGTACTAACTGGGGAGAATGGTTTATGTAAAAAATAGTTAGGGATGTCAACAATGAAAGAGGCTGCGTATTTAACTTCTCATGTAGTGACCTGACTGTAAAAAAAAAACTCTCAAAGTGACAGAAGAAAACAGAAATGCCCATTGAGGAAACCTGAAGAATTCCACAGAGGACAGGAAGTGAGATGAGGAAAAATAGAGCTCAGAAAAGAAACTGGCTAGAACAAGGCCATGGTGGAAAAATATGGATATTTCATGCTCTGAAACGCCGCGGTGCACCTCAAAAACATAGACATGAAGAAAAAAGGGCTGAGTGTAAGGTACATGAGTTACTTTAGACAGGTGGAAAGAGTTCCCCTGTGGGACGACTAGGCTGTTTTCTTTAATATGCACCATGGCAGTGTAAACTTGAGAGTGAGAGTGGAGGGAGTTGAGAATGACATCCCTCTCTGTCACATACTAAAGTGCTGTGGGAACTTGTACCTCTTCTGCAGTGACGCATGGCCATTTTGCACATCCGGGACTCGGCGATGGTGGGACAGGGTATCGTGTCCTTGGGCGGTTTCTTTACAATGTGCCGTGTCCTCGTCTCCAGACCCCACTTGTATCCGCACGTTTTGTTTCTCCTGGTGCATGCTCCCCACTCGCTCCACTGGCCCACCTCACAGCCCTCTGCATAGAGACACAAGTAAAACCCTTCAGAGGAAGAAAAACCAGGGTCAAGCTTTTATACAGAGTGAAGGAACTTTATTAGCATGCTGTAAGCTCTAAGTGTGTGGCCTCTCCTTTTAATAGCAGCTCTAAATTCCCTTACCTTTGCATTAAAAAACCTCAACATTTGTATTGACAGTTCAACAGGAGGTAAAGCAGTCGTCTTCTAAGGTTAGTAGTTCAAATATCACATAAGATTGTGCTAACATGCCATTCCTGATTTATGAAAGACCAATTTGGTAGGATAAAATGTAGTGGCAAAATAGCTGACTATAGACTAAAGTATAGGTATTAAATTAAATTTGGGATGGGGTGAAATGACAAAAGATTATATACAATATTTTACCTTATACTGATCATAGTTTATGTTTTTATTTTGTTTTATACTATAGCTTTTATTTATTTGTTGTGTGTAACTCTGGACTAAGAGTCTGCAATTATATGATGATAATGATTATTTTAAACATAAACAATGCCGACTTTTAATCATTACCATTTAACCATTTATTCAAATTCTCCAAATCACATGCCTATACTGAAAGGATTGGCCTCTCAAGTGATGGTTAGAAATAAGTGAATCTAAGATCTAAAATTCTATTGTACAGCTTTAAACAGAATAACACATCTGCAGTAACTCTCTGCCTGCATGTTAAAAAGTGTAAAAGAACAATGCGTGACTTACCTCCACACTCCATGGTGTCCTCCAACGGGGCAAAACCCTCAGGGCACTTTTCGTAGCAGCGGGCTTTGTGCAGGTAAAAACCAGCTTTACATTTGGTGCAAAAGTCTTTACTGAAGCAGGACTCGCAGTTCTCTATTCTGCACCCTGGAGGAACACAGACACATACATGAGACACTCGGGCCCTGTGCAGGCCTCTCATCTGGACTTGATCGAGAGCTGAGGGCTTTGTGGAATGGGCTTCTTGAAAGGATTATACCGTCTTTCCCACAGAGAGAGAAAAAACTGTCAATGCCTGGTTGTCTCTGGGACTGTTGTGGGTTTTACAGAGCTTGTTCCTACCTGACAGGCAGTTTTGTCCGTATTCCCCATTTCACATTCTCAAAGTGAAATAGATGAGAGAAGAATTAGATCATGTTGACCTCTTTCAGCAGTTTGCTCAGTCTGGATGCAACACGTTATGGGGCATGTGTTTTTAACTAATCGTTTGCCGCAACAGGAAGAGTACATCCCGCCAGGCGTGTGGATAGTGCCAACAAAATGCTGTCTTATCATTCCTCACTGCTCCATAACTGCTTTCATAACAACAGAAATCGCAATGTGGATTGGAGTTATTTGGCTGACACTTCAAACAGATTGGATACATGGTTTCAGTAGTGAGGTGATGGGGAGTGGGTGACAATATTTAAGGTTACAAACAAACAGTTAGACCATCAGTAAACAGAACAGCACATGGTCTGCATACTCCCATGCCACACCCAGCTGCCGCATATGACACAAAGCTCCACTCGCAAAGAAAGGCAATGGCCATGTGTCATCAAGCTCCTACTCTGCAAATAGGACGTCAGGCAGGGTCAAATTACACCAACCACACCAATGAGGGCGACGTGCGAGCCCACATGATTAGAAGGAACCTCCCGGAGCTGTCTAATTTATGACACTCCTCTGCAGTTCTCCATAGTGTTCCACAATGTGACCTGCAACTACTGTCTCAGATTCTAAGGTTACTGTCATTTCCTATGCTGATTCTTGTAACATCCAAAGTCCCATGTATCTCAAGGTGCGTAAAGTTTGTCAGGCACATTTGTAGGAGTGACAGAAGCTTGGGGTTGCTCTTTTATCTATGACCCTTGTTGAGCCCAGGGAAGGGAAGGTTCTCACAATCACACCCCTTATAATTACACCATCTCCAGCTAACCATCAGCAGGCCTCCTCCTCCTCAACATTCCTCCAAAACAAGGGGGTCCCTGCCCACTGAAGTATGGCCTCTGCCCACTCATTTGGGCCTCATGCTTTAGTAGTCTAAACAAACTGTGGACACACACAAACACATACCAATCAGATGGGATTAGAGATAGAGTGCTTGTCACTTATAAGCTCCAATGAATAAATGTTAAGTTACAAAAATCATTTTTGTTTTAATTACTTTCGTCGAACACATGAACTAAAGTGTATAATCGTTCACTTGCAAATTCCTTTTGATAAATCTGAATCCTTAGATATAGCAAGCAAGCTAATAAATCACTAAGCTAATTTGAAAGCATAACACTGCGTTTTAGCCTTCACACTTCCCAGGCCTGTCATCACTTGAGGGATTTTAACTCCCATTCAAAAAGGAGAATGAAAAAAGGAAAGAGCCAAGCACATCTGGCAGTACTCACAGGCTTGTTGTGAAATGAGTTATTGACAGTAAATATGAAAATAAAATACAGTACAAGCTAAATACAGATGGCATGTGGCAGCAGTAGCATCATAGGTGATGGCAGATGTTTTGGCAAATCTTGTTTTGCAAATAGCAGATAAGTAATAATGTCATGGCAAGACAGATGAGGTGAATGCCATATCAATGTGGCTCTGTGGGAGTTTAACTGCAAGGAGGCAAAACGAAGAGGTCAAGGGTCATCTGTGAAAATGGGTGGCTAGGAAGGGATCACCATGACAGACATGTATCCATCTATTTAGTTATCAAGCAAGAGGCTATCTTGGACACCGCAGGCTATCAGAGTCTTAGGGACCAGTGTATACTAGGTCAGGTCAAGTAGGAAGACAAGCAGTGTGCCCAGTCAAACATGGAAAGAGGGTTCATTCTGCTGACTGGATTAACCTCTAGACCACCTTTAAAGTCTTCGTGTAGGTGCCTCCGGAGACTAATGAGAAATAATGAGGTCATCAGATCCCATTGAAAGCCTGTCGTTCCCGGAACTTGGACGCATTATCATCATTATCTCTGTGCAAGCTCCAGCTGTGACATTCATAAGAAATACAAATAAAAAAGGTTGAGGTTTGAGCTTCTGGAGCAATATCAAACAATATTGGTTTCAAAATGTATTAAGACATTCAAAGATGTTGGGCATATCACTGTTGCCACTTTGTTGGTGAAGTAAAGTTGAGAGATGAGTCACTGGGCACTGACTCTGACCTCATGGTGCATTTTTGGCAGAGGAGATGCTCCCTCAGCTGTGGTCTGGATGCAAAAAGCTTCTGTTTTATAGTACGCACTTAAACCGCTGTGTCAGCTTGGGTTCAACCTCAGCTGACAGTGCCATATCTAATCACTCCATATGTTTACATTAATATTACAGCAGAATCGGACACAGCGGAACCAAGATAATAGGGCGTCTTGTTCTATGGATATTCAATTATCCAAATAAATATTTGGTAACATCCAAAATACAAATGCATTTTTATTTGTTTGCTGTAGTTGTTTAGCTTTTACAAATACAAAAAACATGACAAAATAATATTTTTTCAATGTGGTATTGTCCTAACAAAATAAGGTCAGATATATTTGATATGAATTACAATCCAACTCATGACTACCCACTAGCGTGTTGTCTAGGTTAGACATAGGTAGATGGACCACTGCGCTGAGCACCAAGAGAGTGAGTCTGATGTTGCACATGTCATAAAAAGGCCTGGCAGTGTGTGAGGGAAAACAAGGCTGCTTTTTTTCCATTCTTAGGCTCCAGGCTGAGTGCAGAGCAGCTCTGACCCGCTCCTGAGGCCCCCGCTTTGGCTGACATGGAGAAGGCTGTGCTCACTGCCACCCAGCCATGTCATGTGGAACTGCAGATGGCAGGAGTTCATGGCATGGGCCACAGCTGCCATGTTCTTCCCTAGTGCTGTCCATACTGTTTTTCCACATGGATGCTCCTATTCCACACCAGCGCAGCCAAGGTGAAGGCCAGTCTTGTTCCTGTCAATCAGTGGACCGCCAGGTCCGATACGGTACGGCAGCAGTGTCAGCACACCCGCTCTAACTCTTCACTCCATGGAAATTCTCTGATCTTTGGTATTCCTACCTGGTCCAGAGTACACATAAACATCTCCTACTTAGAACCTGGATCACGAACAGACAGGCTTTCCACTTATACTTGTGTATGTTTTATACTATGGGAGTATAAAACTGGCATCAGGATTCTGATGGATTGTGATGAAATATGATCCATTTAGTTCCAATTTTGAAATATAATGTTTATTTAGCATTGGTTTTAGACAATAGCAATGTTGTATTTCTGCCTTTTATGGACAATAAAACTTACCTCTTACGTTTTGAACAGCTTGGTTTGGTAGTGTATTGTGTGGCAAATTTGAATGTGTGGTTACTAAAGCTGCAATGATTAAAAGTCCCACTGTAGAGTATAAAGGCCAAAAGCAACTGGACATTTTTGTTGGTTAAAGTGTGCAATGGAAATACCCGCAAGAGTGCAAATGTGAGAGCTTGAATGAACCAGAAATGGAGAGGAGAGAAAGTAGCCAGAGCTGCCAACTATGGGCTGGTAGTTCCTTGCAGTGCCCCGTTTACATGATGCCAACAACATGTGGCGTCTATCCAACTCAAACCCAAGCACAGTCCCATGTTGCTCTTTAAAAACTAAACGATCCTAGAGGAAGGTGAAGATAATTTATTTTTTACTTCTAGGCCTAATTTGATGTGACAAAGTTGCTAGAAATACAACAATGGGATGTAGTAGCACATTTCCTTTAGTACGAGAAAAGCAGTAAAAAGTAAATTGGAGCTGGCAAGCCACAGAAATGACCTCCGACAGTGGAATCTCTAGAGGCACATAAAGCAGTAATATAGAACCTTAACTTCCAGGATATTGGCAATCTTGTGCCTTGATCGTACTGGATGGCAAACAGTGACTGGTTTCAATGTGTTATAAAAAATGTGGCTCAGAGGGGTAAAGGCAGTTGTGTATGTAGCTTAGCTGGTCATGTTGTTGGGACAGAGGGGCCTCACTGGGGGGTCTGTGATGTACCCTGAGGGAAGAAGTTTGAGAAGACTGTCCTGCTCTCACGGTGACCCTCTCAACATAGTATTGCATAAAAACAAGACAGACAGAGGTTTTAGCAAGAAGCTATTTCATTTGCAGAGGTTGCTTATGTAGTAATATGAAGGAATCTGCGATGCTCTAACCTGCGATGTTCTAACAGTTAAATAGAAACTATTTTAGGGGTAGACAGTCATTGTCCCATAGTCCTTGAGTAAAAGTTGAATTTCCAATCTGTATCAAACCAAAACAGGCTTTCTTTAATTAACAAATTATGTAGATTGTCCCTTGAAATAAAAACTAAAGGCTAGACTAAAACTACAGTTACACACAATTGTTCTCTACCAAGACTTCTGCACAGTACTGGATGTTATAGGCTATTATAAAATGTGACTTGAGTGAACATGCCTATGCTGCATTCACACACATTTGGCCTTACATGAAGCACTGCTCTGTGTAACTGTTGCCACAAATCTTCCACAGACTAGACACCCACTGACAGCAGTGTGGGGCCTCTATGGGCGCCTGATAAGACCACTGTGTTGCATATAGAAGTTTATGGGTATAAATGCAACCATCAGCTGTCATAAAATAGTAAAATAAGTCTATAATGTATAGACAGGAAACCATTATGCAATGATAGGGCAAAGTTCTACTCCCTTACAGTCAGTGAATAGCTCCTGGGAAAGACTGAGGGGTAGTGTGGAGGGCCTCTTTGGAATCCAGCTCGAGTCACGCTGTAAATGGGCTTCCAGTTATTCCAGTAGTTACGTTATGTTTCGGAAAAGTATAGTTCCCATTGTTTTTGGCCTAAATTAGAGTGTTATTTTCTCGGCAGCCCAGGGAAAACCCCCTCAGAGAACACTGCCTTAAATTTAAAATTCATTATGTGTGCCACATAGTAAAACCAACCAAGGAAACGGCCAGTTGCACAATGGATTAAGAACAAATTGAGCTTAAAGTTGTTGTCAAAGATTTATTTATCTAATTCTCACTTTGCCCACTGAACTGGGCCAATAACTGGACAATTGCAGCTTTTTAAAAAAATGTAATTTCAGCCAATAAGTATAGTCATATATCCCAGTAGTCTACATACCTTTTGAACCTTTAAAATTGTATGGTTGTCCCACTGGGTATTTGGGCATGTTGGCATATTAGCTGAAATGCTTATATTATATATTTTATCAATGCTTGACTCTGATCCAGAAGGAGGAAAGCCTTCAACTGGAGTTTTCAGCCACGTATGTTGTTAGGGTGTTTTAGAAATATCAAATTTGGCAGTTTCTTGTTTGGTTTTCTTTGATTTTTGTGGTATTAGAGCTAGCAGGGAAGTATTTTAAGCTGTTTCAACTTTAATATTTCTATTGAAAAAAAAAATTCTTCACTGAAAAAAAACACACACACTTTACCTAAAGACGCACTAGAAATACTGTTTCAAAGGTGACTGCTGAAAGCATAAGCCTTTTGATTGTCCTGCTCTTGTTTTCCTTTACCAGGGGAGTCCTCAGAAATTCTTGAATGAGATAAGATCACACAGACAAACTCCAATGTAATAACAAGCAGCTGCTCTCTAAGTGATTTCAGAGACCGTGTTTAAAAAGCTCATGATAACAGAGATGTAATACCATGGACTGAGCCAGCAGCACAAGGGAGCTACCACCACAACAACAAGTTGCTGTTGTCAACCTGCACGGACAGATCTGATAATTAGGGTCCAAGTGAAAAGCTTTTTGTAAGTCGGAAATGACATGCAGCACACAGCGACCAATAAGGGTCAAATAGGAAACTGGATTTAAAAAGTAAGATCACATCAAAGCTGGGCTCACTCTGAGATGTGATGCTTTGTGACAATACAAGATGTTGTTCTTTGAGCAGTTTGTACAGTAAGGGACTCAGATTAACCGGCCACACATCAGCACTGGTTACAGTCAAAAGTGGCCCAGTGCGGGAAACAGTGGTTAGCAAAGAAAAGTTTAAGACTTTGTCATAAAACAAGATGGCTTTCTCCTCCAATTTTCTTACAGTTGAAAAAATTGGGTGAAATTAATGTGGCTTTTCAGAATCGCCCTGTGTTGTGGAGATATGTTTCAGTTGGGGGATACTCAACTTAATCCTGAATAAGTCACAATCCGGGTTGCTCTGACTAAAGTCAATAAGAGTCATTCTTCTCTGTCCACTTGTTCCCATTAAATGAGCAAGCTAGAGCCAATTCCACCAACTATGGTCCTTAAAACAAGATGGTTGCAAAGCTGAAATGCTGATGAACCAACAATTATCACATGCATGGCGAGGGGAAAAACCAAGGGTGAATTTATGTATAAAAACAATCCTTTATTTCCCTGATATAAACAATAAAGACTTAATTGTTGCAATTTAATTAAAAAAAGTCACATTTTTTCCTCTTGAGTCCTGCTACAAAGCACATTCTTTCACTGGCATATATTGACAATTAGAAATAAGAAATGATTAGAATCTCAATCTAGATTAAAATTTTATCAATTGCACAGTTTTACTCCATGTTTTGCTGACATGTGCATTCAAATTTGAAAAACGTATTTTAAACAGTATTGTATACATACAGCAACAAATCCATTGCATGTGTTGAAATCTACTTACAACACAAGAGCTTACTGCTAACTGGACATCAACAATAGTGATTTCCAATAACATGCTTTTCATTTGAATAAACCAAAAAGTCCAGAGGATGCATTTTCATGGTGATTGGGAAAGCACAAAGCATGTTTTTCCTCCCCGGGTTTTTCGTGTTCACAGTGTTGGGCCATAAGGTTCGAAGGGGCTCCTCTGAGGTTTGATGTGAGTTTCTTTGTCAGAAGTTTGGCTCTGAGAACTACATGGGTTCAAGTTCCTTGCTGTTTTCATGTGAAGCATCGGGCCAACACCTCAGGCTCTGTGTAAATTTACCAATGTGTCTTTTTCACTCAGGATCTATGGTCAAAATATGCTTTCATGCATACAATTAAGGAGTATTTTCATGTTCCCTTTTGTGCACTGTACACACAATTAATCAATACATTAAATCAAAATCAACACTTGAGCCCCTAAGTAATGTAATAATTATCTTGGCAACATTGTTTTGTGAATTTTAGCTTTGCATCTGTATAGATGCAGAGCAAAAATTTTTGCAGCACATGTACCATGTTAAAGCTGAACCTGCAAATGATTAAAATAATAGTATTCAATTAAATTAGATTATTTTTTGACATAAAATAACAATAAAACTAAACCTAGAAAGGACCTAGTTTTTCTCTCATTGTGAGAGTGAAGTATTATTATTATTATTATTATTATTATTATTATTATTATTATTATTATTATTATTGTAATATATTTTCAAATAATTAATTTACTGATGAGATTTATTTCCCTATATTGATGTTGTTTTTGTTGGCGTACATATAACTAATTAACTTCTCATTCATATATTATATTCAGGAGAATTACACTTGCTAAAATGCTAAATTTGCCAAAAACAATGTAGTAACATGTTTAATGAATTTCACTTTCACTGAGTCAAAAATCACTCCCCTATCACACGCGATCACAACACAATGGGTGTGTGTTCTGCTAATCAAACTACTGCACATCACATCAGGTTTGTGATGCTCAAGTGTATTGTTTTGTATCATTCTTTTATATATTTATGGAGAACAGTTTTGCAGGAGCATGGGTAATGTAGACTTGTGGGTGGAGCAGTGTACAAATCAATAAAATACTGAAACATGCATGGATGACATCTAAAACCTCTTCAGGCATGTTTTTGATGAGGGAACAATGTTTTAACAGGAAGCTCCAAAAAGTTGACTCTGCATAATACCCATAATGCTCTTTAAAGAATATATTTAATTTGACTAGCCCAACAATTGCTGTATTAGGTTAAAAGTCCATTTTACAGTAAATGTATTAAGCAGATTTTAATCAACATGCTGCATGGGCCACACATGGCTGAATCTACATTTATAGTTAAAAAGAAAAAAAAAAAAGAAAAAAGAAGTAAATCTGCCAGGGAGTTACAATGTCTGGTGAGAGTTTCAATCCTCAAGGCCAGTAGACACTTTACAAAGTGCACTCATGTTCTAATGCTAACATTGTACATATTCATATGATATAGTATGGCATGGATAAAGAGGGCTTGGGTTTACATGTCAGCCTTAATGTGAGGAGACAAATCTCTGGAGTAGGGTTGGCTTTAGTCTTTTTGTGCATCTTGGTTGAATTTCCTCCCAGATTTCATGCTTTCAGAAACACTCGTATAACGATGGGATGTTTAGTAACGCAGGTGTAAGGAGAAATAAGAACCAGGGCTCTCCCTAGCTGTTAAACAATCCCAGGAGACACAAGACTACAGCCTTAACTGCTTTACATCCACCTGTGAACAGACGAGCCGTTCAAATTGTGAAGTATGTGTGTCTGCTTTGGATAATTGACAATAAATCAAGTGTTGTGGGAAAGAGGCAGAGCTGATGGATAGTGAATGTGTGTCTGGGGATGATGAGGTGTTAAGAGGGAGGTGCTGAGAGGGTGAAAGCCATGGGTGTCAGCAGAATTTTGTAAAATATTCTTTTACAAAACAAATTTTACAGTATTTTAACACAGTAAATTTTACTTGTATTGTGTGTATTATGAATGTCTGTTACGGGTCATCAACACAGGTGATAACTTCAATTAATTTGTTACGAAATGTGTAGTAAATTAAAATATTCTGAGATACAGAAAATGTAAGGAATAAACATGCATGGTTTGAATTAAAACTGTTGTCTGAAGACATTTTTAAGTGCATATTAATAGCCTATATTGTTCCTGTGAGGAAATTTGTGTCTGCATTTCATCAATTAAATGCCATATGGGCAGCATTAGGAGTAAACCTGGGCCAGGATCATAGTAGTTTTGGTGCGAAAAATAAATAATAACCATTTTGTATCCAGTGAATTATTATTTTAACTTCATAACCGCATGGGATATCTAAGGCATAAATAGATGTAGATGTGACTGGGACTTACTGGAGCACATGTTGACATCTGGGCTCCTCATGCCATAGTACCCAGCCGGACAATGTTGCAGACACTCCCCATACTGCCTCATCCTCTCACGCCGCAGGAACAGGAAGAGTTTGGGCTGGCAGGTTACACAGCCGTTGTCTCTGGAGCACACCGAGCAGCCTTTACAGATTGGATACGCTCCATAGCTCGCTGTAAAATATTAGAAAAGAAGAGAGGACACAGGAAGAATGAGTACAAAGTCGGCAAAACAAATGAACTTTTTAAATTATGTCATTGTAGTTTGAAAGGAACATCGCCTCAGGGGTTAACTATGTTTACGTTTATCATTACAACATGAACCATATGAGAAGGCTAAGATATTTTTGTATGCTGCTGTGACAGTTTCAACTGAAACATCTAACTACTCCATGTTTATTGAGTTTATAAGTGATTGTCATTGAACTTGGGGCACAACTTTTATTACTTACTCTCACAGTCTCTAGTAACCCAGTGTGTTTATTTTAACTACACCTTGAAGTGCCATTGTGAATATTGATATTATATTAGTAAAACCATACAGTGCTTCACTCACTCTTAGAGGTAACTAGATATGACAGCCCTAACTGTTGGAGTCCTCTCACACACAATGAGAACAATGACCTATAATGGATACATCAGTGGGTCATAAATATGTCTAATTCAACAATTTGTCGTTCAAGCAAACTCTGGTTACCCTCTCAGTGTCCCACTATTGATTGGTTTTGAATGTGAATGTTGATTAAATCTGGCCAGATATGCCCTCTTGGATGATAATACATCTGACAAAAGCACCCAAACCACATTGGCAAAACCCCAGACTTGTGTTGGTGAGCACAAATACAACAGTAAAATACTTTTTCTTCCAATAAGTGATTTTTCAGTGAATGCATCAGGTCCTGCTTGTAGGAAAATGTCCTTGGGCAAAGCTGATCTCTGAATAAAAGACACTTGACTTGATGTAAGCCAAGTCTAGAATATCATGCAGGGAACAGCGACCCACCACAATGCTTCATACACAGGCTGTATCTAAATGGACAAACCCAGGGAGACAGAGCCTGCATTACTGGCCATGGACTCGTATATTAGGTTTCTCTGAACAGATTCATGAAGACAAAAGTGACCTCTAAGTGGGCCTGGTGCAGGCATCAGTCTGGAATCCTGTGAAGATCAGTCAGTAAATGTCACTGGACATATCAATTTTACATGTCGTTCGTGTGAGAGAGAGAGGAGACTTAACCACAATATTCTGTCCCTGCCAAACACACTATAATGTGCAGAGGTCTGTCCAGGTGAATGCTAAATTGAATGCTGATGACAATGCATCTCCTGTCACTCAAATTGAACAGGTTTACAATGACAAGGCATTGATCACATCTTAGAAGAGATACATTGCACCAAACAAATTAAAACAACAATATAAAGGTTTTTCTACTGGTTAGATCCAAGGAACTAAAACTAACAATTGTTCTTTCTCTTCTTCCATTTAGGAGTTGTGGAATAGGATATATTCTCATACACCCATACAATAAATGGATCATCCATCCGTCTTCTTCCGCTTTATCTGAGGTCGCAGGAGCAGCTGGTCACCGCCCAGTCCTCTGCGCACCTGACCCCCCCTATGAACACCTCTGTGAGTGATGGTTGTTCACTTGTAAAAAAGTTACTGGGAACCTAAAGATTCACTTGTTGCCATGGTATCTTAACAGCCCTGAAACACGGAGGTAAAACTAAGATTGTCCTATCAGGTATAGCTACCAACTTTACTCAAACAAATTTAAACATACTTGCAAAACCATCTAATCTCACATTTCATTGTGTCAGTCCTCCCATTGAGTAAAACTACACCCCGACATAAGACCAAACCTCACCACTTAACCATATATATCTGCAGTATATACAGACTTGGTGTGTTTATGGCAAACTGACATTCACATTAACGTGGTCCCATTCACTCCCTGCTCTCTGGCCTGAATGGAACACAACACTGACAGAAAGAGAAAGCCAAGTTGGCAAATATAAAAGAGCTATAAGCCTGGAAAGCTTATTCCTCCAGCCCATTCTGAACTGGAGTGACTCTATATGTGCCTTACTAATTAACAGTATGCTGACAATAATAACAATATTAAAAATGAATCAAGATTGTGGTTTTTGTAGCTCACTGCTGTCTCAGTCAGCAAGGACATTACAATCACAGAAAAGCCCTTTTTTATGAGTCTGGTTTAAATATCTCAGATAATCTTTGTTGTCTAACATTTGTTTTGCCAGTTTCTAATCTCGCCATGAACAGTGATTGAGGATAACATAATCACACGCTGTTTGAATGCGGCAGATCCCACATCCTGGAATCAGCGACTGGGAAAGTGGAGTGGAAGCAAGACGCTGCGTATGGTGGAAGTTAGAAGGCAGTGCAGATCAGAGGAGATTAACTTATGTGTGTCTGTGGAAAGGTTTGGAAGTTCAGGCCACAGGTATGTCAGGAAAGAGGCCACAATTCACTGCAGCGCCGACCAGCTCACAAACCAAGACAACACAGGCAGCACAATGTCTTATGTGTTACATCAATCTGTCATTGCCCAGCAGGTTTGAGCCACTCTTAAAGAAAACATTTAGTCATATGGACTGGAAAATTCAATCTCTAGAAAGAGCTTTATATCCACAATATTGTTAAGTAGCTACTATTTAAAATAACTAAACATTCAAAAGCCTTAATAAAGCATGAAGAAAGAATATATTAATTACGGACAAATAGTTTATGAATAGACATGCCAGCACCCCGATGAACTAACATCAAGGCCCATGACGTCCACCCTCCTATGGGCTCACCACCTGCAGAGGGGTTCATGGGGGGGAGGGGTCAGGTGCTATGAGGATTGGGCAGCAAGCGGGCCCCGCGACCCAGCCAGACAAAGCAGAAGAAGATGGATGGATAGTTTATGAATACTTATTCAGGCTCAGTAACTACATAAATAAGGAGTTAGAATTAGGAATTCTAGGAGGAGGTATTATAAAAGACTCATTTTATGCTATTTTCCATATACCTTCACTAGAATCATTTTGAGTCATTGTCAGTCTCTATTGAACGAGCTGTTAACTGACAGACTAATAATAAAGGATTACTCAATCATTTGTGAATGAAACATAACACAACTCCAGGTATGTTTTTGAGGAAGTATTATTATTAATTATTATAAAGTGTTATTATTAATTGTTACCTGTCAAGTCTATGCATCCCTGCAGCATTCCTTACTTGTATATGGTCTTTTTCATAGGTGGATTTGTATTATTCCAGTCATATTACAGTTTTTTCAGATCTGCCTATTTGTCATTCCAGCACAACCTAATTTTGTATGCAGTTTTCTCTCAACAACATCTGTATGTTTATAAGGTGGCATTGACCTTCTTACTTATGCATGACATTCCCATAAATTAAGTTTTGACACTTCTGAACCCACAAAGCTGACATGTGATGCCTCATCTCCTCCACTGTTAAAACTGAAACTAAAGTGACACAGATGGGGATGAAAGCCACACATAAAGTGCTCATGGTGAAATTTCGGGAATATAAACTTAAGCATGCATATGTTTCAAAACACAAGATGGAATGCACATTGGAGGAGTCAGTCCACACGATGGACCAGTGGTGTTTACAGTTACAACCACAGAACACAGAGCGTGGAACAACACAAATCTGCACTTCCCACTTTTGACAGGCCTGCAGCACTGACAAAAGCAAGGGTCTATCTGAATATCTCTGTAGTCTGCTCAGTGCACAGTCCTAAAGCTCGAACTCTGTCACTTGTACCTGAAACCATCACAGCTCAGTCAAGAGATCTTATCATTATCCTCCTCTTCACTCATCAATACTACATGTGATGCGAGAGGATAAGGGTGGAGTGGCATAGCCAGCTTACACTCCTTTTAGTCTCGACCCAACCATCAACGTGTGATGAGCAAAATTGACCAATGCGGGAAACAAATAGTCTAGTAAAAAAGTAACTAGTAAAACAAATATGGTGGTTTATGCAAGTAGTGGAAGATGAAACAAACAAACAAGACAGACATTTTTTTAAATCAAATATTGCTTTTACTGATGACAGTTGTAATCCTGCAGCCAATCATAATGAGTGCTAGTACAGCCACTGCAGCTCAGTGAGGGAATTCTGGATGTTCTGAGTTTGAGATATGGCCTGTCAATGTACTGTGAATGAGAAAAACTTGTGTCTAGTTTAAAGCACTGGAGACCATGTTCTGTTGTGATTGTAGTGCTTTCTTTAAACTTAGAGCACATAAGGGACTATATACAGTTCCTATAAGTTGTATAATACCACACATTAGTACATTCTTTGCAAACAATGACACACATCACAATACTGCAATTACCTGTTGGTTTAATAGGAATAGGCCCAATGAAGTCTAATTTTAGCATGAGTGAGCTCCAAACTTCTCAGGTAATTTTTATGAGTCCAAAGTAAGCGTGACTGACTACATTGAGCATTGCCAAACCTCAGTATATTAACCTCAGGGTTCCTCCCACTGCCCACGGACTTCCTGCTTTCCTCTCACCTATAGCTCACTGTGAAATCATTGACGTCGACTCGCTCCAGTGCACTGCAACCCAAAACCCTAACAAGGCAAATTGCAGATAATTTTTGTGTGTCTTTAAAAGCTGCAAACTTAACTCGAGAACAAGACACTTTTACATAGGGTTTTATTTAAGCTGGCTGCTGGTCACCCCTGAAAAGTGATACCACTTTACAAATTCTCGCTTCTTCGAAACTGACATTTTTCCTGAAAGGTATTTAAGACTTGAGGAAAAATGGCCAGATGCTGTGCCTATATATACAGATTAATAACAACTTGAAGTAGAAAAATTATGCTAAATCTATTTTTAATAGCCTTTAACCATATTATAATTGAATTGTTTCTCATTCTCATTGGTTGTATCAGTTAGCTAGTTAGCAGCTATGTCTGTGTTCATACATTCACAGATTTGTTTTACTCTTGTTAATCACACCTGTTATACTGTGCAGCCACAGACCTAGTCCAAAACACCTACTTCAAATAAAGCAGAGGCTAATGGAGGGGAAATTAATATTTGTATCTGAAGCAGAAACAGATTTGGGTAGATTTTTGTTACTTTGAGCTAAAAAGCTTTGAGCATTGAGCCTTTTGTAGACAGGTCATAATACTGCAATAACTGTCACTAATAAGACCACTGACAAACTCGATAAGTATGATTGTCTTCAGCCTAATACTGCCATTAAATGTACAGTAACAAGCCAGTGTAGGAAAGTGTGTTTCTGTTGTTTATATATCACAGAAAACATCTGAAAATGCAGTGGACGTATCACAGCAGGCAGCACTAGATTCTAAACAATGCCAAACAAAGCAATTAACACAAGCATTTTCATTGTCACATTTTTCCAAGTGCCCATGGCATGTAAATCTAATAACGTTGTCTGTGAATGCACTCAACCACCAGTTACTCTCACCATTGTAGAGTAGGGCATATACAGTACACCAGGGGTCCCCAAGCTTTAGCTCGGGAGCTATCAGTAGCTCTCCAACCCCTTCCAAGTAGCACACCAAGTGATCTCTGAATTATATGCATTGTGCTGAATAACAAAATTTTGGTTAATTAAATGGCTATTACCATTGTAAATGTATAATTTTGATGCCCAACTTTGTGCACTAATAAATGGTTGATAAGCATCTAACTGTACCCCATCTAAGGCCATGACTCTTTTAAATACTCAATTTCTTGCGGTTGCTAAAATGAGTAGCTCTCTGGTATTTTTGTTTTGTAAAGGTAGCTCACTGGAGGAAAAAGGTTGGAGACCCCTGCAGTACACACTTTTTTCACTACAACACTGTATATAACTGTAATATAGAGAGGAGAACTGACACATTCTTATGACACTTACCATTTGAGGATGTTAGGTTTGCATCCAGCAGTTTGATGGAGGCTGGGACCAGACCATAATAAGCAAACCACTGAACAGTCTGGGTTTGTGCTGCTCCGAAAGCCAAGCCTAAAAGTGTCAACCCTCGCACCCAGAGTTCACCAACCGTCTGGCCCCATGACAGAGCTACATGGTCCGAGCTTGTTAAGACTAGAAGACGGAAAAATGACGTCAAACCTGCCGCGTTTCAGAGCTGGATGTGTCACGGATCTGGAAGTGGCACTTAGCTCAGAGCTACAGAGAAAGACCAGGAGCAAAAACAGGGGTGTCACTGGGTTACATTGGCCTTGTGAGCTACAGCCTCATTTCAATTTAGCACAACATATCTGGGAGTTACCTCCAACTTATTCTCCCCAGATGGAACTCCTCTATGTTTTATTTTTTCTCCAGGTTTACTTTAACAGTTCATACTGCTAGCACATTGGATACATTGCATGCACATTCGGATATATATATATATATATATATATATATATATATATATATATATATATATATATATATATATATATATATATATATAAAGAGTTAGTAAAGTCACATGAAGCAGCTGCAGTACACTACACAATTTATCTTTGGACTTGGATGAGGTGCAGTCAAAGAGATTTCAGCAATAATTGTTATTTATTGTCATTGACTATTAAACTATTTTAAATTAATTCTGAACCATCTTTTGTCTTCCTTCCATGTGTATGTGCTTAGATATCATGTCAGTATTGTAATTTTACGGTGGATCATGAATTACGTGCACTGTCCTGAGTCACGCATCTGTTTCTCTGATACCATCTCCTTTAAATTTTTACAAACTCCACCCCATGCGTTCTTCTTCTCACACTCAAAGTCTCATTGACAGACACTTAAAACTGACATGGAAAGCCCTATGGTTGTGTAAAAATCAAAAAGCCAGAGAATGACCTTGATGTGGTGGTCAAGCAAAAGCAAAGCGTCTTCACTGTTGAGCTGTGGTCCCGTAAAATGGTTTTACAGTCCACTTTCTGTTGAAAACAACAGCATCGCTGTTCCAGCCATGGTCAACATCTTTGGAACAATTCAACCAAAACAATTAAAATACCAAAATAAGGTTCACCATTTGTTTTAGTACAGGGAAAATCCCAAAATACAATTTTATTAAACTTTATTTGTAAATATCTTGGACTGACTCTCAGAGCAGATTATGGGTGGCTGGTTGGCTGTTTTGTTTTAATTTTTGCCTGGACACATTTCCAGTGTGTTTTGCTCTATGTAAAAGCAGCACTTATTCGGGCTTGTGGTGAAAATACAGTCCACCCTATTTATTTATGCTTGATACAGTATAGCAGTCATTAAATACATCAAAATCATGTAATTGGTGTTACATCTTTTCAATCAGCATCACCACAACACATTGTTATAATATGGTATATTAGTAAGTGGCTATATGCGGCGCCCATTTTCAATAGTGAACCTCCTTGTTAAGGCAGAGCCAGTTCTGTGTGTAGCTGCCCCATTCCAGCTCTCATTGGTGACGCAGCCAGTGTGTGTAGAGCAGTGGACACCAGATAAGGGCTACTTCAAGTTAAACTAAATGGGTCTACATTTACATTATTACATTTTAATACATTTTAAGCAAATTATACAGTCTATTAAATTGTGAGCTATGATTTGATATGCATAAAGGGTCACATACACTATATTGCTAAAAGTATTCACTCACCCATCCAAGTAATCAAAATCAGTTGTTTCATTCACGTCCATGGCCAAAAATGTATAAAATCAAGCACCTGGGCATGCAGATTGTCTCCAGGATGGTACTGTGATAGGATGCCACCTGTGCACCAAGCCCAGTCATGAAATATCCTTGCTCCTAAATATTCCAGCCAAATGTAAGTGCTATTATAACAAAGTGGAAGCGATTGGGAATGACAGCAACTAAGCCACGAAGTGGTAAGCCACGTAAATTGACAGGGCGGGGTCAGCAGATGCTGGGGCGCAGTGGGCAGAGGTTGCCAACTTTCTGCAGAGTCCGATGCTACAGCCCTCCAAATTTCATGTGTCCTTCAGCTTAGCTCATGAACAGTGCATAGAGAGCTTCATGAAATGGGTTTCCACGGCCGAGCAGCTGCATCCAAGTCATACATCACCAAGTACAATGCAAAGCATCGGATGCAGTATTGTAAAGCATGCCACCACTGGACTCTAGGGCAGTGGAGACACGTTCTTTGGAGTGACGCGCTTCTTCTGGCAGTCTGATGGTCAAGTCTGGGTTTGATGGTTGCTAGAAGAACAGTACTTGTCTGACTGCATTGTGCCGAGTGTAACATTTGGTGGAGGGGAGATTATGGTGCGGGGTTGTTTTTCTGGAGCTGGGCTTGGCCCCTTAGTTCCAGTGAAAGGAACTCTGAATGCTTCAACATACCAAAAGATTTTGTACAGTTCTTTGCTCCCAACTTTGTGGGAACAGTTTGGAGATGGCCCCTTCCTCTTCCAGCATAACTGTGCACCAGGGCACAAAGCAAGGCCCATAAAGACATGGATGAGAGAGTTTGGTGTGGATGAACTTGACTAGCCTGCACAGAGTCCTGACCTCAACCCGATAGAAGACCTTTGGGATGAATTAGAGCGGAGACTGAGAGCTAGGCCTTCTCGAACATCAGTGTGTGACCTCCAAAAGGTACTTCTGGAAGAGTGATCAAAAATTCCCATAAACACACTTGTAAACCTTGTGGACAGCCTTCCCAGAAGAGTTGAAGGTGTTGCTGCAAAGGGTGGACGATGTCATATTAAACCCTATGGATTAAGAATGGGGTATCACTTAAGTTCATATGTGAGTCAAGGCAGGTGAGTGAATACTTTTGACAATATAGTGTAGGTATCAGAAGCAAAGACAAAAAATTGTCTAAATATGGGGAGACATCCAAGACAATACCACCACAATGTCTTGAGGGCACATGTCCCCAGTTCCCAGGTACTGCACTGATGGTAAATAAGCAATAATCCTAGTCTCATGCCTCTTCTTACAACTCTCTTACTACTTAGATTTATTGTACATCACAATGAGTCCACATAAACAGGTTGTGTAAAACATATTTGTAATTTGAATAGTAATAATTAGAACTGTAAATCATCCAAAACACAGCAAATTGTCATATTTAAAGAAAACCATATCATAAACTATTGCACAAAGACATAATAAAATATAGGCCTGGTTCAAATAATAAAACTTAAAAAAACACAACACTGTTTACAACTTTTTGTTCTTTGAGCATCTGAAGATGATTTGTATGACTGAACTGCGCAAGAGGCTGTTGTAACTAATACAATTTAAGTCAGGTAAGACAAAAACAACTATATGTGGACACAGTGCTGATGTGTGATAAAAAACTAGTGTGAGTGAGAATATTTTAAAAGAAAAGAGAAAAAAACACATTTTCATCATGCCATAAGGGCACAATATATATAACTTCAAAAATGTCTACTCTGATAATGATAAACTCAACATCACATTTGATTAAAGTGGTGCTATTCAAGAAACATGAATTATCTATTCAGTCAAACTTAAGCAAGGAGTAATATAATTTCACCAAATGCACATATAGAGTAAACTGTGTTCAGGGGGAGGATAGATGGGAAGGTGGCATTGGTCCAATTAGCCACATGTTTTCAATTTATCAGACATAAAACTCACACCTAATTTCCACACCTGTAGCTCAGTGTGCTGAAAGTAATTGAGTCAGTCACTCACAGACAGAGCAGGCTATGGGTTTTCCCTCAGCGCACAAGACATCACAAAGCAACATCAGTCAAGTTCCAGGACATGCTGCACATATTTGCACTGCAGTTACTATGAGCTATACTCTCCTATCTGAACTCGAATTGTTCAAAGTGTTCTCTATTTGTCATCACTGTATGCAGACCTATACTCTGTTCATAAATTCAAATGATAGCTTGATTACAGGAAATCAGGCCTGCTGTTTCCAAATAAGAGACAGGTTTTACTCAGGTGTCAAGGAAAAACAGTCATACATGGGCTATGAAGAAACACCTGGTGTGAAATTTATGAAAATTGTACTCCTCTAAAGCAGTGGTTCCCAATGTTTTTTTCTTGAAGCCTTCCTTGCTTAAACTGAAGACAGGCATCCATGCAGTGGATATACACAAAATACAACTCTAACAGAGCTTACAATGAGAAAATCCATTATTTTGCATGATATGTGCCCACTTTAACATATTGTTGCCTTTTGCTTTTAAACAGTAGGAGACCAGACAAAATAACTGTACAGAAAAGAAAAACACTGAGAAAAGCTGGCAAGCTAGAAATGCCCACTGTGTACAAGAAAATGTACAAAAGGAAGCAAACCATTTGCCATTTTGGGTTTTGCTTGTACCCAATTTATAAGAACCAGGTGTCAGTAGTAAACAGTGCTACCTAAACAAACTCAAATTTCAATAATAGTAAGAATTCAGAAAAGGAAACCAACCACCCTCTGCAAATACAAAAGGCTTGGCTTCACGGATGGAGACAAAACAGTTGAGATGGGAAGCAAAACTAAATCTGCCAGAGCTAGTATTTCTTCAGGCCTTAAATCTGTAAAATGTGGACTTCTCCTACAAAGTTCTACCTCATTAACCCTTTAACAAGATACAAGCTCACGCCCCTGTGGCCGGCACAGCAGCGGGGAGATCTGAGGTGAGCGCCAGGGTCAAAAGTGGACTGCACCACAGGGGACAGATGGCAAAGACCTGGGCTCACTTTCACACATGCTGTTTGTCACTAAACCCCCAAACATCAAAGCCCTTTTTCTCTAGCCCTCCAAACAGTGGCCTGGATCCAATATTGACGTTAGGGCTGTGACGGGAACCTACTTCAAATTCACTTGTTTTCAACAAAGGACTGTTTCCTATGAGTCATGTGGATGCACTGTCACTGGATTTATGGTGGTAAAATGACTAATACCACTACAAAAACATTATTTACATACCTTCAGCAACATTAATATCAGTCCCCTACAAGAAACTCCACAATTTATAAGAGAGCAGTAAAACACAAATCTAACACAAAGGTGAGGTGTTGAAGGTGAATGTTAGCAGCACACGACAGCCTGGTCTGTTTTAGCAGGTGTCAAAGTCCTGGCCGCTGCTCCTTCACCACCTGAACACTGGCATTGCCAGGACTAAAGCAGAGCAGACTGCTGGCTCCAAGTTCAGCAGTAGTAATGTTTTCTTCTGATGCAAACACGTCATGAATGGTATGCAGAAGATAAGCATAAAAGAATAGACAGGGATTAAAATGCATTTTGGATGGAGCTGTAGTGAACAGAGTCCAAATCTCTGGGTGGCAACAGTAGTATAAGAATATTATAACCTAGAGGCAGCCAATGCCAGGTGTTTTTGCAACAATGGGCAGAAAATTCTATCTATCACTTTTTAAAATTGTCTAAGGCAGAAAACTATGATCTCATAGTCAGTCCTATAGTTCCTCTCATCCATATGTATGTGAGGATGATGATAACCAGTGCTAAATCGTCCATGACACTCCATGTCCATTACTGCATCATGGCAGTACCATCTCAGAAGCCATTAGGTGGTAAACATGTAAACTACAAGTGACCCCTGTCCACAGATACCTATTAGTTATAACTCCTGCTGTTGACAGCTGTTTACATTACTTAAGCCGCAGGTTCTGGACCCAGTCCAAATAAAATAATATCCATTTCAGGGTGAGCCAAGATGTAATGCAAGTGTATAACTACAGGCAAGTCAAGTCAAGAATGTTAGCAATGCTGATGGACTTTTCTACACGTCTGCCTTCACTTCTGACATCTTCCTGTGTGGTCTTAATTAAAAGATTAACATTTCAAGAAAGCCACCATATTTGCCCCATTTGACAAATCCCCACATAACACGTCACATACTTTAAATAAATTATAATTTATTACTCAGACATTTAGACTATAAGTGGACATTTATTTGTGTTCTGGCATGTACACAGTAGTGCTGGGACAGCTGTGGCTGGCAGCAGAAGCAGAGAGGGAAACCACGCTGGAGTTTATAATGCAGACAAAACATGCACACAACACAACAACAGCTATACAACCACAATGACATGAAGACTGGCCACTTATGCACTATACTACAGCAAACAGGGCTAGTTTGAACTCAGAGGAAAACCCTGGGTTCAGAGAAGGAAATTGCAGTTTAAATGCTGCCCACAAGGTCAAGCAAAAACGTTAAATGCACTGGGTGGTGTCATGCCTCTCTTTAAAAACATTACAGCTGTTTTAAGATAAACAGCACAAATATATGAACAGAATCTTTTTTTAGTGCCAAAATATAACCATAACAAAATCTACATTGCTAGATGTGTGTGTATATGTATGTGCTTTAAAATGTATACTGTTCATTGATACTTTGCAGGAACATCAAGCTATGGGCTAATGTTAGCAGTTACGAGGACACAATGCACACGTTCGCAAACACTGCCAAAAATGTTTTAAGATAGTCAGAAAACTCAGAAAAAGTATAAAATATATTTAAAAACAGATTTTCAGAAGCCTGTGATGAGTGTGGTCCTGTTTAGGTGTTTGAGTTTCAACAAAAAGGTGAGAATGTCCAACTGAACTGTTGGCTAATTATGAGGACCCCCTTGAAAACAAGATGGTGAGACATATGCTCACCTGTTGTAGTTACAACTAAGTCAGTTCTTTACAACCATATAGTGTTAAAATAAAGCTCAGACTAAGGTCTCAGACACAGCCTACAGGCACACCCCCAGAAAATCTTGATGACATCAACTGCAAAGTATCAATAGTAGGACCTTTAATGCATGTTGAGGCAGTGCAGCAGAATGCGATCAACACAAAACGTTTTTTTCTTTTCTTTTTCAGCCTCTTTACAACCAAAATGTGGCAGTGGTGTTTCATAAAATGCTATTCTGAAATGATTGAGAGGACAGTCAGGTAACATGTCACTGGATCCAAAACATGAACCTGATTTAGTGTAATTTCCAGTTGTCAGTGGGGTGTGACTTGTAAGATGAAGCTGGAAGAACTGGCAGAAGTAAAATGGAAAACTGTACACAGTGGTAGAATGCATGTTCAAAGAGATGTCCTGTACATTTTCCACACTAGAGGAAAGTTGAGTTGAGACAGACCTGGATGGAGCTGAGGAGGCTTTCTGATCCTACAAGTTGCACATTATTTGTGTAGGAGCCTGAACAACTCTGACAGCACAAGTAATACACTTTGCTGCCTCCAGGCTATACAGTGTACAGTAGAGCCTCCATTACAAGATTGATTTCCAAACTTATGGCTTTCCTCCGATAACAGACAAACACACGTCACTTTTAATCATAGCAGTACTGATCTGCGCGGCCTCTCTTCCCATGTCTTTGCCTCTCTGTGCTCTCACTATTGTGGCCACATAAATCAACAAGGTATGACCCTCCGAGACCTCTTTACATCTGACATGCACGCTATGCTGCCGTCTATGTCCCCCCTGCACTCTCCACAGAAGGAGTTAGAGAGACAATGAGCTCAACTCACCGGGGCCCGAAAATGACTCCCAGGCCTGTCCCTGATTAAAAACACACCAGGAGCTTCTGCACTGCGCGGCCTCCCCCTCACACCACAAGCACCAGGACGGGCCTCATCACAGCTCCAGCCCTCTGTAGCATTCAGAGCTCTTGTCCCAGCGAGTCCAACTGGCAAGCCTTCATTATGTCTACAGTGCACAATTACCAATATCAAAACCAGGCTTTGCCAAAACCATAACAAAGCCATATCAAAGCTGTAACAGGCTTTTCTAATGTGGCTGGCAAATACACAGAAAATACATCTCAGTTATGATTTTTGTATATATTATGAATAAATATTGTAGTGTACCATAATTTCTTATCATTTCCAATATTAGATATAAGATTAAGGAAATACTATTTGTGTGATTTTTTTTTTCAAATAAGCATCTAGTTTTGGTGCTAGTTTCAGTATTGATTAGTATCCAAGTGTCGATACTACAAACGTGACTTGTTGATCTTTGTTGGTGACAATAATATAGTCTTTTTGTTATTAAACGCACTATAGCCTTTTCTGTTATATTTATTTTTTTGTGTATTAGAATTCCAATTAAGATACAGATGAGATGAAGATGAAGTGTGGGTAACAGTGGGGGGCACACAACCGTTTGTACACAGTTGAACTAAAAATTACAGACAAGCTGCAGTAGGAGGCTTTATTGCATCTGAGTAGCTCACTTCCTCTGCATATACCGAAGGCAGTGCATGCTGGGCCTGATTTTGATGTGGCATGTAAGCGTAATTAGAGGTCCCATAAAAGAGTAGGGGCAGGGGGTAGTCCATCTGTCGAGTGTTAGGGGGTGGGCACAGGAGTTACAGTGGTACCCAATGTCTCCATATTGTATGAATGACAGCACATTGGGGTAAAGTAAAAAGAAGCCCAAATTTGAGCCACACAAAAGCGAAGAGTGGGAGTTTATTTGAGCACACATCAGTGAATTTTCTCCAGGGGATCTCTCTGGGTTTCACATTTCCAGGCCGTAATCGATGCAAAATAGGTACAAGCCGGCACGCACACTGACTTAGCAAAACAAGAGCAGTGAGCGCTCCGATGTCAAATTATTCAACTAGTTAATGCATCAACAAAATTGATTCCATATTATTGCCTAAGGTGCTTACTCGACATGTTAAGGGCATATTAATTTAGCATATTAATGTGCTGGAGGTGCTTTGAGTTTAATCCTTAGGTGTCTTTCCCTCTCTCAGCTTTCATAACTCATCAGTAACTCAATTCAAAAATGCTTGCTTTGTCATGTTTGATACTAGATGTAATTCCAGCATTACACTTTTTTACAGTCCAATATTGTTGATAGCATAGTACATTTTACTTCAGAAAACCAATCAGTCCAATGTCTGAAAAAGCTGGATCAGTACATCTCTCACAAGCCAGTGTGCTGTATATACAAGTTAGCCAAGGAGAGCAGGGTGCATAAAACATTTTCTAAATCAGTATGCAAGCCGCTGCCATGCAATCCCAAAAGGAAAAATCCAAAAACCAAAAGGAATGAAGATCACGAACACCATCCGCTGAAACAGGGGCAAATCACCCATAATTTTATTCAATGTTACTGTATTTTGGAGTTGTGACAAGGTATACTGAAATAGTTCTCTCTCTATCCTTGAGAAAACAAAGAAAAGTGAGCCAGCTCATCCCTGAATGTCAGATGGGAAAGAAAGAATCCCTGTGTGATTCTGGCCAGTAGAAAGTTCATGCCACTGCTTGTTTTTTCCTCTGGTGGGCTTTCCGAGTGGGGTAGCATGGCACGAGCACACTGAGGCGCCTTTCAGCAGACACATCTGATACCGCTGTGACTTGGAGCAGGAGTCGCACCACAGGCCGGGATCGACATGCATGGGTTAGTGGGTCAAACAAGGAGCTAGTCTTTCTCCGGCAGGGTCAGACTAATGTGATTTATCAATACAGCGTGTGTGTAAGAGTATCATTGTTTCTAATGGACATACACAGGCGAGACTGGTGATTGGCTAATAGGGGAGAGGGTGTTTGCCAGGTGCATGTCAGAAACATGCACCTGCAAGATTTATTTTGATCTATCTTACAAACTCACTGTAGAACCATGCACAGATCTAAATACTATAATAAGCAGTGTCATCACTCATTTTGAGTATCTATTGTTCTAATGTATTTCTTGTTCTTGCTGAGACTCAAAGTTCTAGGGAACAATAACCGAAATATCATGATATTGTATTGTCAAAGGTCTCACAATAATGTCGTGGACCATCACAATACATTGAATTACAAGTGTCTTTGCTTAAATAAACAGTTATGATGCAGCAATAGCTAAACAAAACAGAGGGAACTACATAGACCATTATCCTTTTCTCTGTTTCAGTGCAGACGACATGAAGAAATAACTGTTCTAAGCACTTTTAAATCTTAATTCTTTGGATTAAGTCTTGTGATGGCATTTTTAGAGGAAAAAGTAGCATATTCACAGTTTTGTGAGCCTCTACAAAATATTGCAATAATATCATACCGTGAGATGTAAAACGTGAAAATACCGTACAGAGAGATTTAGATATTGTTACATCCCTAATGACAATGAATGTTGTACCAAATGACTGGTCAAAGCATGTTACGATGTCAGTCTTGTTATCATGTATAATATTGTAATATCGTGAGCCTCCCCGCCATATCATGAGGTTTCCCATGACATCTCAATAAATATACCGTGAGGTTCATGATGATATCGTATCGTGAGACTTGGATATCGTTACACTCCTACAAAGTTTTTTAGAAATTGCATTAATCATTTCCCCCTCTATTTTCTATAGTGGAAACATGGCAAGAAATCAAGTTTTCCAAAGACACAACTTATGCATTACTGGAAATAAAAAGTTTTTTGATCATGTCAAACAATTTCCAAGCACTTAGTTTTAGCTGGAACATTGTATTTTTTACACTGGTGTGTAGAGAAGGGAAGATGCCACAAAGCAAAACTGCTCTAATGTACAGGGTGACATGTTTTTTTGGCTTGGGAGAGCAAAGACACAGAGCTCTGTTCCTTGACGCCGGAGATCGAGGCTCAGGTCAAGTCTCAGCTCTCTCTAATCCCTCTCAGGTGATGCTGTTCACATTCAGCCTTTTCCAGCTGATCTGCTTAAATATGCCTTCCTCATCCCCTAAAACACTCCCAATCACACCATTATCCCAACGGTTTCCCCTGGCCAGAACCAAAAAAAAAAGCCAAGAACACAGATGACTGTCAAACGTAAGATCATTTTTCAGCATTCTGTCAAGCGATCAATCTTTGGACAGCCCCTGGCACAGAGACAACGTGTCGCCCATGAAGCTGGGGTCTAATGGAATAAAACGGTCAGGATCCAGTGCTCCCATCACCTGGATTAGAGGAGCATCATGTGAGAAAGCCTTGTTAACAGACATGCCATCTTTGTAAGGCCTTTTCACATTTTCCGAAAGGCAAAAGTGGCAAAGGCAGCATCTTGGAGTGTTCCCTCTCCTCCCTGTTAGGCACTTAATCAACGTATTATATTGCGCGCACATAGCATGGTCCAACATTAACACTTACACCCTCAAACCTGGGACTTTGTGCAGGGCTTTGGTGGACAGCAAAACATGATTTCCAGAGCTCAAAAAACACAGGCGTCTTACACAAATTAAACTTACTTTGTTTGGACACAGCCTGTTTATTCTGTCTATTTCTGCAAGTTATTTGATGCTTTTCTGATATGAAATAAAATGGAAATTGAATTAGGCATGCAATAAGACCCATGTTATTTACCCACAAATTTATCATCAATCATTTATCAGTACAAACAACACATTATTGTGGACCTTAAAATCATAAATAAATCATGCAGCCTGGTAACACACCATGCAAAATGTCAAGGATCTCTGACCTCACTGCCTCCGCCCTATACATTTCATCTAATAACTTTTGTCCTTCAAAACATTGGAGAATGTGGTGTGCAGTAATGGATTACACACTTGCAAATGATCTTAAACAAGATGTTTCCTATTGGGAATTGAATGTTGGCTTTGCAGTCTCTTGCGACACACATGTGGTAGAGTTAACGGTATCACATGGCAAGTTTTCACCACTTCAACTGCCATTACGTACCCATTACCTGTTCAAACATCTGGAGGCCCAATGCTTATATGTACTCCTCTAGGCAACATTTTCTGCTCAAGCCTGATTTTATGTAGTCAGCAGGTGGCATCATTAGCCAGAAGATAAAAATTAAAGTTATACCACAGAGTCATAGTTACACCATACGATCTCATGGTAGGCCTCATTGGCATAATATCCCAGTTCCTAGTGGGCAGGATGAGGGGTAAAGAGGTGCAAATTTAATACATTTTGCCATCCGCTTTAAATACAAAATTACACCTATATAACCACAAGCAAATGAGATGTTGGGTCATGCCATGTAGCGTGCCAGCAAGACAAGATCTGCCCTCAAAACCACAGAGTGATCACTATCTGCTCCACTTCAAGTATTCCTCCCTTCTTTTTTCAGACATATTCTAATTATAACTGCATTGGCAGCTCTGGACACTTGACTAGGTACAAACCATAAATGCTCACTCATGCATGTAAAAAGGGTAAGTTATTTATATTGTGTTTTGCTACATGTGAAACATGACCAAATTGAGGCCAAATTGAGTTTTTTGGGATGTGTCTGGGTCTCAACACTCCTGAATGGTTTGGATAGCTCCCTGTGCATGCCAGACAGACTGTATATAAAGCTGTCACAGAAACCTTGAGGGTTAGAAAAATATTCATGCATTTCTGGGGCTATTGGACAATGGATCCCTTACACATGCTTCTTTCAATATAACCATGATAAATAAAGGAAGTAAGCAAATACCAAAAACTCTTGGCCGACTGCCACTTCTTTGCAAGAATGGCACTTTTGGCTCAAAGGTTTGTAGCAAACGCATACACACATGTACAGAGAGAGCGCAGTAAAACCTATACATTTTTGCACTGGATTACTTTGACAAGGGTAACATCCGTCCACATAACTCGCTGAAACAATGTATCGTTTATGTGGTGCCTAAACCTCTTCTTGGAGTCAAATGTATAAGTTAACCTCTTGATCTCATCCAGTGGTATAAGCACTTTTCGTTTTACTCTTTCCCTCTCTTTCACACAACCTGGCTTCTAAAATGGACAGAAACTCTAAGGTTTCCTCCAAAATACCAGCCTATATGCCTTCCAAATAAGTAAGCAAGAAAATGGTCTTAAATGCTGGACAAGTTCACACCAAGAAATGCACAGAAGGGCTGAAAAATGTGTGTGTGCCAATACCTCGCAGTGACTGGCTGATTATTTGCAGATGGGCAGTACAGGGCTTACAGAGTGTGGAGGTTCCCCCTGGCACGCAGCGCATATGATTAAATCTGTGATTGCCTTACAATTTACAAGACCCACTCCCCTGACTTCTCTCCTGTAGTGTAACTTTGTGTGTCGTTACCATTACTACCCACTAATGGTCCACACACCAGTCTGGTCTCACGGTCACTCGGAGGATTTGCGCGTTATGTCACTGATCTGATCAAGTCTCAGCAAAGAGAGAGGGGGTAACTTTCCTAATCCGGCTGTCTCCCAATTCATTGCAGTATATTTACAAAAAGGCTGATCTCTCACAAAACTACCTATATCCTCGCCTATACTAAGCAGTGACTGTCATGCAGATACCCCTCCCCACTTTTCAACATGGTTATGAGATCAATTAAAAGCATCTTAACTGAGGCTGGAGTGGTAATCTACAATTTATAAACGAAAAGAGGTGACTCCAGTATCAATTTATCCAACGACTTTCCTTTCCTTCAAGCGCACAGCAGCTTTTATCAGTTTCACGTGGAAATAAAACAGGGCGTCCTTTGTTGCCCACTTTGGGACCATAATATCAGAGACCACAGTTTATTGTTGAATGTAATAGGATGGTTTCAGACAAGCAGCCAATTTCCTATTAATTCTGACAAATGCGCTCGTTGCCAATTTTACGCACGCTTTACGCATTAAATGTGGGTCTTTAAAACATCTGTGAAAAGTACTGTGAGGACGCTGACATAACGTGTTGAAAGTGATCTGTGCTTATGAATTAAAAACTGCTTTCATCAATCTGGAGATGTAGGTGCGCTCGCTAAAATGCCCATACGGAGGCTGACCCGTATGCACCAAACCTATTCCCATCTGTTAGAGTCACTGTCTGGATATGGCTGGTGTCAGTATACTTTAACCTCATTTTACCTCTTTTGTTTCTTCTCCAGCGGTGCGACGGCGCCTGACAGTTGCTGTACTCCATACAGTTCAATATGATCAGGGCAAAAGAGAAGAGTCGAAACTGCATCTGGCCGGCGGTGTCGTTGTTCGGACTCCAATAAAGAAAACGAGGATGGTTCGGGTGGTGCGGATTATTTGGCTTTGACAGACTTTTGAATGTCCACCTCCAGTTTCCTTTTCTTCAAATGTGTCAAACATCAGACGAGATGCGACATGATAACACGTCGCCGGTTGGGATCATTTTATGCAGCGCTCCCAAACGCAGCCTTCAATCACCAGAAAGGATCTACTTTGTGATGCGCTAAGAGAAGAAGGAAAAGAGCAGGTTATTGTAATTGACCAATACCTTCCTAAACAATTGTGTGAATAAGGACTAAAGCGGAGTTATATAGGTCTTATAGGTGCAAATATGTTGAAAGAATCTAGCGTACCGCTCAGACGCCACCTCCAAAACGAGTGCGTAATAGTAACCGAAATCGCTCCTTGGAAAAGTATTGCCGTCAACTTGCATCAAATAAAGTACTTTTACGTTCCCTCGGAGTGCAAGTGTAGCTCGTAAACATGCAGCATCCCTTCTATCTTCAGGACAAACTTTGTTCTTCGGCAGAGTAGCCTATAAGAGAAGTCCGAAGGAGAAGGGGGTAAAGGGACATGAAATGTTTCTTCTTTGTGAATAAGGAGGTTAAAATCCTTGCAGATCCTGGCTCAAATTCGTTGGTCCGGTCCAGTAGTAGAGGATAAAGTAACTCACGTGTCTCTCTTTATTGGAAGTGTAAGCGCCGGCGAACGCTGTGCTGCTGCTGCTGAGACTGAACGATGACTGACTCCAGACTGGTCCTGATGCTTGCAGCCCTTTCTCATATACCGCGGCGCAGATGTCACGTGTGGGTCTTTCGGTTTGAGTTTCTCGTTGTGTAAGGTGTTGAAGATGTCATTTAGTAAAGTGCTCCGTGCCAACTCTTTCCACCTACCCCACTTCAGTGGCCAATTTACCACGGAATGCGGTAGCTTCGCCTAAGCACAAAACCACGGAGGTTTCTGACATAGGCCGAAGCTTTTGACAAAGCAAACAGAATGTTGTTTTAATGCCTTATACGAAGTGAACTTTAAAAAAAGTTACAGACACATTTCCACCAAGTCATTTGTCTTGTTTTTTCATTTAAATTTAGGCAGTGATGACAATTATAGATAACTGAGTTGCACACAAGAGCAATTAGTTAAATAATGGGCGTAATGAGGGGTGCCCACAAGACAAACTTCTCGTCACGCCTGTTTTACTGTGTGCCTTTGTCAGAAACCCCCACTGTTCCTCTGAACTCAAAGCTTATTATTATAGTCGCGTCCTTTATAACACCATACTTGAGTCTTGGTCTTCTAAAAACTGCATCCTAACGTTGCTCAAATTTACCGTAAATAATTACAAATCATGTTGCAAATCGTTATTTTTGCGTCTGTAAAATAACTTCATGCTCCGATTGGAATTTAAATTTTGGTGCTCTTCCTCCCTCTGCCACTAGGTGTGGCACTTAATCCTTTTATTTATTAAACCAAATTATACAGGACCGCAGACAACGTAGCAAACCAATTACCAATGAATCGCAACAAATCCGGTTCAACAAGTAGTCTGTATATGCTATATGTATATCTGACCACAAAATCTCTAGGAATATTTTAGATTTCACTTAGCTGTGGATAAAACAACAAAACGGGAAAATGTAAAATACACAGTACAAAGTTCAATTTCATCACTGCAAAGACACAAAATATAGAGGGAGACCTTAAACAATATGTCCAAAAAGGAGTTGAAGCCCTCCCAAAACTTATGGTGACCTTTGTCCTGGCTTTGTTTATTTATTTATTCACAGCACAGTGACAGACATTGTGGTCAGCAAACTGCCCGCCTCAAGCCTGCACTTGGTTTGGACTTCTCTCTAAAACAACATCTGAGTATGCATTGGAAAGGTGAGTGTGATAATTTAGGCCTTGAGTACTTTTATTTTCATGATGTGTCATGGAAGAGCCCGGTAAACCAATCACATTATTCTCAACAGCACCACTGCTGCCCTCCATCTCCCTCCCCGGAGTAGTGCACACAAGTGAAGGTGATGTCAGCATTTGGATGGCCTGGCTCCAAGCCCTTAATGCCATAACAGCAATGAAGAGCGGCCGCTGTATGCGCTCTGTTCATCAAATGTCTCGACTGGATGATTCCCACTCTTGGATGCTGTCACACTTGACTAAAAAAGAATCAGAGGACAGAGTGGTCATCTCAGACACAATCACCCAAATGTCAGGGAGACTGAGTAAGAAAAACAGAAAGCTCAGTCTATTGTTGGTTCACATTTGCGGCTCTGAAAAAGCGGACCACGGAGGTATTGAAATGATGCCAGGTGACATTCATAAACAAAGCTGAATGATTAAGTGAAATAACAGAATTTATAGTTTATGTAAATGTCAAGTGGTCCATAAAAACGTGTGACTTGAGTCTTTGCTTTACATTGTGGATCCATGTTAACAATAACAGTAAAAAAGTCATTACTCAAGTCAACAGTTCATATAAAAATTACCTAGGAAATTAGGTAGGAAAGTTTAAAAGATGATACTATTACTCTAGTAAATGTGGTGACCTAGTACAGCTACTGAAATAAAAAGAAGTATACTAACAAAATGAAAAAGAGTATTCTTAAGTAAAAGTTTGTTGGGCATTTTCATTTCTTCAGTTTACTTCAAATTTTCTAAGTTATCAAAACAGACAATGAAAATGATAAACCACAATGGACACCATGTACAGGAGAAGTAGTAAGTAGCCACAACCCAAATTCAATTATTTTCTTTGTCTTAACATATAATCAATATCAAGCATCAATCAAACTACAAGCAGATGATGATAATAATTTTGTGCTATTCCTACTTTTGATTCAGGCTCATAATGCCAATGCAATTACATAAATCTCTCCTAACTATATAATTTGTGCACAAAAAGGGAAAATTAAAGACATGTGAAGGAATGAAAGACTTAGTTTGCGAGCAATTGCGATAAAGGAGACAGGGGGAGGAGGGCAGTGGACTGAGTTATGAGAAGGTCGAAGCGTGCAGAAAGGCGGGGGCGGGCCAGGACATTAAAAAGATTGTGTCCGTCTGGCTAATGGTTCTTTATGGCTCCCTCATGCGCTCTCCGATGGGCAGGATGACTGGCAGAGAGTGTGACCACTGGTAACTGTACATCACCTCTGCTTGCCCCTTGCTGCTGACATCCACTCAAGGCCTGCCTCTGTAAAATCTGAACCACTAAAACGCCATAAAACCAACAGACTAAACAGACATTCGTCATTGCTGTGCACACACGGGCACGTCGTAACTGTCCCACTCAAGTGACTCAATGCACACATTAAAACTTCATCAAGTATTACTGATAGAGAAAAAAGTCTGACCACGCGAACCTCAGCTGCGAATTGTAATGCACTAGAAATAAGCCAGTCAGTGGCAAAAACTGTTTGTTGGCCACTTTATTGAATTGGCGATGACTTGACTAAAGTACAAAATGGTGCTGTACTCATTGAGATACAAGTGTGGAAAAAGGCAGTGAAATAACCATCTGTCTTCTTTGTGACACTAAAACCCAGCGTCCTGGCCTGCCCAGTTTGGTGTCTGAAAAGGAAGAAAAAAAATATACAAATTGGTACAAATTCAAACCAAATGACCAGTGGCGGGTCAACACATACAATGTTTATACATTAGAGTTTCACTAAAAATAAGCCATACAAAATATCAGATATATACATATATGTATATAGAAAAAAAGGAGGGGGGGGGTCAAAGTAGACAATATATTCTTAAATTAAGTAAACCGAATCAAATTCAACAAACAAGCACTTTTATCGTCAGAATGTATAATGTGCGTCTTCTGCTTGTAAGTATTGAGTGGCAATTTGGACTGACGGGGACCCTAAACAGGCTGCCCAGATGGTTAAATGGTCTTTCTGTAAGATGGTGATTTGTAGCCTTGAGGACAGCAGGATGTAATAGTCCTCTGTGCCTCTTTTCAACTAATTACAAAAAGTCCTTAATGAGGGGAATTCTTGTTTTTACAGGACAGGGTTATGGCCAACGATATTCAAACAATAGGGAGGAGTAGTAATTGGGCACATCAAACAATAGCCCCAAAGTGCCCACAGTTAAAAGGTGAACAGTTAACATGCAGTGGCCTTGGTGCCGTTAGGTGTCTAAGCCGTCAATCTCTTCACTCGCACTGACCCGTCTTATAGAGCTTCCACTTCTAAGAGTGATTTTGACATTCTGGGTAGTTTCGGTGCTTAAATCTACATGCCACTAACATGTGCAAGGTCAACATCAAAACACTTAAATGCAATGACTGAACCCTCGGCTAGACATCTGCGGCAGCTCTTAAGTGCAGGGAACTCCAGCGTTTTGACTAATGTTCACCAAAAGCCCAGCACAAGGGTCCACCTTATTTATGTTGCTGCACTGACTCACTACGCTCAGGCCAGCATTTTATGGTTGTTTGGAATCTACCTTGTCATTAGGCCTTTGAAGAATGGATGGAAGGATGAAAGCGTTTGCTCTGTTAAACTTGCCATTACTGGTTTAATTCGTGTAAAAAGAGCTTTTGTTGGCATTTGCTCATCTACATTCTTTGGCCTTGTTCTCCTGAGCTGATCATTTGAGTCCTTTTGAGATGCACAAAGTTCATGGTAACCTTTGTGCAATCCAATCAGTTCAGGGCGCAATGTTTGATTGAGAAACAAAGTGTAGCTTGTGTTTTAGGATGCTCTGTGCTTTAAGTGCAGCTCACCTCATTTCTGTTGCTGTGGGCCTGCTTCTTCTCAATGTTCATGGCCAACATTTGGCTTCGGAATGAGAGGCTCTTGGTCTTCTCAATCACTTGCTGGTAAGGTGATATGGCGTTGTTTCCCATAACCACATGGCCCTTAAAATAGAGAGAAAAATAAATTTACACAAACAGCCGATGAGCCAAGTATCTTTGATCTCATAGACAGCATCCTATAAACACCAACAGGAGTCTGCACCATTCATATTTATGTACAACCAGATAATTCTATGTCATTCCAAAGAAATAGGCTGTGATTTGCTGATTACAGAGAACTGCTGTGATGTGAATGCCAAAACATGCACATTTGAAATGAAGCCTCCAAAAGGAACTGAACAAGGGATATGCTGCTTGCACTTACCTTTCAATAACAGAATCCCAACAAAAATGAAGGCTTTACAATTCAGACAGGAGATAAGGCTTTATACAGTACACATTTAAGTAAAAGAAAAATTCTTACAAGTTTGGAATCAATCTTGGCATCCAGTCTGGCATTACGAATCAGGTTCACAATCCATCTCTCTGCTTCTTCAGGTGTCATGTTCAGTTTGTCTGCCAGCATACTGTAAAGACATTACCCAAAGTGTCATCCAAACATCCAACATGAAGAATGCACAAAAAATGTTACACTTAAGATGCCTGAAGAGCATGATGTAATCCTTTGTTCACTATAATCATCTATTTCCTAATAGGATTCTGAGAAAGACACCTGCTTCAGCTGCTTGTGACGCTGATCGTACAGTAACTGTCTCTCAAATGGAGCGCCAGTGGATGTGTCATGGCAGTAGGTGGGTGGGTCGCGGGTGGCTGGCATTCTTTGATCCAAAGCTTTCCCTGTGCACCTGGCTTCCTTTGTGGTTTTCAAAATAGCTCAAGCCCCACTTGGTAACCCCCTTCCCCCAGATTTCCTGCTGCTTTCCTTCTATCTGACCCCGACAAGCCTACACGTCTACCACATTTTATAAAAGGTTGCAATAAATATCCAGCACTCATAATTACAAAAGCAATCAATTTCTGATGTCCCAAAAACGCTTGAACCCACTTGCTATACAACTTTATATTATTTTAGGAAAGAAGTATAGTTAGTCATACTATCTACTACCATCTGCAAATGTATTAGATTTGTTCACCAGTAGACTGAAAACGTGAAACCTGTCATATTAAGTTGAAGGTATGCCTTGTTATTCTTGTAGGAAAATTGTCCTCACCAGAACCCTTCCTAGAGCTGGCTGTCTGGCCAAACTGAGCAATCGGGGGAGAAGAGTCTTAGTGAGAGAGGTAAATGAAGAACCCAAAGATCACTGTGGCTGAGCTCCCGAGATGCAATCAGGAGATGAGAGAAAGTGCAAGAATGTAAACCATCACTGCAGCCCTCTACCAGTCGGGGCTTTATGGCACAGTGGCCTGACTGAAGCCTCTCCTCAGTGCAAGACACACGAAAGCCCACAGTGCTAAAATACACCTGAAGGACTCCCAGATGGTGAGATAAGATTCTCTGGTCTGATGAGACCAATATAGAACTTTTTGGCCTTAATTCTAAGCGGTAAGTGTGTAGAAAACCAGACACTGCTCATCACCTGTCCAATACAGTCCCGGCAGTGAAGCATGGTGGTGGCAGCATCATGCTCCCACCACGAATGGTTGCAATAGAAGGAAAGATGAATGCGGCCAAGTACAGGGATATCCTGGACGAAACCCTTCTCCAGAGTGCCCAGGACCTCAGACTGGGCTGAAGGTTCACCTTCCAACAAGACAATGACCCTAAGCAGACAGCTAAAGTAATGGCCTTGAAAGGCCCAGCCAGGGGCCTAACTTAAACCCAAATGAACTTCTCTGGAGAGATATTAAACAGGCTGTCCACCAACGTTCACCACCCAACCTGACAGAACTGGAGAAGATCTGCAAGGAGGAATGGCAGAGGATCCCCAAATCCAGATGTGAAAAACGTGTTGCATCATTCCCAAAAAGACTCATGGCTGTATTATCTCAAAAGGGTGCTTCTACTAAATACTGAGCAAAGGGTCTCAATAGTTGTGGCCATGTGATATTTCAGTTTTTTGTTTTTTTAACAATTCTATGTTTTTCTGTCAATATGGGGTGCTGTGTGTACATTAATGATGGAAAAAAATAACTTGAATGATTTTAGCAAATGGCTGCAATATAACAAAGAGTGAAAAATTTAAAGGGGTCTGAATACTTTCCATACCCACTGTAACAACTATTAAAACACACTCATATCTGTACTTTACTTTAGGAGTTGAAATTAATTTATTATCATTACAGGGCATTTAGTGCACCAAAGTTTGTGGAAGATGGCCCATGACAACTAAATAGGCTCAATAGATATTTATCAGAGAACTAATGAGTATAGAGAAGTGTCAGCTGTCTAATGACACAAGCACAGTTTTCGATGGATAACATATGCAAGTAATTATGGTCGCATTTGTAACATCAAGGAAATTGTACAGTTTAAGTTCAGAGGAAGTGGCTTAAGGGTCTTGAGAGAAAAAAAAATGAATCCTATTTATAATTAGTATGTACTGTAATAGCAACAGATGTAACTGCAGTATTTTTACTATGCATTTAGATAAAGTTGAAAAGAATTGAAGCTTGCTTACTTCCTTCTAACTTGCTTACTTCCTTCTAGCATTTGCCTTTTTTGCAAAACAATAAATAAGTAAAACGTTTGAATAGAACTTAAAATGAGCTCTGATTCAAACTTAATTGGATAATTGCTGTGTAGAGGTTCTGTGGGTTTTGTTTAGCCATTTGGTAAAGTGGGGGCACATGTCAGTCAAGTCCAGGTCAGATATGATGATCAAAACAAAAATGATCAGGTTTCCTCACTGGGGAGTTTTCCTAACCCCAAACCCTGTTAAATGTGATCTGTACTGCATAACACAGGAACACCGAGCCCCAAAGGGTCCAGGGCCGTGGCCTTTACCAGCCAAAGCCCCCTAATCTAATTTATAATACAAAGTCTGGCAGTGTTTACCTCTCCGGAAACACATTTGTATATCACACAAAAGTTTTATCTCAAGTCTAACGAAGAAGTCCTCAACAGCCACCCCTAGACCTCAGAGAGTCAAAACGAAGGGAAAAAAGGGTGATTTAGGAGAGGAAGGGTCTGACTAAAGCAGTCAACACAACTGACATCCTCTAGCCCTTAAACCAAGAGGACAACTTCCAAGCCTGGTTTTATTTTACTCAACCACAATCCTGCTCCTTTGGGGACTGGAGATCACTTTCGTTCGACCCTTCTTCTTGCTGGCTCCTGATCTTTGACTTCACACACAAAGGGGGTCAAGCACTGGGTCTAACACACTTAGGTGAGAAGAGGATTCGAGATCCCACAAGTAGCACTTAACATGGCCTGCCTGAAATAAATACAGTGTTGAACAATAACATATGATAGTATTTGGACCAAACTCATTGGGAATTTTTTTTTCAGGGAAACCAAAATGAGTGTGTGGTCTTTTAAACAACTCACTCGTGAGGTGAAAAAGGTCTATAGTGTTACACCCAGGATATTTGTTCCAAATGCCAATATTTTGTGTACAAATACAGTCCAAGGAACATGAAAACCCTGTTCAACCAAATTGTCAATTGTTAAAAAGGACAATATACATTCAAGGAAGAGACAAAACCCTGATCAAACTAAAAATTGAAACCAGAAACACTTGATAGTCTGCAAATAACAAGTACAGAATCTTCACACAGCTTAAGGAAAAATTTATATAAGATTTTAATTATAGCATAAAACAACTCAATTATGACAAATTCTGTTCAAGTTTACTCTGAAAATTGGGCTGAAGGTAGGCTAAATATCTGCTAAACCAACATGACCAACAGCTATAAAAACGTCCTCATTAAAATAGAGCCAAATTCATTCAGCCTCGATGCAGAGGTCTCCCGGGCAGCTGGCTAATGATTGGAATCTGGGTGTTAACCAAAAAAGTTTTGTTGATTGTCATAATCCACCAATATTAAACATGGAAAACCCTGAGAGTCCCCACATATTCCAATTTTAGAAAGGCCAACAAATACCAATCAAAAAGTGAAAATGTGAGAAGAAAAAAATCTGCCATTTGACTTCCTATTTAAGCTTTACCACTAACCTTTGTGGTCCTTAACAACTAAATGGATCCAATTGCAGTAAGTCTGCCAAAAAGAACCAGCACTGCTAATCAATTCCAGACAATCTGCAACTGGAGAGTTCAGCAGACCCTGATCATATTCCACTTTTTCAACCTTGAGCCACTGCTTCTATATGTAGCTCTGAATGCAATTTCGTAAAAGATTCTGATGAGAATCCTGATTCCATGAATTAGCCTTTAATTTGGGGATGTCAATTGACACTTTATGGACAACCATGATCTGACAATGATATAAGAAAAAAGTTCTACTTAATTGCAAACCGGAATAGATTAATTCAGTACAGATGTAGTAAAATTAAAGGGAAGAAGCTATGAAATCCTGTAATTACTTAATTGTAGACATTCAATTTCATCCCCAGCCAATATTTAGTTTAATGAGTGTTGACTACATTTCTTGGTTATGGTTCACCAGATAAGGTCACTTTTTACTTTGAAATCATCATGAAGTCAAAAGAGGACACATCACCTTCTCACTCCAAACCAAGCTTTGAAAAACTGTTGTTGAGATGTTTTTGCTTGTAAGAGCAATTGGAATTGTCCAATTTGAGATCACGTCCTGGGAGAAAACAATCTACAAACTGTCCTGGAACAAGTGGTCCTAAAAGTGTAGAGAACAGCATAACCTGCTGAGTCCTGGAAGCACTTATTTCCTACACTCACTAAATGTAGAAATGTTTAGTGTCAGAGGCAGTGAGGAGAGGGCAATAAACACTTAACAATAAGAAATAGTGCTGTCAGTCGATTTAGAAACAACAACTGATTATTCACACTTTTGAAATATGATTAATCACAATCACATTAATCACATTTTAATTTCACCATAAATATCATCATCTTAAACATTTCTAACAAATTATGTTTATAAAAACATACATTTTACAAATCTATATAAATTATGCGATTGTTCAACTGGATCAAATTAGGACTACACATTAATGTTTCAGTCAAATGCACTTGACTATACGGCTGAAAGTAAATTGAGTAATTTGATTACACAAAAAGTTTGATTATCATTCGATTATGATTTATCACTCTGAATTTTACAATTATCAATCCAAAACTGCTCTCGCTGACAGGGATCAGAAAATGCAGAACATCATGACGACTATTTGAATCTGGTCAATGTGTCACAACAGTGCAACAAGCTGAAAAATCAAACTTTAGTTACATCCAGTTGCGAGAAAAGCACATACAGGAAGATGTCTGTGCTTCGCTTTTTGCTTCCGAACAAACCTCTTGCTGCTCTGTGATTGGTGCGCCAAGCACCTGGCAGCAGGGGCAAGCCACAATGGATTCTTGTGTCAATTTGTGAACAAATATTGCAAGAATCCATCTTGCTGTGCAAGGTTATTTCTGCACAACTCTGGTACAACAATTCAGAGCGCACCAGGGCGGTGTATCTTAAGTGAGTTTAACTTAAGGAGTGGTTTTGTTGAGAGTGAGCATGGAAGAACGCAATGATGAAAACAAACTAGTTAAATAAAAGGCCACAATGAGGGGTGAAAAGATGGAGGCTAAAATGAACGACAGACAGAGCTAGAGCTGCAAAATGACCCAACCTCAGTGAAAAGTGACCACAAGTGCTGCAGAGTACAGCGCTCAAAGCACAACACAAAAGCATAAACACGCACAGATGTTAACTCTTATCTTAGCTGAGGTAATGTGACATAAACTCTGGTATATCCATTGAAGTGAAATACTGATGTTCATTCACAAAACTTTGTTGTAACTATGAACCATAACTCATCAAACATGATTTTAGGGATATTTCATGGAAGATAAAAAAAAATTACTATATCAATCAAAGTTAAAAACTGATAGATTAATTGATTACTAAAATATTTCGATAGTTGCCCTACGAAACGAAAAGGTTAAGTGAGATCAAGGCCCTCCCTAACTGGCCGTTATGGTGACAGGTGCAAGCCGTTAGGGCTGGCCTGGCATATTACAGCCTTCTGTAGTAGGTTGGGGAAATGGTGTCTCATATAATATATATAAAATTAAATACAATATTAAATCTATAAACCAGATTATTACCACTCACACATAGCCTCACCGACAGACAGTTTCTAAAACTTTTTTAACAATTCCTGTTTTACTGCACTGATTGATAGGAACCATCGCATTTGATCTACAAAAATGTGTTCAAATTCTGCTTTCTTTTGACTGTCTGGTGATGTGAGATTCACTGAGAAAAGAATGCCCCATTTTATATTGAAAATGTAATATTAAACCAACCTTATGCTAATGCACTGGTGAATTCTGCAGAAGGTCTCAAAAATGAACAGTCTGGCATTTTCAATGAAGTCCTCCAGGCAGGCAACCAAAAAGAAGTCATTCACCAGAACCTGAAAGAATAAAAATCAGAAGAACTGTATAAAGCAGTGGTACAAACTATTTACATAAAGTATCACTAATGAGAATATTTGGCTCTCCTGAGTACCACCAGATCTAAACCTGCTCTAAATTAGGGCTATACAAGGTTTAGACTAGGTATAGCCTCTGAACCAGGTTCAGATTAGTGCAAAAAACACTTTAGATTACAAAGTTGAAGGAATTTGCTATAAATGAAACAAAGAGAAGAAATGCAGAGAATCTTGAATACCACCAGTATTTGAGTTTGGAAGAAAGTATTTTAAGAGTTTTATTTTTTTTTAATTCTTTCAACAATTAAGCAAATAATAATATTCAGTTGTGAAATACAGTAGAACTCCAGCTATTGTTGTAATGGAAATACTGTCTACTATGTAAAAGATTGGTTATAATATGTTTATTCTAAATGCTAGCTCGCCTGCGGTGTAACTGTCCAAAATCTCTCGTTTCCAGTTTTCTGTGTCCAGCATTTCTCATCACAGACAGTATCTTAAGAAAAGTTTCCAACATTTCCCAGCGTTCTGTTTCTTTAATCTTGAAATGACTCGATTTGCACGCAGTTTTGCCTAAATGAGTCCCAACTACATGGCACTATCTGGCCAAACACATTTCGACTACGACAATGCTTATCTTGGACTGATAAACTTTGAACAACCAAGTGCCCTAATTACTGTCATCTGGGATTCAGACCACAAAGTTTAAACAAATTTTGAAAGTAGCTTGAGGAGAGCTCTTTTATGAGCAATCTGAGTGCTTGACTGTAGGTAAGGATATACTTTTCATTCCTAAATGTGCATCTAACATCTGACAGCGATTCCAAACCAGGGTGAAGTGGGAAGGAAACAAAAGCTCTAGAATGGGCCATTTCAACCAACCTTAACCCACAGTTTGAAAGTAGGCCAAATCATTGTACAAACCACAGAGAATTAAAAATCAAGAAAATCGCATACTGCTGCAGGAATTAAATTGACCTCTGAATAGCACAAAAACAATACATTATCAAAGTCCTTCAAGACAACTTTTGAATTGCATGGACAAATATCAATATTTTACAACTAGGTAAATTCCCGTGCCGACCATCGCAGACAAAATGTATGTTATGGAATGGTTTGTAGACACAAGTTATGCATTACCAGAGATAATTTGTGAACTACACAGGGCTTGTAAACAGAGCAAGCCAAAGTTATAACTTAAGTTGACATATGTACATAAGACAAGTGGGTTGATGTTAAAAGCATCAAGGACAAACACAGGAGAGTGCCAATGCAGCGGAAGCTAACTTAAAACCAACAAACTGAGCCCTAAAATGTAGAGACAAGTGTCCATTTCCTCAAACCAGCGCAAACGACAACCAAAACATTATGAATAAATATTGAGAGGCAGTGGATAATTTCATTAAACAGCTTTGCCATCATTTGATATTTTTACTTTATAACAGATTTAAACAAGACCTCATGGATACACGAACTTCATCTCTAAACATTTACTCATCTGATAGGGCCATATGACCAGACAGATGTTTTTTATTTTCATAGTTCATTGTCAAGTAACAAGGATCAAAAGGGAGCAATATGACCCCCAACCCTAGTCTACAACCAAATGGTCGCGTCACCTGGGAAGAACAAATTGCAGTTTGTAAGACTCAAGAATAGATTATGTTACATATAAATGGAATAAAAAGCATCAATAGAGGTGAAACTAAGCCAAAAAGTCCATTTTAAACTTTAAAGTAGACATGCAGCAATTATGTTTGAAATTTAAACCTGAATAAATATAAGGAATTGGGTTTGTGCTTGTATAAAATTGAAAAGATCAATGAGAACTGCTAGACTAAACTTTTGTAGTTTAGATAAATGTTACTTACTGATTCGCACTCCCGAAGTTTCTTCTGAGCGCTATCAAAATCAAAATTCACATACAGGCATTCCACAAACTCTGTAATTGGATCTTTGTAGGTGTAAGATTCCTGTGAAACAAGAACATCTCAAATCATTATCAGTGTACCAGCAGAAACTGGTACATTTTAACCAAAAACAGCTGTGAAAGTGGTCTAGATACAAGTACATGATATTATGTTGTATGTATTGGAAACGGCCGCCTGGTGGCAGATAAACAAAGATAACAGTTTAAAGAAGTTCAGACCCGTCTGAACTTTGAACAGTCTCAAACGGTGCTTAAGAGAGTCACAACCTGACCCGAGGCTCCAGAGATCCAAGCACATGTTTTACTGATTACTCACAGTGTACCGTGCACCAAGACAGTGAGGGGATCCCAGAAGGCTACAGTTTAGAGGCTTCTACTCTTTGAACCACCAAATGCACTCCACACTACATATCATCTAGTTTACAAATGCAACACTTTATGATGCTATGTAGTTATGATTACAAAGGTCATTACCTGCTGTATGACTTTCACCAGATCCTTCAGAACCTGTCGGCGCTTACGAACATCCTTGTTGGTGATGACGGCTGTAGTTAGGTAACGCAAGATGTGGGGGCACATAGTCTGAATGGCATTCAGGTATCTGCAAAAAGAAAAAGGATCAAAGCAATAACTTATTAAGCAATGTAAGAAAAGACACGATCTTTACTTTGGACACACAATATAACATTCTGGCTGCTTATTTGGGATCTGACATTTAGAATAAAGAAAAAAACCTTCACAGCCCAAGAGATAAATGTCTAAGTGGGATTGTCCACCATTATACATGAGTCCAAGCTATAAACCATCCCTTTCATTAGTGTCCTATGAGAGGGAGGAGGAAAGCGTAAACCTGGTAAGAAGATATAGATCAGTGAGCATGGACAAGCCCAGTAGTTGAAATCCAATCCGTCAGGGACTGATTTTTCAACCACAGGTCAACTGGCTCCAGCACAAGAGACAAGACAGTTTGGGCCCTTGTCCCACACAAACTTAAGATTGAGGTTGAGCAATTAAAGTAATTGTGAAATGAATTTATTTATAATTATATAGAAAAAAGAACTGGTGAAATTACAGAAGTAATTTCATTATAAGGATCTTGCATTTGAGCAAGTGGTAAAGGAAATGTAGACATGTGGCTGTTAGAGCTAACATATCCAATAAAAGCAGGGCAACAGCTCCATTGACCTGATTTGAAGAACTCTCTCATCTCTATCTATGAGAGGCTTGATCCGGATGACGGCTGCAGTGCCCTGTGTGGTGTTCTTTATTAACTTACACTTTGTCACTCACCAGAGGCAGCTCCAGTAGCTACATGATGCACTGTATCGTGCCTGTGGGCCGTTCACCCAGCACCACTCAGGGAACCACCACTTGTTTTGTTTAGTTTCACAGTAACAAGATTTGCTCTAATGGTTTACTAAAGATGCCACAGAAGCATGTAGCCAAGAAATCAAATTGGAGCTCACATGTTCTCTTGGCGCATTGTGTTGCCTTTGTCATAACTTTGAAAAATATTCATCATACTACACAGCCACAAAGAGTTATGGCACTATTCAATTGTGCTTTATTTAAAATCAGGGCAGCTTGTCGAGAAAAGTCTTTTGGCCACCGTGTGCTGACTGCTGGGGTAACAGAGGTCAGATGTGGAGCTGAAACACTGGTCACTTCAGCCAAAGGAAGTACTGGTCAAAAAATGGGATACAAGAGTCTAGCCAAGCCTCAGTGGGAAAAACATGAGTTTTCAACAGTGAAGCAGCAAAGCTCACACAAAGCTACCTCAGTTTGTCCACACAGTGGGCTGGGTGAGCTTTTCAGAAGTTATTTGGCTGGCTGCCTTAATCAGCAGCAATAAAATGAACAAATTAATACAATTTAGGGAAGAGAATATTTGGGTGTGCTGTGTTGTGGTTGGCGGTCATACAGTCAAGGTCAGGTAAATTTAATGGGAGTTGAATGATTTTAACAAATGAATACAGTGCAGTCACTGCATGGCATGTGTCCTATAGTGTTTGCTTTTCCAAAGACACAATAAGTTGTGTTAAAAGGGTACTTACTGAGGTTGATAGAGAAATAGCTCAATGATATTGTCTCTGCCCTTGGGATGGTTGAAAAATACAAAGAGAGACCAGTGGATTAGCCATGTTCTCTGCTGCAGAGACTGGAGAGGAGAGCTGACCGTCTGAAAGAAATAACAATTTGGTAACAAGATTAAAACTTTGATATGCGTAAACAATCTGAAATTGGTGTGTGAGGGGAATAGAATACCAGCTATACTGAAATTGAATTGACAACATGAGAGTCTATGCAAGTAAATCTAAACGCAGGATCAAATTCTGAAAAGTGGTGTATTTACATTGTTGTCGATAGTCTCCCTTAGGCGGGTGAGGTCCTCCATGGCTGCCTCCCAGTTCTGCATCAGGATCTCAGAGGCCAGCTTGCCCCACAGAGAGCTCAAGGCATTTCGATCTGTAGAAGGAACCTAAAGAACAAATTAGATTAGATTACTTTATACACCCATCATTAAGAGTGTATATTCTTTAAACTTAAAAGTGATGCCCATAAATATCAAAACATTCATTTCTCTTCCAAATTAAGTAAATATTGCAAGCATTTGATTTTAAAAATTGTATCATTAACAGATTACTTCAACAACACTTTAACCAACTTTAACTTCACAGGGCAATTAGAAGGAAACATGAACTGGACTAAGGAGACACTTTTCAGCAAGCATAATCAGTCTCAAAATCTCGCAGACTGCCGTTTGTGACTTCCAGAACAAGCTAAAGCAAACAGAAAAACACTCAGGTAATGGGAGACAGGTTGAGAATGCCTCTGAAGCTCAGCAGGGCAATCACTCCACACTGGACACTGGGCTCCACCCTGGGGCTCATGGAAAGGTCTGGGACAAACTACTTCAAGATAACACAAAGCCAGACACAGTGACAGGAGTCAGCAGTCAAGCAGGAAGCTGATGTGGGTGTCTACAAAATGACCAAACTAGACGCTAACCACACATCACCCAATAGAGGGATATGAGCCTCAGGCATAAAGAATATACCCTTTGGAAGTAAAATACTGACATTTTGGGAGTTATTTTTACTTTTTTTTTCAGTTACTGTTACTATTACTACCCAACTACCACTACCACAACTCTCTGTTAAAAAAAAAAAAAGAAAAAAAAAAAAGAAGTTTATTCTGTTTTTGTTTTTGTTTTTTTGTTTGCTGCCATTGTGGAAGTCCCAGCCTGCTAATTTTGGATGACTTCCAGGTCATTAGGGCCATGCACAACAAGTTTCAATACCTGGGTTTTTCCAACAGTTACCTTGAGTTTCCATTGGTTTGTGAAATAGGCACATTTTCACTGACTGGCCAACAACAATAAATTTACTGTGCTAGAGATCCGTCTGGACACCCAATCTTTATTCTTAACATTCAATCCCTGCATTAAGTGATGATATGAATAAGTTGCTCTTTACGAGCTACGCCACACTGTAACAGGATCCAGGGCACGGATTTTGCAAGGCTGGCTTCCTTCATTTAATTGACTAGGTTTCCCACGTTAAATGGCTTCATGCAGCCTCACCTCACCCACACAAGGGCGTCCATATACATCCAGTATATGTACAGAACAGGGGCTAAAGGCGTATAGGATTAGTACAAAGAGTTTTCAACCTCTTCTAGTTTTTAGAGTGTCAAAAGTAAACCATATCTTGTTACACCATGGTATGATGAGGGATATTCAAGATAACACAACAACCACTCAAGTAGAGGCTTTACGATTGAAGTGTTCAGCTCATAATACAAGACGTTTAAGACAACCATATTGTGAACAGCTTGGGCAAATCAGCCATCATGACGTCTTCCTGCCCCAGACTGAGGCAGATCAATGTAAACTTATCAAATGAACTGGACAAGTGCTTTGGGTTAAGATGCCTCTTAAGAGCACAGTGCTCATCAGACTTCTAAATCAGAGCCAACATTTTGAGAATGGACACAGTGAATGTGCACGCAACCTTCATGTGACAGTCTAAAAACAACTAAATGCCAAGTATCAAATGCCAATTAAAATAGGACCAACATGTTTTTTGTGTTACAATGATTTTCCTTGTAATTATAAAAACAAAAGTGTATCTTTTTTTTTTTTTTTACCAAAAACAAAGGCAAAACCTGATACTTAGAGAGAAGTTATTATAGTTTTGAGCTTATTAAACTGTTGGGTAACTGCAGTGAATTAAATATATAAAAAAGTGAACGTAAATGAGACCACAGTCTCATATTACATAACATTTAGTGCGAGATATTTTAATGCTGCCAAATCACAAGACTTGTGTAAATGTAAAAAACTGTATAGACTTAAATTTCACAGGATTTCTTCTCTATGAAAGGTGACCAATGATTGTGTTGTGCATAATCTTTATAACATCAATTTTATAATCTCATTCCATAAGATTAAGTCGTCGTGACAAGGCTTAGGGAATCTCTGGATCCAGCCTTCAAATGTATTTAAGACGTCTACTGCAGCCTGCCTCGTGAGGTCTACAGACAGATAATGCAGTTTGCTACTGATCACTTGGCTCAGTAAAACCTCCCACTCAAGTCGTACAACAGCAGTCCTCAAAGACAGACAACGTGCAGTAAATTGAATAGGTCATGACGTAATCCATGCATTCAATTACTCTGCACTGCCTGCATCAGCCAACTGTATTCACCAATAACTAACAAGGATGTACTTATAAAGATGTAGAAGACGTACGATAAACTTACCAAAACACGAAAGAAGTAAAGGTATTCTGCAGCTCCAGAGTAATTCCCGCATTCATACTGGAACTTAGCATATCTGTAGAGCGTATCCAAGTACTCCTGACGAAACTATGGACGAATTAAAAAAAATGCTAGTTATTGTCAGCCCCAAAATCAGTAGCATTTATTTGTGAATATAATCAACTAATCCAGCGTAATGATTTTCTCTTGTTTTTAATAATAATTTACTTTATTTTAATGTTATGTTTTATTTCAGATGAATAAACAGCCATTGAGACTTTGACCAAATGCTCATGTTTTTATCATATGTGCGGTATTTTTACCATTTGAATTACACACATAATATTGACCACTGACTTGAGGTATTAATTGCTCCTTAACAAATTTTCAGGTGGTAGTCAAAAAAAAAAGGTGTAGTCCAAGTGATTGAGGTTAAAGTAATTGGAAGAATTACCATTAACCATTAAATAAGATGTAGCATTTTCAAAGAACAAACCACAAAAAATTAGAACACCACACAAATGTTTAAATTATTTAATATTCTTAACAGAAAGTCACTTGTAGACTCTCTCAGAGGGTGTGCTATAATATTTTTTTTTACTATAGTACCAGAATACTGTTAACACTGTACAATATATGAATCGCATATAGGTTTAGGGACAGAAAACTACCAAGTACAATTTTATTTGAAGGTTACTCAAATGTGAGCAACTGTAACAGCAGTGCCCACCTCTGCTTATTTTATTTCTTTCTACAGTTACCATTCTTTTTGTTTATTGTTATTTCACTTGTATTAAAGTTTGTACTAAAGTTACTTGTCTACATCTAACTAGGTCTAGGAGATGTAACATTTGTTTGGAGGTGCACTAAGGACAGTGTGTAGGTCAGCAGGATATCGGAGTGGGAGGTGACTAAAGTAGAGCAGGATAAGAGATTCAGAATGCATGGTAAATATAGAACCTCCGGCATTTTTGCGGCTCTATCCACGAGTCCCGGGTTACTCAGTTTATTCTTAACTATTCACCACAGAATGTAAATTCCGCAGAATTTGTGCAAGCCGTACAAACCCTGAAAATGAGTTAAGGGTTTTGAGAAGTAATTCTACATTTCCCTCCATGGTCTGGCCCTACCACTTTACCCCTGAAACAATCATGGGTTCACAACAGAGTCATGGGAAAATGATGAAGAAGTGAGATGTCAGCACATGAGGCCAACTTACGTTATGCTTTTCGGCCAAATAATCAAAGAGCATTCGTCCATCTCTGAAAAACAAAAAAGGGAGACAGCTGTGGTTAATTTCTGTAGGTGTGTGGCTCACATTGTGTGTTAATCTGGTCACCACATCCATTGCTGGGTCTCAAGCCAAACTCAAAAGTTTAAACCTGTCCAGGCCTCATTTATAAAAGAGTGTGTCAAATTCTTTCTTGAAACAGTGTGTATGAGCAAAACCCAAATATCACATACATAAACAAATATTGGGATTTATAAAACCCTATGTAGGAACTTCACACACACATTCTTCATCTTGGATCACACATGCAGCAGAGATCTGTGTGCATGATCCCACCTCACATTACATCTCTTTTTCATAAATACCACTTTTGACATGACAAGCTGTGTACACATTTCTGATCTAATTTTGTGCATACGTAAGGAGTCTTTATAAATGAGGCAATGGCATGTTTGTTTCAGTGATGCATGGGGAAAAGAGGAACTCATTGGTAGTCTATCATTAACAAAGAAAACAAACTTCTTCCATCTCTGATTAAAAGTGTATTGCTTTGCTACTCGATTGCACAGACACTAACATGTTTGTTTTTTTTCCCCTCGTAAGCAACTATGTTAGATATGGACCACGCTCATCCCTGACTAATACTCACATCCATCTGAACTTGAAGATAAAGATAAAGCCAGTATCCAGAAAACATCTTTATAAAGTATTGTAGATGTGTAATTTTAAGTGGTTAAGGCTCTGTATTAATTCAACCATCTGACAAATGACTGCTGGTGAGTTAATTCTACGCTTTCAAAATTCATAACTCTGGCTTTGTAAAAACAAGGTAACAGCAGAGGCTAAAATATAAGGATAGACAGCAGATGAGAACATTGTTGGAATATTATTGACGTATGCTAACTGAATTTCATTGTAGCCAAGGTAGGGTTTCCACTGTGTCCATTTTAAATGACTTAGCAGCAGGGTAGGATGTCAGTGCCGCAGTATATGGGAGAAACTGCTGTAAGCACCACTGATTTAGGTTACAGCACAATATGATCAGCACAGTAAATTCTATCTGGAAAAACAAAAGAATCACGTAGTATTTAATGTATTGTATTGTTTTGTTTAATACAGTGCAGTCAGCAAAATGTTTCTTTAATGAAACTGGATCAACATCTTGGTATTGAAATACTACACCATATTTGACCTTTATGCATTCAGAAATATACCGATTCAAAATGCCTCAATATACATCTTCTTTTTGTTGCTTAATTAACAAATGGAACTGCTTAGTATTGTAGCTTCATGGAAGGCAACGTGGACCGGTGTAAAACAATATTTTCTAAATACAATATATTAAAATTATTTTCTGTTTCCCTCTTAAAACATGGGAGTCTTCTTATATTGATCACAGATGATCTGATTAATTCTACAAATCCAATAGTCCAATAATGTAAAACTGAAGGCTTCTCCTTTATGGGACTTGATTTTTATCCAACAATGACAGAAACATCACAGTCGGGGAGACATTCACTAAGTCAGTGTTTCCATATCAAGCTTCAAATCTCACAGCTGACCTTTTCCATCTACTAGCTTCAGTAAACAAATGTCTACATCTTCACTAAAACAATACACTCAAAACAGCACAAACTCAAAAGAAGATTAAAGTAGGGAATGCTTTTGATTAAGTGAAGATATAGCCTCTAAAATTGAAAAGACAGGATGATGACTACATACAAGCAAAATATTTCATCACTGACAAAAGTATAAATAAAGTTAACCACACCCACAAAGGCATATGTTTTCAATCTGCCAAAACAGACTGCTCTGCAGTGTAGTTGTAGCCTATTAAAAAGCATAATGTTGAAACCACTACACATATGATTATATATTAAATTAAGTGCCTTATAAATTACCATATTACAGTTTGTTTGTTTTTTTACTGTAAAATGACTGTGGTTCTTGGATTTGTAATTTGTTTTAATTTTCCCACCTGGTAGACTGCATCTGCCGTGTTGTTTCTTGATCTTCAAACATTTTCACAATAGGCTCCGTCTCAGACTGTAGCTGTTTGAGCTGAGCCACAACTTCAGTTCTTTTTTCTCTCAGGGCTAATAAAAATAAATGTATATTAGAACATCAGGACTAGTAATGTTTGGAATGTGATTTTTCATTTATCAACTGGTGGTCTTACTGTGTGGTATTTCCCGGTCGGGAAAAAGGCTCTTGTGGACATCCATGGCAAAGTCAACCATGTTTGTCTCACTAAGCAGATCCAACTTCCCATGAAGAAGCTCTTGCTCATTGTAGATCTAAGCAAAACATTTAATATGAAATTAGCTGAAATAATTAATATTCTAGTAGTTGGTGTGCCTCAAAACATACAAGCCTTCATTTAATAATACAAAAACCCATATTCAAGCACTCAACACATTTAAGATGATTTAACTGATTTAAGCATAGACTAATATGTATGTCTATGGACTTCTAATATATAAAATGTAAAAGTGAGTATTAGGGTGTTATTGAAATATCAGTTGGTCAATAGCTAGAAATGTGAATGTATTGTAGTAAGCAATTAAAATGGCATATAGTTTTTATTCTGCTTTGGGAAAAACACTTTCCCACTAAACGGCATCTGTTAACAAAACATAGCAGCAGTTTCTTAGAGCATGTAAACGCTATCGCTTGCTACAATTGTTTCCGGTTAGACTCAAAAATAAATACCAACTACAAATGAAACTTAAAAATACACCTTCCAGAGCTAGGTTATTTTAATTCGGAAGCTACTACCACACAGTATGTCTCTATGGTTGTCCCTAATACAGCAGATCCATGGGAAATCTAAAAGATAACTTCACGGGTAGTTTTTATTGTGAAAATAAGAAATATACATTTCCTGCTTGTTTTACGTCGCTGAAGAAAACGTGCTCCGCAACCTAGCATTCCCTGCTAATCCAGCCACCGAAAACCCATAAAAAGACATGGGAATAAACCAAAAACATAATATTAAATTATAATCTGTTAGTACATCACTTGCCTCTTTAACAGACAAAAACTCCAGAAGGGGAAACACAAGATGACGGTCCAAAAAGTGAGCAATTTTTGTAGTGAGGTCGTAGTCCGCCATCTTTGTTCCGGTAGAAAGGAAGTGGACGCAGCAGCGTCATGGAGAAATATCCAATCAGCGATCGCCTCAGCATCCTGAAAAAGAATACTGGTACAGGATCACGTGATTAATGTTACTTGTAACGTTCACTTTGTGAGAAGAAGTTCGCTAGAAAAGCTAGCCTAAATGAAAAGTTACAGGACATAATCTTGTTCTATCCGGGGCTGGGTGGGTTTCCTCCGGGGCACTCCGGTTTCCCCCATCAACCCAGGTAGGTAAAATCCTCCAGCTAAGGTAGTCCGGACCAAGCCTAGCAAGAAGATCATGGAGATGTTCCTGGTGCTGCCCACTGCTCCTGAAAGGATGGGTGAAATGCAAAGGGCAGTTTCCCTAAGGGGATAGTAAAGTACTACAAAAAAAAGTGATGCGTGAGCTACTATGTCCAAATAATTTTCCCTAAATCGACTGATCAATAAAGTTTATCTAAGTCTAAAAAAGAAATGGTGCACAGCTATGAGCATAGACGGCTATGAGCCGCGAGTTTTGCTTTATAGGTAGCCTATGCCTTGTTAGCTCAGGAATAGAGGCAAATGCTAATTGTGAGCTGGACACATTTGTCACAGTGAGGGACAGGAGGGCACTGGACAAACTGCTCTCCATCATGGACACTACTGCTCATTCACTGCACCAGACGACAGAGGGACAGAGGACCTCATTCTCCAACAGGCTCCTACAGCTCCGCTCAAACAGTTAGAGATACAACAATCATGTCAATCATCATATCATCTTTGCACTGTCTTCCTTATGACCCCTTGTAGGCTTATATAGCTGAGATTTTTTTAATTACTTATTTCTATTTCTATATTTCTGTTTCATTTTGACGTGTGCATCTACATACATTTATAAAATTATGCCTTATTTGACACCTGTCTCTTGCTATTATTAATTTTATTAATTTACTATCACCATTTATATTTTTTACTCTTTGTTGTATTATATTATGATGTATGAGCTACTGTGTCTAAATAATTTTCTTTGTGGATCAATAAGTCCAAGTTATCTTGAATCTTGAAATTGTATTTAAAACTATAGGCCACACAGTCAGTTTGGCTACAGCAAGAATACCCTTATACAACTGATCACGTCATCTGTTTGTGGTTTTAGTTGTTCAAATAGGCCTATACCATAAATTATAATTTCATTGTTCACAAGATTATCCACCTGGTCTTCGCATGTATCTTTTTCAACCCACATATTTTATTTTTCACAATGCAAGTGTTTTCTGTGCCATGATTGCATGTCTAGATTTATGTCGCAGCACAAATATTACACACAATTGAATTAGGAAGAGGCCATAAAACCGGGCGGGCAAGGGCAATAAGTATGTAATACCGCAAATAAATTCAGACTGACAAGAAATTAGGTCTTTAGTATGGAAAGGCTTCAAAGGCCAAACTGCTTAAAGATTTTGTTTGACTTTATTCAATTGTTCATTCCAGCTACATTATGAACAGCAGGTTTTTGTGGGGAAATGTATGAATGGGAATTGCGTGTTTGTCAAGATAAAAAGTTTAAGATAAAACATGTAAATAACTTTGTGGGGTGGCCTAATTTTACTTTTTTCCCATCCAAGTTGTTTCAGATTTCCTTTATAGGTTTATAAATCTTTCAGATCAACAAACAGGCAAACTCCGAATTGAACTATCAGTGGTACTATCACACACTAATGTCCTGACATTTATACAGGGTTGGAAACTGAATACATGTAAGAATACATATTCTGAATACTAATTTTTGTATTCTGATATGGTGACTTTTTCATTTGGTGGTATTCAGAATACAGTTACTTTTATAAAAATCAAAGTAAAAAAATCATACATTATGATATTTGATCATGTAATTTAGGCCTCAAATTGGACATAATCAGTGACAATAGACAATAGACAACTCTTATGGTGTGATTTTTTTTCTTCTCCAGTTAGTGATAGGAAATGCTTTTAAAACGGTGAAGCAAATATGAAGCTGTTTTTAATAAATAACAACTACATTTTCAAAGTATTCTTCCCATGACTGCCTTTATTGCAAGACTGAAGATGTGTATGTCATGAGTTGGTTGGCAAATAACTAATTATCTCTAAGTGCTTGAATAATGCAGAATTGTAATAATAAATCTAGAATCGTGAATGGAATGTCCATTTGAGTGAAACTTATGGATGAGATGGGCCTGGATGCAGATTTTTAAAATTAATTTCTACACAGATCAATTTATATGGACTTTGAGAATGGGCATGTCAACATTTAAGAATATTCTGCAGTGAAGTTTATCAGCCTTTTGGCGCCAAGGCCTTAGTTCACCAAGTAGCTTATATACAAATTTATTTATGCAAGTAAGTTAGTTGCTTAAATAAGTGAGTGTATTATTTGTAGCCAAACATTCATCTGGTAGTTTATGGGTTATAAATGAGCAGCCCACTTTCCTGCCCCAGCCCACTGCTGACCTATGCACTGTCATGTTCCCTGGGTATAGAATGAAGGTATTGACTACCTCTATAATTCAGAAAGCAAGAAGTGCAACTGTGCCCCTTGAGTAAATAACTTGTTTTTGCATATCAGCAATATTATAAATTCAGGTCAATCAATGCTGTACTCCCCTAGTTCTCTAAACAATCATTTATACCACCCCCTTCCCCTGGTTATGCATGACTTAGCCTATGGTCTACAATTATCTTATGGAAACAAGACATTAGACAAGAACATGGTGCTATCCCCAAATTTGCGGTTATGTGTATTATTACTTGAAAAGAGAAGTGAAATGTGATAACCCCAGATTTAGCAGTTTAGTTACAGGCTTTGACTTCACGGTGAATGATATTTCGGTATCTGTTTTCCTCTGGACTAACAATTTTTCTAATAATTACTATTGTGCGTCCCAAGTGGAGGCCTTCCGATATAACCGCTGACATGATTAAAAGAAAACAAGGAGGGCACTGAAAAAAAAAAATAGACATATATACTTGTTGCATTTCAAGTGAAAGTTCAGAAAGTGCTCTGCAATAAGGTAACATTACTGATTCTTTTACATTTTGGTCTGTTACCAAATGTTACCTTATTACCACTGTTAGAGCAGTGGTTCAACAGTATTGTAATACTGCTGTGGAATCGCTATGGTGTTCTTGGCCACAGTGCCATTAATTTTGAAACATCAATGTACTTCAACTTCACTTACCCCAGTTGCAGTGACATGTTGATTATGTCAACTTTGATTGATTCCCCTAATGTTGCTTATCAAATAGAGACTGAAAAACAAAATCCAATTGGTCTTACGTTCCTGTATTGTATTGTACTTTTTGTATTATTTTGTGTTGGTGCTACTTTATATTTGTATTGTATTATACCTTGCACAGTCGAATTGCACAGTTGAATTGAAAAAAAAAGAAGAAAAAAAGTCTTATGTACTAGACCCCAAAGACTGTACAATAAATCAAACAACAGGCAACTTGAAAATCAGACAACAGTTGCTGTTCAGTATTGTGCTCCCATGACAGGCCTAGTTAAAAACCTCACACGCACTACCTTTGCTTTATTAAAAGGGCATAACTGGATTTTCATTGCCGCGAAACATGAGTAGGGAATGTTGCCTTATGATCGCCAATATTAGTCTGTTTACTTATTCACGTTCGCATTTTTTTTATTTATTTATTTATTTATTTATTACGTTCCACGCCAAAATCTGTGATGACGTAAGCACGCCGTCTGTTGTCAAAGGGTAAAGATGGCGTCGGTTTCAGAACTGTACGATGTGGGCTGGGAAGGTAAGATTATAGATTTATTTAAATTATGGTGTACAGTAAAACATTCTCTGTGGGAGGTCTCGGGTTAGAAATGTGTTAAAGCTTTCGATTGTGTCAGTTCTGTTCGTCAACATAACACTGGATGTGTACGGATATTCAAATACACTTAACGCTAACTGTTAGCTTTGGAGCTAGCTTACGCAGCTAAATCGGACAACGACAAATACAGTATAAAAAGGACAGTTTCCTTTCTTTAACAACTCAAGGACATCCATGATTGTTACGTTTGTTTTCCAACCTTGGAATGGACTGCGGATTTAGTGATGGCACGTTTCCATTTGAATATTTTTATTCAGCCACATGCAGACTTATCTCGTGTTAAACTCTTTATTTTACGGATGCGATATAACTAAATGTTGATTCTTTCCATTCTCACAGATATGAGAGACAAGTTGCGAAAGTGGAGAGAGGATAACAGCAGGAATAGTGAACAAATTGTGGATGTAGGTGAAGAACTGATCTCTGAACATGCATCCAAACTAGGAGACGATAGTAAGTATATTTGACATTAGATTATTTTTGTAAAATAATTTCTGTTGAAAGGAAATTGTAGAGGAACAGCGGACAAACACATGTAATATCGTCAATATTCACTTTTTTATTTCCCACAAAAGTTAAGTTACAATTTTGTGCTAGAGTATATAATAAATGGTTCAATGGTTACACTAAGTGAATGATTAACTTGTTTGTAAATATTTGTCCAAACAGATCAGTAAAACCTAAAATTTTACCTAAATGTTTTTACTTTCATCAAAAGTGTGGAGAATAATCTAATTTTAAGTGAAGAAATTGGTTAAAATAAATGGATTACTTGTTTTCATTTGTCCAAACCACCTTCATTTTCACATTTTTTTATATTATGTGGCTCTTCCCACCTTGTGTATTGAAATGACATACATTCCCATGGTTCCACCACACATTTGCTTATACTGTATTGCACAAGATAGTATTTTTCTGAGATCATTTACTTTTGACAACCTGTTCATTAAGTTTATTGCCAAAAAATTAACATTTAATAGTATGACTGAGTTCTGGTTCAAAACATCTGCTTTTTTCCTGAGAAGGCTGTAGACCTCTCCATTATAAATATATATATATATATATAAATATATATATATATATATTAGGGCTGAAACGATTACTCGAGTAACTCGGATAATTCGATTACAAAAAATATTCGGGGCAAATTCTTTGCCTCGAGGCTTCGTTTAATTCATGTCACCAAAGTCAATTTATTTAAAATGTCTCTGCTATCGTATCACTCCTCCTTTGTAGACTGCTGCGCCAGTCTGGGATCACTGTTCCACACGGACAGTTATCAATGACGTACATTTCAAAGATTTGAAGCGGCGCGATTTATTCCACGGTGTGGAAATGGCAGATAATGATGTGGCCGCTGCCAGTGTGCACTGGCAAAGCCAACCTGATGTACCACAACAGTACGTCTTCAATGCTGCAGCACTTAAAGCGAAAGCATCCTCATGTGAACTGTACTTCTCTAAGCGGAGTCGGAGAATCTACGAGGTAATATACTTTTACGATTGCTAACTGAAATGAAAAGTAACGCCTATTAGAATGTACAGTATTTGTAATTATTTGTAACCTGTGTTATGAGTCGATAGTAACGAGGCATAATGAGCAGCAAGAGAGCAAATGATCTCACTCAAATCGCTCCCTTCCTCACGTATACACAGACACACGCACACACTCTGTGTTTCCCATATCAGAAACGTCTAGTTCGTTGTTCTACTTTTACCAAAAATCTGATTTAATCTAGAACCGCTGGCATCAATAATTCCAATATCAGAGAAAGGAAATATTTTACCGACGTTTACGAACACTTATGTGTTCGCTAGTTCTATATTTAGCTTATTAATTAGGCTAGTTAAAGGATTAACGTTGTCACTTAGAAAACTCCTGTCTTATAAGCCAATAAGCCAAAGGTTTTACACTTGTTTAAAAAATGTTGACTTTAAATAAAAACCTTTTTGTGAGGAATAACAGCAATTGCTTGCTCATTTTAAGAGGCCTTTCATGTTGCTTTACACACTATTGATATAGTTGTATAAAAACAAAAAAGTGTGATTTATCCGATTACTCGATTAATCGATGATATAATCGACAGAATACTCGATTCCAAAAATATTCGATAGTTGCAGCTCTAATATATATATATATATATATGTATATATATATATTTATATATATATATATATTTATATATATATATATTTATATATAATTATATATTTATTTATTTATATATTAGATTTTATATATATATATATATATATATATATATATATATATATATATATATATATATATATATATATATATATATATATGTTGTGTGATGCAACAAGATACACAGTGTGTAATGCAACAAGATACACAGTTAACCTCTAATATTAAATTTACATTTGCTCCAAAGGTCTATAGATTTTTGTGGTAGATGGACACCATGCATTTATTTTAATAGATGTTTTGACCTTTATGTAAATATTGTTATTAATATGTCTTATGTGTGTTCCCTGCCCAGTTTGGATTATTTATGAACAGGTGATGATTGCTGCGTTGGACTGCAGTCGGGATGACTTGGCTTTGGTAAGATTGTCTTACCACTACTCACCACTCCAGTTTTAGATTTGGAATGATTAAATATACTTTTTTAATGCAAAAATGACTGTGTTTGTGCTCTTTACACATTGTGTGTTAATAAATACTAAATGTGTAATTAAATAGAAATAGGGACCAATCAATTGATACTCTGATCTAGGGCTGGGCGATATGGACCAAAAAATATATCTCGATATATTTTGCTATATCTCGATATACGATATATATCTCGATATCTTTACAGGAAAAAATACAGCCCCCCCAAACTACTGCAAAAACAAAAAAACAAATTTTATCTGATTAATATTCATTTAGTACTGCACTTAAACACACTGCACCCCTTTTTGGACCCTCACCCACAGTTTAAGAACCTCTTCTTAAAGAAAACTTCCACTGACACAAAACTGCTTCAAAGTGAATAAAGTGTGCAGGATTTTTAAACCTGTATTTTCAAATTCCAAACTGGAGTTACATGCTCTTGTTTTAAAGTGGTATTTAGTCTCTGCACATTTACCAAATCAAACGCACATTGTGACAAACGGGTTTATTTGGCATTTGGCACAGGCTGCAGAGAGAAGCCCCGCACGCTCCCGCACACTGGTATGAGTTTAATGGCAACAGCAGCGGCTTTAATGAAAAATGACCGCACTCAGTATTCAGACCTTGAGTCCATGACAAGACCGAGTCCAAATGCGCTCGAGTCCGAGACAAGACCAAGACAAAAACCAAAGCTCTCGCTTTGTCCAGCGGCACGCGGGTGTCTGTGAGTGGATGGGACAGGTGTGGGTCCTGCTGCGGGGCGCTCCTCGGTTAAGGGGGCGTGGGTGTGTTTTGAAGCGGAGTTTGTTCGTATAGTGATATCTGCCACACGCGGAGCTCGTACGCTGGGCTCGTGCGCGGTCGGAGGTGTCATGTGGTTGCGCTCGCGCTGGGAAACGTGCATTTAGAAAGTTTAACTCGTCACGTTACGTCTGTGCAGCTCCTTATTGTGGCTGCAGAAGCACTGGCACAGATGCGCCTGTTTGTTTTCCACGTTCGCACGACGAAATATTTGCTCGCAAATCCAAGTGAAATGGGCGCACTGCAGAGCCCTGGTGCTAGTCCTGGTTTAGTCCGCGGCCGAGCCCCGGGCTTTGAGGCCGCGTTTAGTCCTGGTTTAGTCCTGGTTTAGTCCTAGTCCTGGTTTAGTCCACGGCCAGCTCCGGGCTCCGCGGAGGAGCTCGGGGACAAAAGCAGGAGGCGGAGGCGAGCGCGGCACAGAGAAGGCAAAACAAGCGAAGCGGCGAAACCAGAAGTAAACAAGCATTATAGCGATATATCGATATGTCAGAATTCATATCGAGTTTCAAAAATATCTCGATATATTTTAAATATCGAGATATCGCCCACCCCTACTCTGATCTGATGTGTTTGAGGTTTTTAGCTTTAGCTGAATAGAAATATTTATTCTTTCTCTTTTGGTCTTTCAATTTCCATTGACAATTTTAGTTTCAGAGTAAATTTACAATTCAATTTACTTGTAGTTAGTTGTAATTGGTGGCTCATTTTTGGTTTACAGACCTGTCTCCAGGAACTGAGGAAGCAGTTTCCTGATAGCCACAGAGTGAAGCGATTAACGGGCATGAGACTGGAGGCTTTGGAAAGGTAAGCACTGGGTGCTAAAAGCTCACTTCAGAAGGAGTTCTAAGGGCACTTTTGGAAAGCTTGGATTAGAAAACTGTTAGGAAATGCTAAATGGGTTAATGGTCTGGGTGTGTTCATGCACAGCGCAAGTAAAACGTTGACTGTGTTTATGTTGGATCCCTCAGAAGGAAGAGGGCAATGGGTAGAGAAAGGGTTTAGCAACAAAAAGTCCTGTGGCCCAGCAGCCTGAGCTCGGGATTCCCGGGAAGGAAGTGGTCTGAACCAGTGTTATTCTGGGGGTCCCTCAGTCTTCTTTGGTTTGTGTTGCGTGGCTGTTTCCTCCTCTGCTACTGTTTTTACCCTGGCATTTCTCGTGTGTTTTCCTGTTTAGCACTGATTTTGGTATGTCACCGCAATCTTCATTCTGGCCCCGGTTTGTACTCCGTATGGTCTATAACTTGTCTTAACGAGGATGAATTATGAGTTTTTTATGTTTTTTATCAGTTATGTCAAAGTTTATTTGCTCAACCAATTGCTTCACCTCTGTCAGAATAAACAAATGGGATACTAGCATGTAGTTGGCTACAGATACTTGGATAAGGGGGCTTCAAACGCACACTCACTTGGTTCCTAAATAAATAATGTGAATCAAGTGGCTTATGAGGGGTTGCCTAGTGCCGCCTGAAATCTCTCAAAGTGTGGCTGAGTAATAAAGTGAATGTGAGGTTAGCAGCAGCTCTGGAAGTGCTGCTCAGTGCTAATGGGAAACAGTTGCTTCTGTTTGATGCAAGCTGTAATAGACTTGCTGCTTTTTAACAACATAGTTGAAGTTTGTTCAGCACCATTACTATGATAAATGCAATGATTCAAATCATCCTTTCATGTTTTATTTGGAATGAGGAATGTAAAGCATATGGTCCATTTCCAGATTTCTTTACCTTATGATTTGATGTTTACAGCTCATAAATTTTCTCTCTAAACAAAATCATGTGGGAATGAAGCCTGCTTTGTTGCATATGAATTTCATGTGGGAATGACATTGCTATGTTTGGGTATAGAAGAAAGCAGTGGACAGAATAGCTTGGTTACATATTTTCATGGATGTAAAAGTGGTAATTTAATATTGGTTTATGCTGAATCCAAGTGGCTGTGTCAGTCAAATGAAAAATGTAAAAAAAAATGGCATGCTTTGTTTGTATGGATTGCTTTAAAGAAATATCAGATTTAAACTGTATAGCTATCTAGTGTAAATGTTTGCTGTATTTCACTGCTTGCTTAGTCCAAGTGAACAAAGTAATTTTTTTTTTTAATTTAAGGTATGATGAAGCCAATAAGCACTATGATGCCATCCTCCAAGAGGATCCCACCAATACGGTAAGAAATTAAATGAACACAAACCTTTGTTTTGTTGTAAGTGATCAGTTTTTGGCTTGGCATTTGAAGAGGAAAAGACTGATTAATTGACTAAACAACAAAATGTTTGTAGAGCCCTGCTCTATAGATTAGCTGCTTTTGGCAGTGTTACACTTCTCTGTTCCTTCTGGCCTCAACCACATTACTAATAAGCCTGTTGTGTCCGGTGTGTTCTCACTCAGAGGCCATTGACAGTCAGACATATTAATGATACGTTTAAAGTCAAGGCTTTGAAGGTGGTGATTTACTATTGGCTAGCTCTAATGCAGTTTTTCCTCTGCTAAAGCCCTACATTGCCTGGACATAATTCTATGTGGATCTTCTTAAATTATGTTCAGTGGAGTGTGTTATACTTACTAAATGTTGTTTTCAAGGCCAACATTTACGAGTTTTCCATGAAGCGAGTTGTAAGACAGCTTATTTAGACCATCCAGACTTATCAAATTCTTAGTTCTGTTTCAGCAATATGGCACCTGTGTTAATTCACCTCTCTATCAGAACACAGTTAAAACAATCACTTTTAGTTTTGTGCATCCTTTTGCCCTTGCTCTCAGGCACTGTCTAGAAGAGGCGTGTCCATGGGCAGTGCACACATCAAATTTACAAAAAAAAAACAATAACCAAATTAAATGATCTCATATAGCCACTTAAAAGCTTATCTTACAATACCATTTAGACTACAGCGCATCGGAAAATGTATTGGGGAACTTCATACTGGACAGAAAGCCTCCTCCTCTCTGTGACCATGAACAATGCTTTTCCCTTGCTCCTCTGATCAGAATGAACAAAACACCATGCTGCAACTCAAAATGTAGTAGCTAGAAGTTGATATGTGTAGTATTACTACAGTTCGAACCAGGTAGAAGATGGTTCTAAAGCCCCTGCTTTAAGGTGACGGCCCTAAGCAGAAATACCTAAAAGACTGCTAGGATGCTACTTCACGTTTTCTGTCAATACGCATGTGTTCCTTCATGCGCGCTTTGTTGTCATTTATTTGGGTCAGAAAGAGAAACGGTCATCGCAGCGTCCTTGTCAAATGCAGAAAAAAAAAAACGCTCCGTAGCTGTGGAGAGGTGGATTTTATCTTTCAGTCACTTTTTATTTTGCATTGATATCTGATGACCCAGGAATGACAAAGATATTAACTTTTAAATACTTTAGAATCACTTTTGGCTTCACGTCTGCTTTAATCAAATGCACTCATATATGCACATGCGACACGACTCACGATATACGCAATCTATTTCTCAGCCACTATCTCAAGTGTTACTCAGAAAACTGTGGTCTGTTGAGATATTCTATGTAATATAACATAGTTTTACTGTTCAGAAAGAGGATGGGAGAGTGCAGTGCGAGCAGGGCAGTGAGGGAGGAGCTACTGTCTGTCGCTGCTGGAGGAGGCAAAGCAGCATGGACACAGGTGAACGCAGTGACTCTGGAGGAAAAGAAATCATCAAAGAAGGAAAAGTCTGATAGTGTAACTCCTCTACCACTCTATATCAAGAGTAGACTGGCTATATTATAAAATATTCAATTCAATTACATTTTATTTATATAGCCCAGAATCACAACAAGAGTTGCCCCAATGCGCTTCACAGTGAAAAACATGGAAACATAATCTGACACACTGTCCCATCCTCAGTCTCTCGATGAACACACGATCCTTGGTGCCAGAGAGCAAAAAACCCACCGGCGGATGCAGTATGGGAAAATTGTCTCTAGACACTGTTGCCAACCAGCTGTCGCCATGTGGCGCACCTTCAGAGAGTTATAATGGTTATTCTGAGAGTTATAATATAAATATAAAATAGCCTGAGAAAGCACTGTTCTTATTTTCACTGATTAAAAATGCTGAGCTGTAAATCATTGAACTAACACACTTCACATACAAACTATAACGTTACAGTAGTTGTGCTGTAATGTATTTTATGTAATGTATGTATTGTTTTATTAATATCGTAGTGTTATCGTATTATACTCATTAGCAGAAAAAAAATTAGATGATTTAATTTTTTTGCATCTTAAAACAAATCAAAATCGAATTGATATTGTGACCCATGTATCGAGATGCTATCGAATTGTGGTAAAACCATATTGTTGCATCCCTAATTGAGTTTATTGGAATTTAAAGTCTTATATTCTTTATTCTTTATTTGGATCACCATTAGTTTTCACCAAGTGGTTGCTAGTCATCCTGGGGTCCATTAAAATATTCAGGGAAACTAGCTAAATCAGTCCTAAATATATGCCTTAAAATAATTGCATAGTTTATTGGCTTATTGGTATCGGCCAGGAAAACGGCCATATTGGTTCTTCTCCAACAGCGACAGTGGAAAAGACCTTAGTGGATTGGGATCCTTGTCCAACTTCTTTTTTCCATAGCCATTGGGTTATTTATTATAAATATGTATGTCCAGTTATTTTGGAGCGCTGGCTTTAGTGGAAGAAATTTAAGTAAACGTTTGTATTAAATGCTGCTGATGATTTAAAAATCTTTGTTTATTATGGTAATGAAGTGGGATACTCTGCATTATTTTTGTAAATAAGTAAAATCTATTACTCTAAAAAAAAATCTATATCTATTCCACCATGGTGTATATTAGTAAAAACGTAACTGAGTGACAATATATGACATTACGCTCTGTCTGCATTAATCTTTAAATATTTTATCACAAACTCTGAGGAAGGTGTCAAATCAGCTGTCTTGTGCCTATAGATAAAGTTTTTTTTTTGTTTTTTTTTTTATTAATACGTTTGTGGCAAGATGCAGAAGTGCAAGTGATGCAAGTTGGAGAGCTGAGCAAAACCCCTCTTCTCTTCATGTTCTTCAGTGCACTTTTTAAGAATCAGTATAGTCCTGGCGGAAAATTGGCAACCACAAGGAAGACTTTCAAGGCATCCCAGCATGTGAAGCATATATTGGAAACTGAGCTGTTGTAATTATAGGCTATGGAGCAGATGTGGTACCCATTAACCAAAATGGTTGAATCAACAAAAATTGTTCAAGGTTCAAGATTTTTTCTTTTTTTTTTTCTTTTTTCATGACTGTGTCCAAAAAATGTTTCAAACCCTTAGCCCTTCCTTGGCTCCTAACATTCAATACCTACAGCAATGATCTGGCAAAATTCTTCTCTGCCTGTGTAAGCTCATTTTTCTACTTTTTCTATGTATACTCTGTATATATTTTGACTGTGTAGCCATTTTGGGGATTTATAATACATGTAGAAGAACACAAATTTCATTAATTTATTCATTCATGTCAGTGTAATAGTCCCAGTGTATTAATTCAATCTTCTAATTGCTTGATTTACCACAGTCTCTTAGTAATGGCTTATTACACTGTAAGTATGCCAGCCTCTTTGTGGTTCTTGTAATGATAAAAGTTGTGGTAGGTGGTAGCATGCAGCCAGAGATGATGTAAATAATCCAGTTGTTGCAGCTAACGTCTGCTCTAAGCACTAATTAAAAAAGAATCATGACAACAGCAGCCTCTGAGCCAGTGCCAGGTTTTCGGCATCATTAGTTACCAAAGGAGGGAGTGGGGGTGGTTTGGACTTGCTTCTTGTTTAATAAAGTGCTGTGTGATTCTCTGAGCTTCCAACTTCCATATGTTTTTTAGGCCTATAGTGGTTTCTTATCTGACAAACAGGTCCTGAGGCTCAGGAGTGGGAATTGTGAAATGTTTTTACAATAATGCATCCTTGTCTCCTTTGCACAGTTTTTTTTATAGTACCATTCTTCTTCAAAATTGGCCTGGGCAAGTGCTGTAGGTCCCTCTTTAACATGATGGATACATAGATTTCTTGTGATGGCAGCATTAGAGAAGGAGCAGATTTACTGCTCTGTAGACATGAGTCATGCATAGCCGCAGTGTCTTTGGTTATGAGAGGAAGAGAGGAAGCCTCACTCCATCAAGTGCCAGTCCATAAATAAAATGGGCCATGGCAGTGAACTTCTAATGGGAGCTAAGCCTCCTGTGAAGATTTTCACTTAACTACCATTAGGAGGAGGTGGGTGGGTGTGAGGTGGGTGAGGCTTTTGGAAAAGTCCGAGCAGCAGCAGAAATGCGTTCAAATTCAGACTGATGAGAATCTAATCCTCCATAAGGTCACTTCAACATCAAACAGAGTAGAAAGCCATTTCCAGCTGATGTAAGTCTGACTGCCTCAGCCTCAGATGCGTGCCTTGCCAGCAGAAAGACAGGCATTTGGGGTTGTGGACTGTGCCATTTTCCCTGTATGGTTAAAGATGACTCACCACTTTATCTCAGACAGAAATCTTCAAACTCTTTTTTTTTTTTTTTTTTTTTACTTCTTTTCAGAAAGTCAAATCAGCGATCATGTTTTAATTGTTTGCAACCAATGTTTTTAGTACTCTTTTTAGTATTCTTTGTGAATGACTACAACTATACCAAACTTTTTTGTTTGTTTTAGGCTGCAAGGAAACGCAAGATCTCCATTCTGAAAGCTCAGGGGAAATCAACTGAAGCCATCAGGGAGCTCAATGAGTATCTGGAACAGTGAGTGTTGAGCTAAAATAACCTTACATTCCCTTGGTTGCATGTCCAGTCAAATTTTGCATAACTGTTGCTTTAAATTATTAAAGTGATCTATGATAAATGTACAGCATCAGCCTAACTATATTTTTATTGCAGATTTGTTGGAGACCAGGAAGCATGGCATGAATTGTCAGAACTCTACATCAATGAACACGAGTAAACACATTATTATTATTAATAATGTATTATTATTGTTATTCAGGGTGGCATTAGCTGTTTAGTTCAATATCTTAGGGAGATCAGTTTTGCCGGGTTCACATCATCACTTTGATGGCTTGATTTTTTTGGATCGCAACAGTGATGGAGGTCAGATGCCAAACTCAGTGAGTGGTCTGAATGGAGCTTTGTGCGTGTTTGCCACATAAGAGTTCTTTTATAGGATTGTTGTCTTAAGCCTCTTGGCCTCCAACTGCTACCTCAGTTGCCAAGGAGAATTGTCAGACAGCATTGTATAGAAATAGGTTTGTGTCACCTTTTATCCTTCCTAAATTGTCTGGAGCTTTGAAATTACTGAAGCGTTGTTAGCAGCTTCACTGTGGTGTTGACAATATGCAGTGTGTATGTGGGGGAGGGCTGGCCTCCAGGTTCCTGAGTTGCCCTGGGATGTGCAGAGCTGTAGTAGGAATGTGTGGTGGCTACTTATTGGATATTTCATGCTTTTGTTTGGGTGGTTTTATTGCTGTAGTAGCCAGAGGAACTCCAGGGGTGAGCGGATTATCTCACAGCTTATCCTAGCACTTCCAATATCACACCATTCACTCCCACAGCTCCTTATCTACAGGCGTGTCAATTTCTTTTCTTTGTTTTCTTTATTTTGGGATACTAAGTCCATGTTTCCCCTCCTCCTCTTCCGGATAGCCCAACATTATCAGCTGTCTTTTCCACATGGATGGAGGCTGCGTTGAGAGAGAGCACTCACTGTGAAATTCCCAAGAGAAGGTGGTGGCACTTTTCTTTCCTCCGGCTTGAGAAAACATAGGCTGATGGACAAGCAAGGAAAAGAAATAAACTTTCCTACTTCACTGTGCAACACCCTTGGCTAAAAATAAACAGGTGCTTCCATTGTGAGGAGGGCAGCAGGCACCAGTTTTAACACACCAGTTTTAACACATTAAAGATATAATTAACTGGCTCAAAGTTGACACTTAACGTCATCCAGAGTATTTAAATGAACAATTGTTTTTTGTTAAATATTATGGCGTTGACATCTCATATATGCTTCCAGTATTTTTAGAAAAAGAAGCTAACAATCCTTTCACACATGAGGGTGCCTTGATTCCAATAAGAGGGGAGTGAAGTAGAAGTAAAGTCCTGGCTCTGATACAAGCAGAGCTGATGTAGCAGGCGCTGTGCGGGCCTGGGCCACTGCACAAGCACATCTGAAAGTCTTTATATGGAGGAAGTGGTAATTGTAAGCAGCCTCAACCTTCCAACCTCTCTGATCTCCCACTCCCCAGACCCTTCCCCCTGTTTATTTCTTTCTCTCTGTCCCCACCTTAATTTCTCTCCAATGCTGTTAATCTTTCAGGTATTTTTTTCTAGTCAATTTTAAATGAGTGCCAGTAAATGTCATAGGCACAGTTGTATGCTTTAGTAAAACAGCATGTGCATGATTTTGAAGAGTTCAGAAGATGCACAAAAGCAATCACATTTGTTGTATTTTAGGGTTGATTTGGTTTAACATCTGGCATTTTGGCCTTTTTAATGATAAGGTGGAACCAAAAGAAACAGCAAACGCTTCATTGTGGGAATGGATGATTCTGAACAAGGTGCTCATAGAAACTTCAATTCTTGAATCTATTTTTAGGTGTACGCAATTTGAATTTCTTCACTGTTTCTCTGCTTGACCTGGACTGTTTGGAGGAGAGGGAAACTGTATTAGAAGTGGAGTGGCAGCGGATTAGTGGGAGGTCAACAGCTCAGCAGTCTGCTGCTGAGAAGTGATCTCATCTGAGTTTAGGCTGTGAGTGCCAGGTCTGACTGCAGCGCTGACCTCAGGAAGGCAGTTAACTACACATTAAAGTCTGAAAAAACAACCGGTAAGACAGGATTGATCCTCACATGCTTCTTTATGTCCTCTACCTAAAACAGTCAGTCATAGGGAGTGTTAGAATTAGTTCTATAAACATTTTATCTTTGAACATATTCCACAGTACTAAAACTTTTGTTTTGTCTTCACAGCTATGGCAAAGCTGCATTTTGCCTTGAAGAGCTCATGATGACCAATCCTCACAATCACTTGTACTGTGAACAGTATGCTGAGGTAGGTTCGTCCATCAAAAATCAAGGACCCAAAATAGTGAAATGAATTTTCTTAATCTCAGGGAATTAAATCAATAGCCTTTCACTATTATTTCTTTTTGACACAGGTGAAATATACTCAAGGAGGCCTAGAAAACCTGGAACTTAGCAGAAAGTATTTTGCCCAGGCGCTGCGACTTAACAACCGAAACATGAGGGCACTGTTTGGTCTGTACATGGTAAGTATTACTTTGTATGAGAAAAGGAGCAAAATGGTCAAACCATTTTTGTAACACTGTGGTTTGTCAAGGTTGAGCCTGTGTGTATGTGGTGTGTTTTGGGGGAGTATGGTGAAGGGGCTCTCAGACAGGTCAACATGCTGCTGACTCAGGCGGTGAACTCCAGCATTGGAAAGTCTCCCCCTCTGGACCACTTTATTTTTGTAATAATACCCTTTTGGTGAGACCTTTTTATGTGCGCTGTTCTTAAATAAATAAAGCAACCCTAAACTAAAAGGGCAGGGCGTAGTGAAGTACAACCACTGCAAGCATTTTGTCATCAGCAATTCATCCAACCAAGCAAGTGCCAGTTTAATTGTGGCCTTCGACATTCTTTAATCTACATATTTGTTTGAACAGGATGTTGTCTGCTAGCACCAATGCATCATATGTAAGTGAGACCTGACATAAGAACACAAACGAACCGGTGCATGCTATACAAGGTGCGGAGTAGAAGCAGGACTAAGACAGAGAGCCCCACTGTTTTCCTCTGAGCTGTCCTGGGATTCTTCAGGTAGTCCAAACACCTCGATGTAGCATATAGCACTACTTTTTGTAACCAGTCACTTGTGGGCAGCAGGCGGTGACAGACCAGGCTTGGGCCAAACACAGACGTTTGCCTCTTTCTTAACTTTCAAGTCAGTGTGGACACAGACCAGGCCCTGTGCTGTTTCCTGACATGTCGTCCACTGACACTCGAGTCTTTAGCAAATACTTCAGGTGGGAGTTTATTCTTTATCAGTCACAGATCTGTCTAATGGTGTGTTTTGCAGATTGTCAACTAATCTTGGTGGTCCACATCATGACAGGTGTGTGGTTCAGCCAACGAACAGGAAACTTTCACTGTTTTGCACCAACTCATTTGCAGTGACCACAGTTGGTTTGGTGGTTAGTTAGTCACAACACTTCCGTGGGGAATCCCCTCTATAATAGTAAATGCCTTTATTTGGGGATAGCCTGTTTTGGGTGACATCATTGCTATTGAGGTTTGGAAAAGAATGCATGCAAAAATACAGAACCCAAAGAATTATTTTTGAAATGGCAAGCCTGGGTTGATTGGTGTGTACTTAAGATTTCAGCACACTAGCAGTGTGTCTTTGAAGTGCAGTAAGGGTAGACCCTCTGGGGTTGCTGTGTGGAGATGATGGCAAGAACATGGGATTTGTGGTTCGGAGTGGAGCAGAGGCCGTGATTTAAGTAGCACTCTCCTCTCTTTCCTTTAGTTTTTCTGCTGAATTATTTGAATCCTAGTTGGATCTTTCATCACTGGAAATCAGTGGTGTTGGATAAATTAAGCCTGTTGTGTGAATTTGCAATTGATGCTCTATAGCCCTCACTTTTTCCTGCCCATACGTATTTACCACTGTGTCATCAACCCAAAGTCTTTTTTTATTAGGGGCCACAATGATTGGTGCAGTAGTACATGGAAATTAGGCTTTTTAAGGCAGTTTAACCAAGTTTTGATATAGAAAACTCTCTCTCTTCAACCCACCTTTATGTTAATAATTCTTCTCTTTCACCAGTCTGCAAGTCACATCGCTGCTAGTCCCAAAGTTAGTGCAAAGGTGAAGAAGGACAACATGAAGTACGCTGCTTGGGCAGCAGCACAAATAAATAGAGCCTATAAGGTGAGTGACATGTCATGTGCCTATCAACAATTTTCCACTAATTTTTGTGGGGAAAATGACACGGTTTATATAAATTTCAATCATGTTTGATTAGACTTGCAACCTAGACCTGGTAAATTTCAAAATGACAAGTGTTGGATAAAATAAGCACTATAAGTGATAAGAGTACTGTGCAAATTTTAACATTTTCAAGCAATACTAATAATAGTGCCTACATACGCACAAAAACAGTGGGGAATTGCACATCCCTGAAATTGTGTCAAAGGATTATCCTGTTGTCATGGTGATATAAGTGTAAAGCTTATGCATAGGAAATATTTTTGCCACACAGCTCATGTGTTCTGCTTATTTGGGCCTCAGCCCTTAAACATATAATAAGTGGTTTTGTGCTCTGACTGCTGAGAGACGAGCTCCCTACCGAGCCCATAAAGACCACCAAACTCCGATACATTTCACACATGTCAGTTTAGTGATGTTGCTGGCTTCACAATGACAGTGCACAGTTCTTTCTTTGTATCAACACAAAAAAATCATCTTTGATCTGTTGTTGTGATAATGTTTGATCTGAGCATATCTTAGAGAGCAAACATATAATCATAAATCAGAAGATAATTAAAATGACAAGTGTGAAAATCCAAAATTAGGAGCAAACTGAAGATAAAATGTTTGTCTGATGCTGCAGAGTGCAAACCACTTCCAGGTTGATATTTTTCTAGTGGATTGTATCCATGTCTTATGCAAAGTACATTTTTCTCTGGAGATGCATCAGTCACTGTACATTTAGCCAATAGATAATGTAAGACTTCATTATCTATTCATAGACTTTCCATGAATAATTTAGCTGTATAATATGACAATGTATATATTTCATCATAGTAGCATGAGCTTTTTTAGGTGAACTGGGCCAGTGTCAGAGGTCTACAGACAGTTTCAGTGTTTTTTTTCTGTGTGGGTTTCCCTCTCTGGTGACTTAAACAAGACACCTCTGCCTTTCAAGGACCATCAAGTCACCTGGTGACACCTCTGCACTCTCCTTGTTATGCTTAAGTTGCCTGGTAATGCCAATGTGGACTTGCACGCATGTTATTGGTTTTCTGGTTGCTGTGTGACAAAAGTTAAATGACAAGGTGTGTGGCTGCCTCATATTCCTGCCCAGTTCAGTGACTTCTCAGATCTGTGGGGGAATGGTACCTTGTGAGACAGCTTCAGGCTGCTCTTGACTTGTGCTGGCTGATTGATAGTCCCTCAAAAGCCTTTTCTTGTGTCAGTTGTCCACTTTTATTAAAAGTCATACCTGGTGATTGTCATACTTCTGTGTGAGAAAAACGTGAGTGTAAGCAGAGTAGATGTCAGCGAGAGGTCATGACTGACTGGGCCATTTTAAGATGTAATTATGTGTTGGTGGTTAAACATGCCGAAGTGCCAGAGGTGTATAGAAAGGAGGTGCAGAGGCATTAAAAGAGACTCTACGCAACTGCCCTTCTGGCCTCACCATCTACTCTAAACATATTCTGTGATTAGCTCCACTGTCATGGGCCACAGACTCACTGCGTCACCACTCTATTATCAGACGCTCAAAATAGATCTGGGGCTGCCTCTGCTGTTCTGTTGTAGACCAGGGCACAGTTAATGTGGTGGTCTCACCTCAGGCTGAGGGGATAATTGACTACCGGGCCTGGGGTAATGGCGTATTAGGCAGAAGGCAATGAAATGCCCTGATCATTATAGCTACCACACTGCACACACCCTAAATCTAAAAGAATGAGTCACTCTCTGAAATTACGTAGCCAATTCTACACCTTAGCCAACTGCGCTGTGTTGGCTCAAAGGAAAGGAAAAAATTCAAACCATGGAACAGTATAGACTGAGTTTGTTTCTGTTTGTGAAAGCTTTATTTTGTCAGATAAGCCTAAGAAAATTTGGTCTGCAGAACTGGTTTGCAGTAATATATATTAATTATAATTTTCTTCTCAAGCATACAAAAATTACACAACCTAAAAAAAATCTGTTCTGATTATTCACTAATCAAATAGTAGTTATCTGGTCTGTACACAACTTTATCAGCATGACTTCATTTCATCTTTAAATGGGCCAAATAAAATAATATTTGAAATCCAAACAACTTAGGATTCATCAAAAGAACAATCATGATCATATAAATAATCATTAGTTACAGCCCTAGGTGACTTTTTCCTTTCAGAGGTTTACTCACTCTTATAGGGCCTGTATTTCTTCCCAGCCCAACATAAAAGATTTTTTGTCAATTTATCAGAGAGAAGTCCTTGATGACAGAAATGTGTGTGCTTGGACTGCTACATGAACAATATGCAATTATATGAGGAGGGTCACTTCCTGTTGAAAATGAGCTAAAATTAGGTGTGTTATGTACTCTTGGACTGGATTCTGTGAAAATGGAGTTGTGCATGCCATGTCTGGAAGCAGCCATTATGTATAAAGGACTAAAATGGAACTTATGAAACAGCTCTCAGATTAGAAGTTTTAGTTGAGTTACTTGACCAATTTTATCGGTAACGGTGATTCCTCCCAGCTTCACAAAACCTAAACTTGGGCAGAGATCTATTTAATTGGCTTATCTAATAATAAATTAATGACTGAATATCCTATGTGACGTTTTGTCTCTTTGGGTTGCTGCTCGTAGCTCGCCGGCCGTGGGACAAAGGAAAACAAATGCTCGGTGAAGGCTGTGGAGGAGATGCTGGAGTCCATGCAGATCACCATGTCCTAGATGTCCCCTCGGTCTCTCATGTCAGTGTCTCCTTTCTTCTCTGCACATTCTTCTGTCTTCGACTTCAGGAATCACAGTTTAGCCTCACAGTGTGACTAAAACTGTGTCTTAAAAGGAAACTTACTCTTCACATGGATACTAAAGACATTTTTCCTTTAAGTGCAGAGGTCCTCATCAATCTGATATGCGGTTTTCATCTTATTGTCTTTAGAAGTCATCATTTTGAAACATACATCATTGTCTTGGAATAGAATGGACAATACAAGAATTGCTATTTATTAACACTGCAGAGATCCACTTTATCTGTAAATGCTACAATATTAACTGTTTTGTTTTGTTTTTTCATCCTATTTAATTGTCTTTACAGAGAATGACTGATGGATAAACAAAAAATAAAATTTCTTAACAACTATGAAGACTGCTTCTTGACAAATCACATGTGTCATTGTGAAATTAGTGGTAAAATGGTTACAGAAAGGTGCTCTCTTTTCATGGTGATTTCATCTTGGAAGTCTTGCCCCTCAATTATCTCTGACAGTAAGTCAACTTTCAGTAACCATAAGAACACCTCATTCTACCCTCTTTGTATGGTTTTGCCAGTAAGTGACATCTCAAGTGAAAATAAAGAACCAGAAGGTATCCTTCCTTACAGTGTGATATTGCATTGATCCAAATGATTCTTTGAAGGTCCTTTCACCCATGCAAAACTGTTACATCCATTAACATTTATTTATTAAGCTTCAGTGCTGAGTTTATGGCCTTTTTTTGGACAGCTCTTAAATGGACATGGGTCACCCATTTCAAAGTTGTTAGTGTGGAAAGCTGTTTGAGCAATATTTTAATGGTGTCTGGCTCAATGAATATGTCTGCATTTGATTTTCCCTACAATCTGGTGGAACAAATGAAAACCAGGGTCAGTTAAACTGACAAGTGTTTTTTTTTTTTTTTTTTTTCTTAAGGTCTAGGGGTTAGTGGGTGTCTTGAAAGTTAATAAGGGTGTTGAAAGTTTATAAGAGCAAATGCATAGTCAGAGAGTGCAGACATTTTACAAACAGTGAATTGTTATAGTGTGGATCACTCATCTCTGCCATTTAATGAATAAAAATAATTTTACTATCACATAATTTATTCTATATCTTATTGAATTTTACATTGGATGGTGGGTTGGTTGCTTGAGAGCATTAACCAATTAGGCACAGGTCTATATTTCCCTTGCCTCTAGTTCTAATTTTTTTTTTTTTTCTTTTTTTTTTTTTAAATATCTCTTTTCAAATTTTGTTTGTTCTAATAGTCCATGATTTTTGGAGGCTAAAACTTGTGGGGCAGGAGTCGCAAAAACGATTGTGTCCTTAGGCAAGGCACTTCACTCACATTGCCTACTATGAAAGTGGTGTGTGCGTGAGTGATGATGGTGGACGGAGGGGCCGATGGTGCAGGCGGACAGCCTAATTTCTGTCAGTCTGCCCCAGGGCAATTGTGGCTACAATAGAAGCTTACCACCAATGGCAATGGAGTGAATAATGCTCTGTAAAGCATCTTTCAGTGTCCAGAAAAGTGCTATATAAAACTGAGGCATTATGGCATTATTTTTATTTGTACATGTATATACAGTGACTATTGAAAGTAAAGAAGAGCAAACTAGCCGCCTACGGAAAGTGTGCCAAAGACAGAGGCAATAGTGCCATCTGTAGTCAGCATGAGGAAGACCTACAATGAATATAAGAAGACTTTATATAGCCTTAAGGGACACCTGGAAATTGGTGGTTATTGTAACATTTAAAAACATCTAAATTTAACTGTGCGGTTTGTTATTCCGCCCGCTCACAAGACTTACTTCCAGAGCCAGAAAACAGCCACCCCATACCAGTGACCAGTCATGTATTGTGATGAATGTTTTCCCTGATTTGGCTGCACTTTAAAAAAAAAAAAAAAAAAAAAGTCCCTGTAAGGAGAAGACAAATAGCCTGTTGGTTTAGATACTGCCCTGTGTTTTTATAGCATCACTTCTTATATTGGAACTCCTGCTACTGGCTGTCTTTTCTACTTTAATCCCAAACTATTTATTATGTATGTATTTGTTTACAATAGAGAGACAACCAAACTGAATACTGGAGGTGAGTGTCTTATTTTTTTAAAGGGCTCATATTATGCTAGTCTGATGTGTTTTATCCTCCTGTGGGCTCACCACCTGCAGAGGGGTTCATAGGGGGGGTCAGGTGCTATGAGTATTGGGCAGCAAGCTGCCCCCGCGACCCAGCTGGATTAAGCGGGAGAAGATGGATGGATGGATGGATGGATGATGTGTTTTATAATGTTGTTTCCTCATCAAAAACATACCCAGAGTTAGGGTTTTTCATATTCACACAAGTTTAACACACAAATCCTGCATATTTAGGATGAGTTTTTCTCTTGCATAGAAAACTCTTTTCCACCTTGTGATGTCATGTGGTAATACAGAAAGTGCTCTGTCAGTCCACTGTGTTTTCAAACTCCATAAACCTTCACTAGAATCATGTTGATAATTTCAGTCTTGGAACTGCCAATACTAAACAAAAGGTAAAAAGTAGCTGTTAACTTGAAAACTACCACTATATGACATCATAAGGTGGAATAGAGCATTTTGAGCTTTGCAAATGTAGACATACTAACATGGAGTTGCTCAAACGTGTGAGTGAAACAAAATAAAACTCAAGGTATGTTTTGGATGAGGTAACAACATTCTAAAATGGCTTAAAGCTCACAAGAGTCAAGAACAGCTACTGTCAACATCAAGGCAATAGTATGGCTTCTGAAAATGATCTCTTAACATTACAAAGCTTTTCCAAAGTATTTTCTTTCTTTCTTTCTTTCTTTTTTTGCCCAAGGACCCAATTACTGCAATGCACTTTTCTCATTTCCCAACCAGTGACCAGTCAATTTCTTAATCCAAAAATCCTACCATGGCAAATAAACCCACTCTTTGTATTGCAGATAACCTAGTTGGTATTGTCAGAAAAACCATCCAGTGTTTAAAAAAACAAAACCAATACATTCAAATTGCTTCACAAGTTCACAAATTCCCTCACAAGGAAAAGGCCAAAGGTGAATTCAACGCGCTTTCATCTAATTTCTCCTCTAAGACGTACACTTTACAGCCCTTGAAGAGGAAAATTCCAAATATGATGAATATGGTGCAGAGATGGGGCGGTGGTGTCAGATGAAAGGTGATGCAGAACACGAGGAGAAGCGACGTGGAAGAGACAGATAATTGCGCGTCTGCAAGGCAAAGGGGAGGCCGATTTTGTTCTATGATACTTAGGACTTTTCCAAGGTGAGGGGGTGAGTGGAAAGAGAGCGCCTCGGCTGGTTCGAAGGCTCATCCATCTCTGTCTGGTTTAGGGGGAGATGCCGGGAGTTGCTAAAGATGGATGATGCTTCGTGCGCTAAATCCTACTCTGTCCCGCATTACAGTGAACCAGCCCGGTGGTGGTGAAATAGCGTTTTGGCTTCAGGCAGGGACGGCGCGACCCACTCCCACTTCTTTTCTGGGAATGGAGATATAGTAGGAGGACGGATCATTCAAATAACACCTGACATCACATGTGAACTCGCAGCGGATCGGATACACTGTAGAACTGGCCACCACAAACTCACTGCAAATTGCCACGCTCCTAAATGTGCAGCCTGCAGTGCGTCTGATCCGGTTTCAAAAATACTAGACTTTTTTGTTGTCTTATAAGCAGTTTTATCCTACTGTCTTGTGGAGTGACATTGATTTCATTTGTGTTTTTAGGACCTTTGAACCAGCCTGGACTATTTACAAAGAAAATGTCTATTGTGCAAGAATGGATGTTTGAAAAAAAGTGCTGGTTTGTGCAAAAAATGTATCACTGTGGAGCAAAAGAAATAGCTGGAATTTATAGGGTTGATAAAACAAACCGTTAAAAGTGCAGTTTCTGTCTATGACATTGGAGCCAGATTGCAAGATGCATTGTGTAAAAGTTCTTGATTGTTGTATATCCAGAAAAGCACTTTTTGAGTAATACTAAACCTGTTGAATTAAGAATGTTTTTTTCGTATATTGCACAATGCCGTTCTGCCTTTATTTTCCTTTCTAACTGCATGAATGACATTTGTTCTTTTTCTAAAGGTGCTCATGCTGGGAAACTATTTATTTAGCGCAACAAAATTATGCTGGTTTGTGCAAAACAGAGCAACAGAGGGGAACATTGCGGTTATGAAAGTGTGATCATGCACATGCAGACAATGTGCAGGCATGCCTCTGTGTCAGCTCCAGTTTGCCTACATATGTGAGTGAGTGTATGTGAGAGAATGTGGAAGTTTAAAACAATATAAATCCCATTGGAATGAAAACTATTAGCTTGGAGTTGTGCTGTCCTGGAGGCTCCAGTTTTCTGATATCTTCATCCAGTAGATATGTTGTCTGTTTTGCGTGTTGCCCAGTCTTCTCAGCTTGAGGCGTAATGGCAGAGGTCTTGGCTCTGTACATGTTGTGGCTACATCCTGTCTTCAGATTCTGTCACTTATACTCTGTAGGACTTGTGCTAAACAGAGAAGGGCAAGTCGCTGGCACAAAGGGTGGTTATTCTTTCCAGGCCAGGATTCCAAACCGCAAATTCCCCCTCGTCATAGTATCTTCTGGTAGGAAAGCTCTGATCTACCTTTTTCACTATATCAGATGTGGCTACTGCTCGAACTTCCTGGATGAATATAAATGACAACCACAAATTAGCGCACGGTATGAACAAGAACAGTCAGAGATCAGATTTTAGATATATCACACATTTCGAGAATCCCGCAGGCAATGAGATTCTTAATTAGACCGCCGCAGGAGACTTCATCTTTGTACGTATTGACCTTACACCAGTGAGGAATGATAAACATTTCTAATTACTGCAACATGAGTCAGAAGAGCTTCTGGGCTCAGAGCCAAACCTCCTTCCAACTGGGAAGAATGGGAAACATTCCTGTGTACTTGTGCTTTGATGTGCAGACACCTTCTCTTCTGCACGTGAATTCCACACATTCCACACAGTTGCTTTGACTCAGCAGCATCTTGAAATATCAACTTGAGTACAGTTTATGTTTTCTTTCTATAAGTTCTTGATTAGATTGTCATTGATTAGATTTAGTTTAGATCCGCTGGTACTTGGTACAGGTGTGAAAAGTTTGAGAGCTACTGAGCTAAACCTATGCTAACCATTCCCTAAAGAGGGTTAGACATTAGAAATTAACTCCTGTGAGCTTTAAGTCATGTTATAATGCTGCTTCTTCCTCAAAAACATACCTTGTGTTGTGTTTTGTTTCATTCACATATGTTTTAGTCTGTCCACATCTCTAAAGCTCAAAATGCTCTGTTCACCTAGCAGTAGTTTTCAAGTCGTACCTTTTGTTCAGTATAAATTGGCAATTCTAGGGCTGAAATTATTCAAATTATTCTAGTGAAGGTGCATATAGTATTTTCAGTTTGAGAGAAGAACTCAGCATAACAGTGCAAAGTTTGTGTGTTGAACATGAAACAAAACACAACTCTGGGTATGTTCTTGATGAGGAAACAACATTATAACAGATCAGCAAATAGCATAATCTTGACCCTTTAAGTCAAATTAGCCCATTAACACTGCGTACTAGTTGTACATTTTAATAACACTTAAACAATCATTTTAGTGGCAGAATCATTTTCTCTCACCTTTCCCATGACCCATCAATACTCATGATTGAGGCTTCTGTCATCTGGAGGAGGGTGAAGTAATCCTTTCACTCTAACTGCTGGCACTAGAAAAATGCTTCTGTTACAAAATGCAGTCATTAATTTAACATAAATCTAATAAATGAATAAAATAAAATAAAATCTAATATTCTTTTAATGTGGTTAGGCTATTGAAAACCAGAGATGGAAATCAGTTATGTTGCATTGGTTTACATCATCAGATCAGGTCAAACCTTACCCCTTATACTAGCAGGAAATGTTAAATTTGAGTGCATAAGATAATACTAACAATAATGTTGGTTAGGGATTTTCCCCAAGTCAGTCTGTATCAGCACCCTATTCTCATGGTGGCTTTTTGTCTGTCAACTCTGGGTGGTGGGTGGTCAAGGTTAATTTACTATTGGCAATGACAGCTGACCACCTACAACACATTCCCATTGAAAAATATGGAAGTAGAAAATCATAAATCTTCTTTGTTGTGAAAGGCACTGCTAACATGCAATGTGGTCTGCTCACAAAAATCACTTCCCCTCTGTCTGCATGCATGGGAAGGTTAGAATAATATGGCCCTATTTTATCCATGGCCTTTCAAAGATATTGGCCATGTAATATGTTCTGTAGCCTTTGCACTGCAAAGGTTCAGCAGGATATTGGAAATAGACTCTTCGACTGTTTTTACTTGTATTAACTGTTTGTGTCAAGAGAGTCTCACTTCGTCTTCTTCTGCCTTGTATTATTTTGCATGGACCGTTATGGATAGTTGTAATGGACTATTATCATTACTATGTTACATATGCATGAATATGAACGTCAGTTTGCACAATGATTAATTTTTAATCATGCTAACTTACACTAAACTAATGTCATATAAATAAATACTTAGGTTTTTTTATTACTTGAACTGGCCTGTTTATTTAACATGTTAAATACATTCTAATGTTTAAACATTTAAAGCTATAAATGGTTATATAAGCATCACCACTTGATACAGATGCATCAATGAACACTCACTATGTTGCAGGAGGACATATTCTCTTTAAACCTAACAGCTTTTGTATGCATGTATAAGTAGCACTAACACTACAGGTAAAACATGAGGAACTTTAAGAAGCACTGATGGTGGTCATGTACGTTTTTTGCATACACTCAAAACAAAATGTGTCATTCATTCAACTTCCTTAACAGTGTAAGTTTTGGAAGTGATTTTTACCATTGCTTCTAGGTTGGAATTTTAAAGGAAACTGTTAATTGGATGAATTTTGTTTGTAAAAGAACTTTCGCACAAAACATTTAGTTATGAGTGAGGAAAGCCAAAGGAGAAAGAAAACAAATTAAAACACACTTGGTTTATGAGCTGTATATTAAGCCAAATTAAGTGAATACCTGCCAAAGTATCAAAGGCTTCAAATGCATTACTTAAGGGAACCTTTTAATACAAACTTTAGAATTCAATTAGACTTTTCTCTGTTTCAGCACTCGATAATATCAAGCTGTTATTAACGTTAGTAGGCTCTGACTCTATTTGTAGAACATGTAAATGTACACATGTGAATTATTTGTGACATTGAAAAATGCTGTTGAGCAGCCTAATTACAGTGGCCCTGTTGACCTCTCCTGCTTACACTTTTGGCTTAAGTTGTTTTTCCTCAGTCATAGCACGGCCAAACCATAGAGTCTAATTTCATCACATATTCTTATATGAGGAACACATGCACAAGAAGCTCTTAGTTAGGTTTCAGTGAATTTACTGTAGATCTCAGTAGAGCTACAAGCAGAGCTATTGTTGTTTCTGTTACTGTGCATCTTAAATAGAAGCAGAGGAGTGACTGATCTGCCCTGCATCAGCACCTGAGCACACACACACACGCATGCACGCACACGCGCACACCCACACGCACACGCACACGCACACACACACATACAGACCACACCTACAGCTGATAAATCCATCAGGTTACATTAACTCTTTTTTGTATTTTTTAAGCACATGAATCCAGATTTGAATACTCTAATACTAAAATAGGACAACCATGCTTTTCTTTGAGCATGTGTATAAGGACATTAGGAAAAATCCACAAATTAAAGTATGTGGCTTTTTCAGCTGGTGTTCTATTAAGTGATATCTTATAATTTGCTGAGACTGTTTCAGCACATCTACAGAAATGTTAACAAGCTCAATGTAAACTACTACAGTACAAACCAGATTAAGTTGTATGAATGTGATCAAATTCTGCAAGGCCCAATTAGATTTTCTTTTCTTTCATGACTGAGACACTTAGAATCAGCTTGATGATCAGAATTGCTCCTCTCTGCTACTATTAGGCCAAGTGCAGTGGCTCTGGTGTAAGCTCTGTATATGCTCATTAGAAGGCTAAAGTTACCTATGTGGTGACTGTTGGTAAATAAGAGTGCAGATTATACCCACGGAAAGTTCCTGTAAGAATTTTCCTCCCGCTTTTGGAAAATAATCATTGATGCAAATTTGTTTTGTTGTGGAGGCTGTATTTCAAGCCAAAAGGGAAATCAGCCTGCTTTCCTTACAGCCTAAATTGAGCTATTTTCCCTCTCAAAGAGTAAAAAAATAAATGAATAAATAAAATGATTTAGTTGCTTGAGTATAATTGTTTGGCCTTTTTGTATGGTAAGGTAGTTGTCAGTTGAGACAGTACAGCACATAATTGCAGGGTGTACGATGCTGGCAGGGAAAGCATCCATCCATCTTTTTCAGCTTTATCCGGTTGGGTTAGCTGCCCAGTCCTCTGTGCACCTGACCTCTATGAACCCCTCTGCGGGTGATGAGCCCAGAGCATACATGGGGCGACATAACCAAGTAGCGAGCATAATGTACAGAAACATATGTGCAGAGTACGGGCTGGAGACCCCAAGATCAAGATGGGAAACACCTCCAAAGGTAGTGGAGAATGACCGAGCCCAGATCCTGTGGGACTTCCAGACACAGACTGACAGAATGGTGATGGCAAACCAACCAGACATAGTGGTGGATACGCAACAGAACAAAGCTGAGGTGGTGGACATTGCAATACCGAGCAATGGTAATATCAGGAAAAAGGAACACGAGAAACTAGAGAAATTCCAGATCCAAATAAACATTAGACATCTCAGTCCAGAAAAGTACAGTACTGAGAACAGCAAATATACTGCACAGAACTCTCAAGCTCCCAGGCCTCTGGTAGAGGACCCGAGCTGATGAGGGTGAGAGAGACCAACCACCGTGGAAGGTAAGGAACACACACACACATTTTAATTGACAGCTACCTTACCCCTTAGCTTTGTGTCAACAAAGCCGTGGCCATACCGGTTCGTCAAAGCCTGATCCCGTCAGATCTCAGAAGCTAAGCAGGGCCGGGCCTGGTTAGTACTTGGATGGGAGACCACTGGGAATTCCAGGTGCCACAGTGGGGCGCCAGTCACAAAAACTGTTGTAGTGTCCATAGGCAAGACACTTCACCCACATTGCCTAGAATGAAAGTGGTGTGTGCATGAGTGTTGGTGGTGGTCAGAGGGGCCGATGGCGCAGATTGGCAGCCTCACTTCTGTCAGTCTGCCCCAGGGCAGCTGTGGCTACAATAGTAGTTTACCACCACCGGGTCTGGAGTGAATGAATAATGCTCTGTAAAGCGTCTTTGAGTGTCCTGAAAAGCGCTATACAAAACTGATGCATTATTATTATTATTAACATTCTTATAAGTAGCTTCAAGACACCATAAAACTTTTTCTTTATACATTTTCTGGATAAATGAGCAAAAAATGTAAACTTTAAGCAAAACAACAGACACTTAGTTAATTTAGTTTTGAGATCTTAAGCTGTATAGCAAGGACCATGTATCGATCCTTCTTGATGAGTATATTTTGCCTTTAGCACCTGTGTCTGAGCCATGATTTTTGTGATTATGAGAAGCATTTTTGTCCTGGACGTTTATGTGAGGACTGATTCCTGAGTGTTCTGGCCAGAGGAGAGTGTGTATGTGGAGAAAGGGGGGTGGTTGGTGGTGCTGTGGTAGGAAGTGGTGGTCTGAGGGGTAGACACAGAGCTTGGGAAGAGCAGAGCCCATAGTCATGGCCTGCTGGCTGGTCTGCAGAAGCAGAGATATAAGGTGACTGGGAAAATATGTGGATATTTTGGCTCCATCACATTTGGAGACCACAGCACATCTCACTATCTGTCTTCCCCAGCAGGTATTTGACAGCATAAGCAGGGAATCTCCTTTGTGTGGTATGTAACTCTTATTTTGTCTCTACTCCAGAACTTTGTTTGGGTGTTTTTTATTATTCTTGTGAGACACAAGTGTTATCAGACTGGTGGTCTACATGCTTTGTTTATCAGTTACAACTGTGCCAGCTGGGGAAATGCTTACTTTTGGGCCCACCACAAATATTTTAATGAACATTTTAGTGATATCAAATATCAGAACCAATTTATATTCAGTCATAGTTTGGACTCTTGCGTCTCATTAATTCAGTCTGACATATTTCTGGGAAACAAAAGCCAAACAATACAATTTATTCAGTGTGAGATCTGATTGTAGCTACATAATCCACAGTTCTAAAAATAACCTGGGGTTTTCTGTGGGAGAACAGAGTAAAAATGTTTGTAGCAATGTTCTTGTTTCAAACACTGGCTTTTGCTGAAGCTATCACTTCAAACACAACCATAATTGTTGCTAGTGTCCTGAAGAGCATGTGCTTACTTTTACTTCCAACTCTAATAAAATGTATAAACAGAGAGACATGAAAAGCCACTAATTTTTTTTTACGCTCAACAATCCCCTTTTCATTCTGTGTGATCCTCAAGACAGGACTCAGGGTACTTTATTATGGAGAAAAGGGTCAGCCAGGTTGTCTTCATCACTCTTGTCCCTCCATGAAAGACAAACCGGAGCTCACATGTGAGACGCTGACATGTAAGGACGATCTGCTACATTGCACTGGGATCATGGGATGGAGCCATGTATCAAATACACTTTGATTGTGTTATTGCATCAGTCTTCTTGAATGTTCATTGTCATCTTGAGATGTGAGCCCAACTCTTCATACAGCATGTACACAGATACACTGATCATCTTTAAATCAGTGGATAGAGCTGCCTTGATGTGTACTTCTATCTTCAACAAATCACATCAGCCGCATTAACTCAGGATGCAGATCATTAAATGAAAACCCAAAGGCCTCAGGTTGTAATTATGTTTCTTTATCCCCACTCTTCCACCTTTTGACGACCATATTCCTATGGAGAATATAATATAAGACCGATCAAAGCAGTTTTTCTGCTGCTCCCAGAGAAGGGTGATCAGAACTCTCAGGGCTTCCATACTTCTCTAAAGTCCAAAACTACATGAGAGAAAAGCACTGGGGTTGTCTTGTATAATTGTTAGAGGGTGCTGATGATATCTCAGAAACCATCATCAATTTAATCATTTAAATTTAAATGAAAATAATAATAACCTCTGGGATCAACAATCTTCCATAAAAGCAAAACAGATGCATAGATAATTTCTATAGGGTCTCAGTGGAATAAATTGTGACCATGAAGCAGATGATGATACATTTCACTAAATATAGTATTCTCTGATATAAATTAAACAAACCCATTTGAGGTGCCCATGTAATTATCCAGTGACTAAGGCTTTATGTGAATGGTTTGTATTTGTATAATGTAACAATTGCAGAGTCAAACCAGGTGATGCACTTTAAGACTGAGGCTTCTTTCCCAGATGTGCACTATGAAAGCTGAAGTTAGGTTTCTGAGAATCAGTCCATGAATCAGACCACACATACTGTCTAACTAAAACATTGATACATTGGCCTGGATTGTATCCTGAGAATAAAAACATGTATAAAAATGTTTATAAAAGAGACACATTGTTCATACAGCTGCATTCTTCTGCTGATTGTTATGGACCATTCATTTATCTTGAGTGGCTGTGTCCAAAGTAGAAATGGCTCAATTATGCACTCCACTAAGACCAAGTTTATTGTGTAATTTCAGATTATTGATTTGCTATCAACACTTTACAATATAGGATGGAGCCATGCTCATATCCAATCTAGTTCTATGATCCCAGTTAAATGTTCTTCTGTGGAGCTTTCCAAATGAACTGACCACAAAGAATTCAGTTGTGCCAGAGTCAGTATTGACCTGTACTGTGGCATCCAGTCAAGAAGACACTGAGCACATACTGAACCTCTCATACTGCAATTGTCCATTTGGGTCTCATCCATGTCCTTTTATTGTCCAAACCATTTGGCCTCTTGCCTTTGTTCACATCAAACAATGAAAGTTAAAATGGTATATTTTGAAGCAGTCCATGCAGAGTCTGACATCCATCTTAGTCATTGATAAAATCTTTTGTTTCATTAAAGGAATGTTTAGTCTCAGTGAAGAGTTCAGATATTGACAGACATTTTGGATGATTTTATAATTGTAATAATACACAGGCAAGTTTATTCTTTCGCATTCTCACAATATTACATTCAAATAACTCAAACAACATAGCATGTTTTACAAAAATTTTAATTTCTATTTTATAACAGTCAAAGTTTTATTTTTAGGTCTTGTTCTTAGGTTTAGTAACTTCATCATATAATTCTGGGTCTTCATTTTTTTCTCCTAATCCTGTTTCTCCCTCATCTTGCTCCTGTATTTCATTGCTCTATCCTTACATTTTGCAATAGAAGCTGTTGTTTTGAGCACTATGAGCACTTTATATATTCACATCTGTATCTTATATATAGGCCATTTCAAATACTCTCTTTATACGGTCTTTTATAGAGCTTTAAGATATGTATTTGTGTGATATAACTGTAAAATTGTCCATCATGATTTGTTTTATTCTTTTAGTCATGTTTTTCTTTCATCAGCACTTTGGTGCTACTTGTGTTCTTTTAAAAGGGCTACACAAATAAAAATAAAAAACTGCTTGGTTTGGCTTATTCATTTTGATAATTTGAGTGTGTATTTACAAAATAACTAATAATAATATAAATATTTTAAAAAGGGTGTCGGGATAGTGTGTTTAGACAGGTTGCCTATGTAAAGAAAAGTTACATAATGAAACATTGGCTTGTTATCATGCTGAAACCCAAGTCTATTTTGGACTATCAATAACACTGTTGTTGTTTCAAATGAGCTATAACTCCTATGGACATTGTGTAAATGTGGTATGCTGAAGTTTGGAGAGCAAACTCTTTTGCTGCACAAGTGAGAAATACATTTTCCCAGCACACAAAGATTACATGAAGGAGACATGAGTGGAAGGGCTGTGGTTTGACATAGAAATAGCTGAGCTGAACATTGGGCCACTGTGGTTTGGTGGTGGAGGGCTATTTACTTTGCCTTCAGCAGCACTGACCCAGGTTCACTTCACAACTCAGAGAGAGGCCTCTGACCAAACAGCCTTTCATTTGGGTAATAGTTTGTTATCATTACGTGCAATGGCGGCTCTTAACCAATTTCCAGCTACTTGACAAAATCAGCTTTGATTTGAACTGACTGATTTGATTGGCCAGTGCTGCTGGATGGACTTTATCATTTAAATTTAACTTTATATCAGTCATTTTCTTGGATTGCCTAGGAAGCTCACTGAGTTCAAAATATTTGTCTTTGTATCTATAATAAGACAACAAAGCAATTTTAGAGTAAAAGTAATTTATGGATTTTTCCTTCTTTTTTTAAATCATGTTTTGTATATGAGTTTCATGGTCCTTGTACACCATCCACTTGTTACAAACACAGATTCAGGCATTGTCTGTTGGAATAAAGCACATCTTAACGTTTATTCACAAGGAGATACTGAACATTTCAAATCCTCTCCACACTAAATAATAGTCTCTTCAGGAGCTCATGTACACTGCTAAAAGTCTGATATCTGAGCTGCTCCTCTGTCAGACTGAATTAAGTGGGATGTTCTTCATGTTCCTGCAATTATATGTTGGATTTACACTGATTGCTTACCAGACATACTTCAGTGCAATAGACACTTGTAGATTACCCTGGATCATTATTGGAATTATATTTTTCATTCTGACCAAAAGCACAGTTTATTGTATAGACCATTGACCACCAGTTCAGTTTCCAAAAGCCTGTGTTGGTTTGGTTCATTGGTCATGTAGCACCGTGTCTGTACCATACACACACGGACAACATCACATCAATATCTTTTTCTCGATTTAATTGTATGAGACTTAGAGCTGTGCCATATCACTGGTGATATATCATGATATACAGTATAAGAGGATGATGATTACAATTTGAAGATCGTGATATAATCATTGCAGCTGATGTATTGGAAATGAAGGTTAAGCGACCTACACACTGACTGTGGAGGCTCTGTAGAGGGCAAAAACTCTAATAATGAATGAAATGCGAGGAGTCGAAGCAAAAGTCCTTCCAATAACTCCCAACAGCCAGAAACAATTATTATGTAACCTAGTTCTTTAGTTCAGTAAATAGCCTTGTAAATATTAATTTCAAGGCATAGGTGTGTTCATTGACACAAGTCAATATGCTCCATTGCTTTTTATTATTGTCAAATGCTGCACTAAGGGCTCTCAGTGTCAGCTCAATCCTTGTCAGCTTAGCCTACGTCATCAGAGGTATACTAGAACCTACAGTGGAAGCCTAGCCAGACTGGACAGCACTAGACTGGAATGGACAACACTATCACAATGTCTTGAGGGTTCATATCTTAAGGTCGCAGGTCCTCTCTTGATGCTAAACAAACTTCTCCTCTAGCCTCATGCCTCTTCTTTCAACTCTCTGACTTCAAATTATCCTCCAACAATTACATTTATAGTTTCTTTCCCCACTTGCATAACTGAACCCAATATTCAGACACAATATTACATTTAACAGTTGACATTCTGGGTCAAGAGTGACAAATGTTAATCCGAAATAATGCTTTTAGTTAGTACACATTTCAGTGTCATTGACATGACACCCACAGCGGGCGGGTAGGGGGGACACACACGCATTGTCATTATTACATTATACCCTCCTAAATTCCATCGATGTCTCAATGATGAAACATTTATGTCAACACCATCTAGGCCTAGACTATTGGGAGATGCCATGACACAATCTTTTCCAAGGCTATGGACCAAGAATTCTGACTGGCCAACACTCAACATGGATAATGGACTTTAGGTACCAGTCAGATAGTCAAAATTAACTAATAAAACCTAGACCTCAGCATCTACACTTAAGAGTACTTCTCATCATACTAGCCCTGATGGCATAGAAGAGTTATCATTTGATGCTACCCACATGCAAGTTAAATGCAAACTGCTAAAACTATCCTGTCTACTGAGATGACTTTTTTGTGCCTCAGGCCAAATTTCCTTGAACCGCCACACTTTTCAACAGAGAGAAAACTGACAGTAAAAGACAGCAGAAAGTAAATGAGGACATTGTCCTTGTGTCTGCTTTATAGTTATAATCTATGGCACCTGGATCATTATGCTATAATTTGGACAATTTGAATATTCATATAAAATGACTTTATGGTGACCGCAGCTTTCAAACACGGTGACCAATGGGAGCTGACATCACCACGACAGGTCTATATTGTTTTAATCAAAAATGACTATGCAACCCTGCCGAATCTTGCCAAGTATGAAATTAAGAAAATAAAATTTCAAATTTATTAGCATAATCAATTATGTCTACGGGGCTTAGACATCATCTGTATCTCCTATTTATAACTCCACTCTCAGACCTAAATCAAAACAAGGAAAACAATAGTGATAGCCTGTATGCTAATAGGTGTGAGAGCACCCATCAGGGGCCTGAACAATTATGCTAATATGGCTCAGGCACAGTTCAGACTGAGCTCAATAGATCTAGCAAACAAACAATACATGTAAAATAGTAGGTATGTTAGTTTCAGTGTAGTTTCAGTGTAGTTAGCTCCTCCCTTCAGGCAGATATAATACAGTGTCCACCAGAAATCTGACCAGAACTGAAGAAGCAGCTTGGATGAGCATTTCAGTTTCAGTTTAATTTCAGTTCTATGCAGCTAAAATCTGGAACAGTCTTGAAGATGTGAGAGAGACCTTTTACCGGACTATTGGGGACCCCTCTTCCTCCAACCTATAGTGAACACTAACAGCAACATGAGCAAACACACACAGGGACATTACCACTGTTAGAAAAGTCACCATTAAGCAGCCTGTATATGTCAAACATATTGTTGTGGAAAATTTTGAATTTCAGAAAATGGCACCACTCACACTGTTGCTGCTGAGTCCAAACCCTCTGTCAAGGTTGCAGTGCCACAATCCACTCAGACACATTGCTCTGGGAAGTGGGAGTTGTTGAAACAGATGTTTTTCATATTGACTTCATGGTGTAGGTGTACAGTTGACAAGTGCTCTGTGCATTACTGCATGCCACGCTGGTGTAAGAATCTCATTCAATTCCACATCTCCATAATTATTGATAATAAACTACACTCTCTCTGCATCAATTTACACAGTCCCTCAGATGAGATAGAACAGATATGCCACTTTCAAAGGTAGAATTAGCATGTTTTATGGGGCCAATTAGCAACTGTTTGTATTCTCAAGACAAAGTCATGAGAAAATGTAAGGAATCTGCGTAGCCAAAATACACAGACTTTATTAAAATATTCAAGCACCTATAGTAATGTATGTGAAGGTGGAACCTGGGTCTTATCAAAGCTTCCAAAGCCATGTTTGCCCAACATATTTTTAATGTCTCTTGAGATTCACTCATTTAATGATGAGACATGTTAATGGTGGGACTAGAGCACTAATACTTTATGGTATGGTAGGAATGTAAGTACTAATTTTTCAGTACATGTGACATTGACCAGTTTTGTACCTGTGTGTCCTCTGCCTCCATCCCAGCATAAGTGCAGTGAAAATAGATGACCATTTAACCATATTAAATCAATGACTCTTTTGTCCTTATTGAGTGAGATGTCCCTTCTGACTGACATTCATTTGGTCTGACTTGTACGTGTATATGTTCGTTTTTAATTCACTTCAGCTTGCCATAGGATGCTAAAGATGATATGAGGAGGCTTATGCCATTGTTAGCGGCTGTGGGTCAGGAGGGATACACCCTAGCCAAGGCAATGAATAGTAAGTTGCAGGACCAACACATTGATTTACACTGACTCTCACATAAAGTTACAGTGGCTCATTAAAAAAAAAAAAAGGACTGTAGAGGCTTAAATAAAGGTGGGGTACATATCTTGCCCAAGGATCAGAATGCACTGGCATAAAAACACCAATCTTTGGAGTCTTGGGTAAATTCCTGTCACACCCATCCCAATAATCCAGTATAATGTAAAAGAACTCCATGCAGATTTTTAGTTTACTTATTGCGTACAATCCAGCCCTTTACCATGAGTGCCAGATATTATGTAATCTATTATTGACTCTACTGCATAGCTTACAGAGATACCACCCAGGAAGTCTGTCTCAACCAAATGCCAGTTCATGAAGAAATGCACTGTGGGCATTCAAAAATCTTGAAACTATAGGAGTTATATAAATTTGTTGAATTCCGGATGACCGCTTAAATCCACTGCACTTCGAGACACAAAGAAAACTAAGTATAGGTTTTAGTCGTGGAAAATGTGCTGTCATTTGGTATCATTTTCTGAAGACTGTCTGGCCAGTCTTTTTAATACAAGGCCAATGGAAACAAGTGCTACTCAGGACTCCCACAGATCTCAATATTACTGTGCATTTTTTGAAATAAAACAGGGTAAAAATGCACCTAACCAACCTATCATCTTCATATAAAATTACATAGTTTCTTTATCAAGTGCATTTGCAGCAATCTTAGGAGTATCTCCCTTGACAAAGTCTGCTCCACATGCCATCATGTCATTTCAAATCCAGTCCTTAAGCTATACAAATGCTTCTTATTTTCACTGCATTCTCTCTGTGTCTCGTAAAGGACTTTCCAGAATGGGGCAACTATAGAAAAGGAAAGGCCAGTAGAGTGCCAAAATGATCCATGGTTAAAAAACACTTTGACCCTACATATCCCTCTTTGCTGAGTTTCCTGAGTTCCTTTGATTCGTCAGATCACCATTGCCTTTTCCAGTTGGTTGTGTCAGTTTTGGCCCTCGGAATGCAAAGTCAATTTGACCAATATGATCAAAAGTTGTGCCAATAAAACAGAAGAAGAAAGAAGAAGGACGGCAATGAGAAAAATGCTCTATGTGGTGCTATATTGTATGTTTTTTTGTTTGTTTGTATTTTAGAAAGAATGTCAGATATTGCTATAAAATGGAGGCGAGAAGAGTGATTTGATTGGCTAAATACTAAATATGTGCAGCCATTGTGTATGCGTTTGCTGGGACCACTGCCAGCATGAGACAGTGGCAAGAGGATCACCAGGAACTGGAGATGTGCATAGTGTATGTTGTGGCCTGCTGGTGGTTATGTAGAAGTGAGTTAGAAGCCCTGGGTAATTGTTGGTGACAGATGCAGAAGAGCTCTATGTGTTCAACATCCAACGAGAAAACAATTGAAGAAAAATGGTTGTGTGGTGCCAACTCTCAGAGACGTGTTGTGACAGTTGTGAATAAATCACATTATTTATTCAGATAACTATATTCATGGCTTTCAGCTTCTTGTTATATGCAACATTTGGGATTTTTTTTCCTATTCAAAAAACATAATATTTTAAGATTTTTTTTTTCTTTTTTGTTATGGCAATGGTCCTAATTCTTTGTCTTTCTGAAACCCATGGATTATATTATGAGGTTAGCTGTATTACCTCCAGATGTAGGTACTTATGTGGTTATGCTTTAGTGCATGGAGATGACAAAGGAGAATAGCAGACAAGATGTTGAAGTTTTCTTTGGGTGTGACAGGGATGGATAGAATTAGGAAGGATCACTACTTTGGGTAGAAGGATGCTTATGCCCAGAGGATCACCCAGTCATTACCTCACATCCATCGATCAGCACTGATGCCTGGACCTCATTCTTTTTTAGAAGCGATGTGAAAACATGATGTGGAGGACACTGTGAAATTGAGTTAGGTGATTTATTCAAGCTCCTTCTGAAGGATGTTGGAAACAATAAAGGATGTGAAAAGTTATATTCCATTTTTGAGACTGCCAACTTGTCAACACAACTGTTTTCTTATAAGGCAGATCTGAGAGTAAAGTACACAAATTGCCCATTTCCGAGGATTTATGGAGACGGATGCACAGGCAGAACAAGATGTAATGTGTTACATTTATCTTGGCAAATGAACTTCTAATAAAGCTTGAAGAAATACTAAAATCTGTCCAGTGGTCAGTTGGAGCTGTGATTTGATTGATGGTGGAGGGCAAAACAGTCCCATTGCATGCAGGTGATTTTTTACTACCTCATTTTTGAATCCATAAGAGACATTTATTAGTGGGCGATTGTTGATTCAAGGCCACTCATTTCCTAAACGAAGGATTGCTCACCTGGGCGAACATGTCAGTGAGAGGGATTTATAGGCGCCTGGTGAGACATTTCAGCTTATAAACTGAAGGAAATTTAATTAAAAACTTTACTCCTGTCAAAACACTAATAATTTCAGGAAATTAGTCTAACAAGCTGCAGTAAGGGTCACATTTAAAGACCATTTGGCTGATACTTTTTGTGTTCTTCCCCACAATTAAAGAATACAAAATGCATGTATGTGTTTTCATTATGATTACAAGATGATGATTTGATTAGTTTGTGGCATATGATTGACTCTTTGGTGCAGACATTTTGGATTTTTGAAACAATATCTATATAACCCCTGCCTGTTTCAAATCATCCAGCTGGCTGGAGGGTTCAAAAAAAGGTCAGAGTGTTTATGTTTGCGATAGCAAAGACCAAACAAGAAGATAAATGGAACCATTAATGAGAGTAAATGCTCATTTGTATTGAGACAACGATTCCTAATACTTTCCTTGAAGAATAAACCTTCAAATGTAAAATAGGCTTGGTAAATTAGTAGAATTTATTAGACCTTGTTGGCTGTGAGAGTGAAAGATGTGGTCTAGCCCCACTGTTGGGGCCTAAGGTTAGACAGGGAGGTGTGAAGCAGCAGCTGATGGTGGTTGGTGGCTGCCATCAGGTGCCAGTCAGGCCATCAGTGGAGAAGGCCATCCCCGCGAGAGAAGATATCAACATTGCCTGGTTGGCTGACAGCTCCAGGCCCTTATTGAAAAATCAATGTCCATTTGTGCGTCCAGCTCACCTGGCTGTCTGCCAGCTCAGCTGAAGTCACCCCATGAAGCCTGATCCCGTTACCTGATTCCTGAAGACTGAGGCAAAGTGACTTTGCAGCTGAAGTCATGCAGCATCAGAGGGCTTTGAGTTCAGAGAGCTCTGCTACACTGTTTGTGTTGCCTTCTTTAGAATAAGTGTTTGGTGCAAAGGAACATGCAGGGTGTGGATGTGCTGGAATCTATCACAAATATGATATTACAAGCCTGTTTCTTTTCAGTTTGAATGTAATAAAAATGTAATATGAATTGATATACTGTAATCATGTCGAAGCCTCATACCGTTAATACGGTTACAGTATATGTATTTTTACAGGGTAACCACAATCACCACAGAAGATCAAACAGCCTCAATTTAATTCCTTGTTTATTTCAGCACCCCACATGTCAAATGTATATAGACTGCAAATACTACTGAAATAATTGTAATACTTATACATAAATCTCAACTAAATTATTGAGATTATTTCTGGAGTATTGCATAACAATGTTTACAAAAATTGCTCAGTAATGAGGGAGATTAAATTTGACAATTGTGATGTTTTACCACTGGAAAACATGGGGAACCCCCGCTTAATACTATACTGTAAATGACTGTTTCCTGGACCGCTGTTGAGAAGTACTCTTCCAGACTATCCCAGACTACACAGTGAACAGTAGGTCCTGACTGCGGTCATCTCTGTGGAGAAAACCACTGTAATATCACAGCTCAGAGTGAGGCTTTTCTTCCAGTTACTTCACTCACGGTTTATCATTAGACCGGCCTATTGTGTATTGTGATTCACTTTTAGCCTTTTGCGAGGACTGTGGTCTAATTGTGTCCAGGAAACCTTTGCTGTGTGTAAACTCTGGCCACTCACACTGATCATTAAGTTAAATGTCAGCGCTCTTGTCTGGATTACGGCTCTATGTGACGCTTCATGTGTCCACTGCAGGCCTGTAATCCCCAAGCCACAGCAGCAGTGCCTGATCCAAGGTGTAACCAGTGGGATGTCCCAAGAATCAGCATGAAGATCCCAGCAACACTAGAGCAGGGCAATGGGCTGGTCGAGCAGTCAGTGATGACTACAGTATAATGCAGATATACAGTCCTACATCTGGCTAAATGTGGCATGTTGGAAAACTTGGAAAAGTAAAGAGGGTCTATGTGCTGCAAAGAAAGAATTACCAATGGCCAAATAAATAATATACTAGTAATAAAATCAATGAAATAATATATACCATGGCATGTTCAAAAAAATGTTTTGTTCAATTATTGCATTACAATCTTATTTTTATATCATAGTCAAGTCATCGTTTTGACTTCACACTTTTTAATTCTCAATCTTTTGTGGCAAGTTTTATGGCTGGAATGACCATCAATTATTATTATTACTATACCATATATATCTTATACTTTTGATAATGACTTGTCTCTTGAAAACATGACTTTAAAGTTACATACTTTTCATTTGGGGGCCTATTACCTGCTTGCTTCAGTGGAAATGCCACTGCTCTGCCTGCAATGTTCTACAGTATATTAAACAGTTCTACCTTGCATTTATTCAATTATAGATGGTTTTATAGCTCAAAAATACCTAACAAAACAGGCATTCTGACAGTGAGCGCGGTTGCCTCTCCCCAGATCTGACCTGTAACTTGGTCTCCATGAAGATAGAAAGGTTTAATACCATACTGTTAAACATTTCAGACAAAACACTATCACCACGGAGAAAATCATGAATATGAAAACATTATAACATGCCGGTACAAGTGTATTTATGAACACATGTACACACTTAAAACAGGGTGAGTCATGGAGGTCTGGGGGTGAGAGAATGAAGCCATGAGGTCAGTGAGTGTGAAGAGTGGATTGAGATGAAGATGAGGAGAGGAAGGCGGAGGGCACTGTTGATGATAAAAGACACTATCATAGTTGAGGAGACGGCGAGTGCTTTGCCTTCAAAGTAAGGCCTGCGCGGCGAGTCGTGTTGGCATTCGTTACAGGGATGACGTCTTCTGTCTGTCCCTGCTCTGACCCTGAGCACAAGCTGGCCCCTGCCTTTTCTCATTGAGGGTGAAAGGAAAAGGATCGGAAAGGGCCCCCACACCGGAGATGTTCAACAAATGTACTCTCCAAAAAATGTACCTCATATTTGGGAATACCCCCTTAGGTGCTTCCAGTATATCCTACAGTAATTCTCCCTGCAGCGTGCTCCCGTCCTGACTTCCTCGGCCCGGAGAACTGCCAGTGTGTAATGCAATTTGGTTGATTAAAAGAAAACATTAAAGCACTACCTTATTGAATTTGACGGCACGTACGGATCCGGATCTCACTGGCCACTCTGTTTTATTGGTCAGGATGAAGGGGATCACGTCATTCTCCTCCCTCCCTCTCTCCGAGTGCCACCACCCCGCCCCACCACAACACGCCACCCTCCGGATACACCTTCTTTATCCCACTGACAAACCTTGGCATTAGAACGTTCCAGCAGGACATTCATTTAGATCCTCCTCCCTCAGTCCTTTAAACTTTAAATAGTGATACTTTAACTTTAAAATGGCTGTAAACATTTTTTGTCTGTGTAACTGAGCAAAATTTGTTTTGTCCAAGTTCAGAGTTATTGTAAAACCATTAAATGTTAAAACAAGACTGCAGTGTGCTTCTGAATCTAATTATGAAGTCAAAAGCTTTATAATTAGATGCAGAATTATAATTTGATCTTCCATGAACCTGAAAGTAATGCTGGCGTGATGTTAGCTTGCTAGTAATTGTTGTCGTGTGATGCCAAATGCTGCTCTGGCCTAAGACAGTTGAAAAAGTGTGTATAAAGTCATTGCATAATTATAAATTGAACTTTGATTTTAAGCCATCACCAGCAGAGATGAGTGAGGAAACTGACAGGACAGGTAAATATCAATCAAAAGAGTGAAACGCCCAGCTATAGAGAAGTATTCTGGACTGTGTTAATAAACAAGCTGATAGTTTGTTATCCACAAGGTTAAGGTTGCTCTTTGTCACTCCAAGATGACTGGTGTTGTCGCTAATGCTGTCCAAGTCTTGTAGTCTATCATTAAGTGTCGTTCTGGGGGGGCGTGGAACACAGAGATGTGGGAGGAAGTGAGGGGGAGTGTGCATTCAGTGAATCTTAAACACCTGCCAATCTTTTTGAGCTCAAGCCAAGTGCGCTCTCAGCCCGACGTTCCCAGTCCATTTATTAGAGTTATGCCGTTGGGTCGTCCATGCTGAACGTGTACAGCAGCAACAAAACAACTTCTGAATGGAAGTCCTGTGTTTAGATGACATCATCTGTGGCTGCTTCAATTACGCTGCAAGAAATGAATCACAGTGTGCGAAGGGCTGACGTAATCTATCGGCCCAATGTCGAGCCACTGAATTGAAACTTTTAATCCATATTGGCCCCAGCGCTTTGTTGCATCCACAGACTTCATTACATCACCCACAGCAACTAAATAAAATCTACTTTTTTATTTGTACCCAGAACTTTTTATACGGTGGCAGAAACAGTCTCAGTGTGTAATCTGGGTGCAGATCAAAGTCATAAAGCACAGGTGCAGGTGTTGTCAGCTCATTTCACTGGCCCCTTTTCAACCTCTGACTCACAGTGGGCAAGTCTTAAAGGTGGGCCTTCAGAATCTTTTAGGGGAGTTTTATTTTGACTTCTGACAACTAGGCCTATGTTCCAAGGTCAAGTCAAATGGGTTGCCATTATTTTTAAATGAACTTTGGCAGTGTTTGCATATTCACTTCCACTCGCTCAGTTGCAACCATCATATTCAACCATTTTGTTTTTTCTTTTTATAACAACATACAAATATTTAGCTCTGTCTTTGTGCAATCAAACTGTTGTTGTATAGAACCATATTTTGTTGCAGAGGATTCTTCATTTCACTGACTCACGCTCCCATCTTCTGAACCATTTGTGGCTCAATATTTGTCTTTTGTTGCATTCCCAGCAGGCTAGAACTGTAATAAACAAAACAATGAACATCGAATACAGAGCAGCCATATTGTTTACGGAATGTAAAACAGTAAGTGGTAGCCGCAGTGTTTAATGTTGACCTCTATTGATAAAACAATATTTCTATAAAGATATGAAACTTTAGACTGGCTGTATAGCCTATATGGTTTCTCGTAATATTGAATGACTCAATTTTTCACCTGTGAAAACAAAACAGTCGCTGGGTTAAAAGAACTCACATGTGTGCCCTGTTATGGATGCAACCCAGTTCTCCCATAAAACAAGATTTGTATTGCCTCTTACTACCTCTTAAGACTCAGGCTAGCAGCTGTTTCCTAAGCAGACCCACATGTTTGACACTGTTGAGGAGGAAAAGGAGGATACAGTTTCAATTAGCCAAGGATGAAAGCTATGTCAAACAAATGTCTTAGATCAACAGTGCTACATGTTACAGTACAGGTGTGATTATACAGTGTGAGCTTTGTGTACTTGTAATTTATAACTATAGGCCCTGCCCTGTTATTCCAGAAACACTGTAAAGTGAAACTTGATGTATGTAAATATACAGGATTGTGCAGACAGGTGTGAAAAATTAATGTTTGGGTTGCAACATTTTGGGACATTTTGAATGTTTCCAAAATTTCTATGGGGAATAATGTGACCATCTACTAAATAATAGATCATTAACAAGGAATGGACACTTTAACACACTATTTGTGTATCAGGTGCTGTAGTTTCAATCATCCTCAAACTGATCAAGATTGGTCACATTTGAACACACATGGTAATTTTTTGGGGCAACCATATAACAAAGTTAAACGGTGACCCTTAAAGGTGCATTGTGTAATTTTGTTGGTGGAGGGTTTGTCAAATGCTTTTCTCCATGGAGATGTTATTGCTTTGTCTGAAATTCTTCACAGTATGGCATTAAACCTTTTTATCTTCATCTTCACCAAACCAAGTTACAGATTAGATCTGTGGAGAGATGACACCACTCACAGTCAGAATGCCTGTTTTTCTAGGTATTTTTTACACTGTGATACCACCTGTAATTGAATAAATGTAAGGCAGAGCTGTTTAATGTCATACTGTGGAACATTTCAAGCAGAGCATTGACATCTCCACAGAAGCAAAGATGGTGATGGAGCCCCAACCAAAATGTTACACAGTCCACCTTTAAGCCAGAGAAGGATTGTGATTTAAGTCACTCAGACCTGCTAAGTTTCAGACAGTGCAAAAACTGTTAGGAGAATCTTGTATCAAAACAACTATTTTGCCAAGGGACTACAGATGGAAATTAGCATTTTTGCTACAATCTGGCATATTTACACTGCAACATTGATGTTCATTAATATGCACTGTCCCTATTAAATAAATAAATAAATAAAAGTATAGTGTTACGTGGTCAATGAGACCTCATTGGTGGAGAGGGGCACTTATCAATAGTATAAGTGGAGTGTCTCACATAAATGGTCAGTGATGACATTTTAAAAGCCCTTTAACTGTTTTTACCTTTAACTAAGTAATTTATTGTTGAATAAAGAGGCTTTGAGAGTGTATTTCTGGTGTTTATCATATATTAGACATGGCAACAATTGCATTCATATTGACACAGTTTTTTAATTAGTACACAGGGCACAAGAAGGGTATAAGAGGACAGATTGAAGTAAAAAGCAGATTTGAAGGTTAGGATGATGAGCACACACTGCATTTGTGGCACTGGGAAATTGGAGATGTGAGGAGATAGTGTATGCTAGAGTTTCCCGCAAAGAGCCCCCTTCACTGCGGCAAGAGGGGGAGGGCCAGGCTCTAGGTATTATTGTGTTAGGACATTAGATCCATACATTTGTCATTGTCATCTGGATCTTAGTTACATAACAGTGAGTGGTGCCTGGACTCATATGTAGATAAACAATACAGGGCAGACTAACACAATCTGAAACTGACATTTAAATTTTTTCCTTTTATCATGTCATTTGTTGCTTTCTTCTTTAAAGGCGCATTGTGTAACTTTTCTGGTGGAGAGTCCGTCAAATGCTTTTCTCAGTGGAGATGACTGAAATATTTCACAGTATGGCATTAAACCTTTCTATCTTCATCGAGACCAAACCAGACCAAGTTACAGGTCAGATTTGTGGAGAGGCAGGCACATTCACAGTAGACTCTGTGGTTTTCTAGGTATTTTTGAACTATAAAACCACCTGTAATTGAATAAATGTAAGGTTATGTGAAACATTCCAAGCAGAGCGATGACATATCCATAGAAACAAGCAGGTGACGGACCCCCAACCAAAAAATTACATAGTGCATCTTTAAGCCATGTTGCTGTCATCAAATAACATTGTCCAATATCAATAGATAGATTTGCTTTGTTGTATTAGGCATATTTAATCAAATTTCTAATAACAACCCCAGTGGTAAACCATACCATAACCAAATTAGTAACTAAAACTCCAAGCTTATTTTTTTGTCTTTACTCTTTTAATTCTCTGCTTTACAACCTCTCATTATCACGGCTAGTACTTGAGCATGAGCCTAAATGAATTATTCAGATTCATGCTGTCTGGATTCCTCTGGGACTCGGCTCACTCTCCTTGACTGTTAGAGCTCCACTTGACGGTAAATACTCAGTGGGACAAACAGGAGGTCCTTAAAACAGACCTGTGTGCACTTAACGCACTACAGCCCCCTCCACACCCCATCCCGTTACCCCCATGTCCTGACCTCAGCCAAGATCAATAGTTATCCAGGGCCAGATGTTGCACAATACAAGCCCACAGTTCAACAAGGAAGTCTCCAGAGGAAGTTGTGCCTGAATTTTTAAACACGTTCAAAAGCCAACTGATTGTGAGGGAAAAAAATAACATTTAGCATTAGACTGTCCACAATGGCATGCACGAAATCTTTGCTTTTCAAAGGTGTGGATCATCAGACAACCACAACCATTTATTGAGTTCACTGGTGTCATCCAAGGATTTCACATGCTCAGGCCAAGAGCATCCAACTACCACTGAGCACTCAGAGAACGGCTCAGGCCTCTGCATCCAGGGTGAATTCAGAGATCTAGTGCTGCCATCTTCAGCTGGCTCTTTGTAAATGAACATTTTGAAAGCCATGTATAGTATTGTAAGATTGTTGTAATATTTTGGCCTGATAAATCAATATATATATATATATATATATATATATATATATATATATATATATATATATATATATATATATATATATATATATATATATTATTTTTTGTTTTATTTTAAAGAAATGTATTATACATGGCATGGAATATTTGACAGAATAACTAGGAGTCTTAAGGCAATAGTATAAATGTTTCAACAGTAAAGGTCTGGCCCATATAACTAATTTAATAAGGCTGCACGGCAGCAAAACAAATAAAGTCATTTGATTGATGATATCAGAAAAAAAGTAACTGTTGCTTTCATTTTTCATAAATTATAAATATTCAACCTCCGTGTGTTGAATCTTGCCAACAACCCTTTTATGAAATGGTACACAGTAAAATAAGTAAGAAAAAATATTAGGTGGACAATATATTATAATTGGTTGTAACATGTAGGTTACAATATAATAAACTCTTTTAGGCACCAAACAAGTGACACAAGCTCAGTAAATGATTTTCTTTCAAGCCTGCCCCTTGTTCTTGTGCTCCTTTCCAGTGTCTTGAGTACTTTTCTAGGATCTCTGCTTCTCTGTTTCCAGCTGCACTCTTTATAACACAAATCAATAGAATGGATCTTATCTTTGTGTTTGAACAGTGCTTAGTGTGTGATTCTACATGTGTGGATGTGATGTGCTCTGGCTGTTAGCCTCTGTCCACATCCTGCTAACTGTTTCCAGTGTGTAGCTCACTATGGCGGGATGCTGGGCTGAAACACTACACTGCAGGCAAATGAAATGTGGCGCACAATCAGAGAGCAGCTCCTCACAGAGGCTTCAGTGAGGTCTATGCAGGTCTACTGCAAGCCGCTATATCTAAACAGAGCTGATTGTACAGTGTGAGTACTACTCCATGCTAATTTACATTAGACATGCAGGTCTGATACAGGAGGATATAAATTCATGAGTTCCATGTGTTTTTGGAAAAATGGAAATATATGGCTTGCAAAAAGACATTATACCTTGCTTCTCCTGTGATGTTAGTGCTGCAGAATCTCAATTATACACCTTCAGATAACACTGGCAATAGATCTTAAAACATCCTGAACAGCTTTTTCCTAACATGTTGATTTCTTTGTAAACTAGCCCATATATTTATCGCTGTTTACTGTAATTAAAGGCACATGCATACTTAGACAAACAAACATATGGTGCAAAGCCTTGCATGATGAATAACTGCACTGATACCAGTTGAATCAATGGAGCCCATCTAATTTACAGCACACAGGGCTTTGACAGTCAGGGCGAGCTCAACTATGAGATGATCAAATGGTGATGTAAGGGAGTCATTTGTTCTGCGTGTGGCTTGTTGCATTAGCTGCTCAATGAAAATATGATCGTTGACAAGGCCATAGCCCTGTCGCTATAAACAGACCATTTAAAATGAGATAAGTGGTGGTTTTACTGTAAGACTGATCCATGCAATCACTTCATTTCCTCATGTGCCACGGTGGCCAGCAAAGTGATTTTTTGTTGCCAAGTTCAACAGTCAGATTGCTTCAGTGGTTTCAGAGGCATCAGTGATTTTTGACATGTGTGTGAGTGACAAAGCCTACGTGATGAACATTATAGTGGCAGCCATGCAGAACACATAGAAGCCAAGCTATGTTAATTGATTTGACATAACAGCAGACTCTTTTCTCGTAAGAATTTAACCGCACAGTCTCACAAGAAACTGTAGAATATAGTGGGCCTATATAACATTTGCATACATATGTACAGAACAAGATAGTACAATGGGACAGGGCTGCTATCTGTGTTTAAACAGATCTTAAATCTGTTTAAACTGAAGGAATTAGAGATGAATCAGCTTTTATGATAAAAGAATATAGACAGTGTGCATTGCATGTCTTGTCCAAGGACACAGCAACAATAGTATGCACAGTGTCAGGCATAGAACCACCAACTGTCCAGTTTATGTGCAGTTAGGTAATCCTTATTGCACATCCTCTTACTTCACTGTCAAACAATACTATCATGTACTTTCTGCATGTCTCCCCATGTATTTTGTCATACCTGTTTTGTTTTTGCTACCATATTTCTAAACCAACCTGTTTATTGCAGGATAGTGACTGAGGTAGAAACAAGAAAGCAAAGTGAGGAAAGTACAGTTTTCATAATCTTCTGCTGAATATACTCTGAAATGCAAAAGGACATTAAACAAATTCAGCCACATGTTTAATATTAAGAGCTTTCAAAAATTCGTGTATGCCCCGTGTCTAAAAATATCCCTTTGAGGGGAATCAACTCACTGTATTCCAAAAGTCTCAGTTCACTTGCTGCTCTTTATTCTGGTGAAGTACTAGTAATGGTAGCTGAATCACTGATAAACATGTGAATAAATTGTTTTGAAGTTGATACAAATAACCCAGACTGTATTCTGGTAAGATTCAACCATGTATCATGAGCAAAGCAATTGTATGCATTTTAATAGCATGTGGAGGTGAAAACATTGCAAAGGAAAATCTGTAATGTTTTGGCATTTGCCTTTGGGGGTGGGGGTAATAAATAACACCTTTAAGAAATGAGAGCATGGCACCAGCTCATCCTCTCCTTGCTAAAACCTGAAGGGATAGGCTTATGGAGGCGTTAAGCAAATATCAATAAGGCTGATTTAGACATTGCTATATACCACCCAAGGATAAACAGCGTATTTGCACGATAAGGAAATGTACTTAGAGCCAACAGTTGGAAAAAATGCTGTGATTTCTTTGTAAATCCTGAGATTAAACTCACATTGAATGATTTAGGATGGCCAGATGATGCAGAAAAGCAGCATGAATTCATAGAAGGAGGGCACAGATGTTGGGGTGTTCAAGGGGGATACTGTAGGTACCACAAAGCAGATGAAAAATGAAAGGTCCTGCTGTCTTCAGTGATAACTCATCTGGACAGAAGTGAAATGTACTGTTATGAATTAAAATGTACTGTTATGCATTTTAGCCTTGAATGCTTATAAAATCCCTGTTTTCACCTACCCCCTATCCCTGCCCAAAGCTCTGTACTGGTTAATAAAGAAGTTAAGACTCCAGGTTATACATTTAGGGTTTAAAAATGTCTCATAATAATTTTTCAATAATAAGTATACATAATGGAAACTACTGCGTAAAATGTCACAATGCAAAGAGGTTCTGCGATTTATATCTGAAGTCTCCGGAAAATAAAAATAAATAAATATTTTTTTTTTTTAAAGTGTTATGTGTGTCTTCTTGCATGCTCGGTGAGTAACATTATTGAAAAAAGCTTTTGGTTCAGAATGACATGTTTTTCTGTTTCTTTATTTTCACATAAGGTATGGTATGTAAGTTTTATGAAAAATATGAGTTACATCAGTTCCTGTTTTGTACCTTATCTCACTGGAGCCCGGTTTAACAGCTCAACAGTAAAGTCAATATTACTAATTTTCTTTTTAAATATGAACAGGAAGCAGGCAGAAACACGTCCTGCTCCCGGGCTCACAGTGCTGTTTCCATGGCCAACCAAAGCTTGAAAATGAAAGAATTATAGCCACGTAACAGAAGATGTGGATTTACAGCTTTACCAAAGAGATTAGGTCAACATTTCCTCATTCCTCATGTATCATTAATTTTTACTACCACTTGTTTTTTACGAACAAAATTGTCACTTTGGAAATGCAAAAATCTATTATTGACCTTGGATCATTTGATTGCACTGGTAATTCCCAACCTCTCACAGATGTATTTATTTATTTCACTTTCAGTGGGACAAACAATGTGGAACAAGTGGAAAAACAAGAATACACTTTTAGTGCTCACATTTTTGTGATTCAGTTAGCCACATTTTGGCATTTACCCTAAATGGTCGCTCTCTCACTTCTTGTAGCACTGAGTACCAGTGATGTGAGACTGTGAAAGAGAACCGTTTGGCTGAATGCTGTTGTCCACAGGGGGATGGTGCAGTCCTCTCTAGAGGTGCCTCTGGTGCATCTGTTAGGCTGGACAGTCTCCAAAGAGGTCCATGGAAAAAATACAGCAGTGAACTGACTGCTAAATAAAACACAAGATTAATGCTGATGCAAATAGGCAGAATGTATTTTAATTGTTTGCATTATTTTGTAGAGCCAGGAGAAAATTAGGTTCATAGTCATAATGATATGTGGATTAAGTTTACTTGCAATCACTGCCACTTATAACAGAGGTAAGCAGAAATAGAGCAGGTGAACCTAAGACACAACATTGGCCTGGAACTATTTACTGTGCAGTAATCAGCTTGTGCATCTCATTAATGCAGGCTGACTCATGTCGTTTGAATAGACGCCTCAGAAACATGGTCGAAAACATGAAGGGAACTGTAATGGCTCTAAGGATGACACTGCCTAAGAATCATTAGCACTTGTCAAGCCCACATGTATTTCTATGATGATAATGGGGACAAGAAGTTACATAATTTATGAGTGCCACACTGCAAATCAAAATGTCCTTTATTTTTTTCTGCTTAAAACATAATTTAGAGATTTCACATCATTGCCTCCAGATCTATTTTACAAAAAGGCAGGTTATATTAGTTGTAACCTTTAGATTTGACATTTTTATCATTTTGGAATGGTGAAAGATTAAGAAGTGAAAAGTGGGGCAGCTCTTTCATGTGAAATTAGGTGTTCTTTAGTATGCAGGGGAGACAGAAAATGTTTTAGAATATATAGAATAAACCAGTAAGCCACTTATGTGTGTGTGTGTTATTTGCCACTTATGGTACATAGTTGACCACTCTGACTGACAGATAAGCTTGCAACTGACTAACAATGAAGAAAACCAAGTCTGTTTCAGTTACAGAATAATCACAAACCAGTGATTGCATCAGAAAAGGCATCTGATGGGAAAACTATCGCAAAGCACAGAATTCTGCCTTATTTCCCTTTTCATTGAACAATGATTGTCTGAAACAGCAGTATGTGCCTCCCAGATAAACAAGTACAAAAAGAAAAAGGGATTCAATTCTTTTTACACATTAAAATAAATGTTTTGTTTTGTTACTTTGTCTTTTCTTGCAAAACAAACAAACAAACAAACAAACAAACAACAAAAACAGAAACCAGACTGTGGTGTATGATTAGCCACTCCACCCACAATATGTGAACAAATGAAGCTGTTGTTTTTTCTTTTGAAATCATCACTTACTTCACAAACTGTAGCTCACCATCTGGGAACCAGTCACTTAGAGCTTTATAAACTCTGCACAGGTCTATAGAATACAGTTTGGTATAATAATACTGTTCTTTGCTGATGGTGATGAAAACAAATATTTAACATAATGAAAACAACAGACAAAGTAGGGTAAAGTAGTTTGCTTGTGTCAGCAATGCAGAATGCAGTACAATATGGCCCTACTATCTGAGACTTATGGCTGACCTCAGCACTGCACCAGAACAGAACTGTCACTGGATATTACCACGTGGACCAACGAGCTTCACCCCCCTACACTCTCACCACAGTGGACACCACACACTCCCAGCTCCACAGGGACTCTCTTCCAGCAACGTGTCCATCTGTGGGCAAATCTACGGTCAGAAACATTCCCCATTAAAAATGAATAGTCTTAATAATGAATGAAGACCCCAAGAAACAGCGTCTTTAAACTTGTGTCGCACTGCCCATGACACCTGGCTGCTGCTTTTTACCAGTACACAAAGGTTTTAAATCATATGCACTGAAATGATGTATAAATTGTGTTTAAAACTGTTGCAGAATATTACGTGGATAAAGAGGACCAATTAAGATATACACCAAACTAAATAGTTGTTGGCCCCTCAGTGAACTTTTTTTTTTTTTACAAAAAATAACATCTGAATATATTATTTTTATATATTCAAATATTTATACAGTACAGCAGCTCTGATCATATGGACTGGCTTATCCCTTTTATTCTTACTTTATATAATGAAGTTGCTACTGCATGATGTGTAATGAATGAAGTTAAGACTAGAATAAGGTTGAAGATGCACAAAATGCTGCATAGTTTTCAGGCTATAGTTTCATCCAGTTCATCTATGGAGCCTTGCACAGATGAGTGACTAGGGCTGGATCTGGTCTTGAGGCTGATGGATCCGTAAAGTTTGGCTGTGCGTTTGGAGTATGCTATGACTTTCCTCCTGTACATCTCCCCTTTCCACATGGATATCATGAGCAGCGTGGACAGCACCACTCCCCCCAAAGTCAGCAGACATAACCCAGCTATCACGCAGCGGTCCAGGTGGGCTCCTATCCGTGCACTTTCTGTCTCCAACCTCTCCATCTCTCTGGCTGATACTGTGTCCCGATCTACCTCAACATCTCTTGGAACTGCATAGGATATGATCACCAAAGAGATGCCAGTCACCAAAAAAGTGACTGCACTTATAAAACCGTAGTCTATGGAAGTCCCAGAGCTGTCTCCAAATGACAAATCATCCTCAGACATAAAAGAGAAGTCTGGTTGTGTTTCCGAACATGGTTCGCCGTTACGTGTGGTCCTATGTGTGCTTTTACAACTCGTCTCTGGACTGGTCACTCGCAAATTTACATTCTCATCAACATATGTGAATGAAGTCTCAAGCTCCTCATCACAACAAACTCTTACTTTCTCCTCTACCCCTCCTGCTGTAGCCTTCCTCGTCCTTGTAAGTGAATGACACCGGACGTGGTTACAACTGCGGGGCACGCTGCATGCGCTCTCCCCTGGGATAGCTCCAGTTGACACGGCAGGCTTACAGACCAGCTTCAGGCCTGAAATATGCTCAAGGACGTGGGAAGGATCAGGTTGTTTCCCCTCATCACGTGGGGGAAGTATCTCCGGCACTGCTGCTGCTGTTGTATTGGTGGTTGTTGTAGTAGCCATAGCTCGTCATTAGCTAAACTTCTGCCACCCATAAGCATCATCACAATACTGCATCCCTAGATTGGAACAAGAGGGGGCACACAAGAGTTCAAGTTAAGTGGGGCATACAAATGAGATGATACACTGCTATAAAGAGGTAAACTGTGCAACAAGGAACATAATTCTTCACATTTCGAAATTAAAACCATGGCCTAATGGCATGTCATGTTAAAGAACTGAGTAATGGTTTGCCATTTGGCCAAATGCCCCATGACTTGTAATAAACACAAAAGAGCTAATTTGTGCTTAAATTTCATTTGCTGAATGTATTGCATAGTTACTTCTAACATGTAAACGGTTGCCTTCGGACTGTACAAGGGTGGACCACATTCGCAAATCAAACAAACACGTTTTAAAAATACAATTACCCCTGCTGCAGCATGCTCCCTCGTATTGCAACCCCCAGTTCCCAGGCACCATGGCAGCTGTTTTAGCCAGCGGATATCATATCTTCTGACCGTTCTGATGCTTAGAAATATGTTTTTTTAATCCGCATCCTCCTCCGTTCAGTTGCCTCTTCTTCGATGCTGTGTGAAGCAGGCTGCGTTTAGCGAAGCTCTCTCCTCCTGCGTAAAAGTCCCGCCCACACGATGCGCGCTGGGCTCCTCACTGATCCGCCGCTATCGGTGGCAGATTGTGATCACTACAACAGCCAGTCAGCCAGTCAACACGAAACAGGATGGAGAAGACTCAAAGTGCTGAGTGGAGTGAGTGAGGGGGAGACACTGCCTGTCTGGGAATCTCACGTTCATATATTACGGGCAGGATTTCCCATAGGAGCCATTTTAGAATATAAACCCAGAACTAATGCTGTTCGTAGGTCACTGGAGATCACGAACAGGACTACGTAGACGAATGCATAAAGTTACACTTGGATACTAGGTCGCTAGGCAGAATAAAAAATCGATATGGTGCCATAAAATGTATGGCTGTTAAAAGTAAAAACAAAGAGGACAAATCATAATAATATTCCATAGAACTAGTAATGCAGCAAGGAATTTCCAAATAAAAAACCTTAAAACTCATGGCACCCCTAAGCCTCTATTAAAGGCTACAGAACAAGAGCCAATGTAAATCCATTATCTATAATAGAAAGAGTTCTACGTTTCAACCTGGGCTAACGAAAAGGCAACAGTGAGGGCCTTTGTCATCTGAAAATTATTGGCTGCCATTCTATGAAAAAAACAAACAAACCCACGCATATAAACAAGTGTGTCCTGCACCATCTGCTCACATGTACTCTGTCAGAAGATTACAAGTGGTCACTATGTCAAAGATAGTGTAATCCTTGTTTAATCTACAAATCTGTCAAACTCCTCTGATCTACTGACTACATCTTACTTGTACTTTCTTCTAAGCATTGATACTGGACAAAATGTTTAAGTAATTGATTTTGTCAATGGAAAAAATAAAAATGGTTTCATTCTCAAATTTCAATCTTATGTACATGCAACTATTACTACTACTACTACTACTACTACTACTACTACTACTACTACTACTACTACAGGTACAGATTCCATCTTGTTCAGTGCAACCAGGCAGCCATGATAAATATAGTGGCAACTTACTTGGTCCACCCAGCCATAAGTGCCTGGATGGCTTTGGCTCATTTCCCAACAAGAGTCCATTTAATAGATAAGTTGGGACAAATGTGGAGAGACAAAGGAGACATCCAAATATATTCCACTTTAGAAATTAACATGTATGGGAAAGAGATACCACATTTCTGAGTCACTGATGAATAAATTACAAAGCTCCAAAATGTGTTTCAGATTTGGCCTTGAGCTGAAACATAAAAAGCAAAGTGGCATCAGCAGCAAACGATCATGCCAGTATCTATCTGCTAGAGTGCACTTCTGCTGGCAAGGACAGTGGGCACAGAGGAGAGAGAGGAAGGGGGCAAAGGGGAGTCTGCAGCCTGTAAATCTAGAGGCTGCTGCCACCAGTAACTGCATGTGCCCAACATAGAACAGAGATAAGGAGGAAGCCACTGCTTCAGATGGGGCCGTGAAACAATGGTGAACGTTAACTAAATAGAAAAGGAGAAAACAAAAAGGTTGCATTGTGGTGTATAGGCAGTGTTGGGAAGTAACTGAATGCATGTACCGAAAATACCAAGAATACTAAATTTGAGTAACAATATTCCAGTACAGTTACTTTTTCATTTGGTTGTATTCAGAATACAGTTACTTTCCTAAATTAAAAGGGATACATGACAGTGCTTCATCATGCAATTTTACCTTTGAATTGCATATAATTAGTAAGAAAAAAAGATAGTTCACTCTTCTGTTGAGAGTAGGTAAGTTTCCCATCTTTAATTAAACTTAAATTAATGACTAGCAAATAAAAATCAAGATGTTTGTAATTATATATTGGTGTATTATATCCAGAGTAAGTATTCAGAGTATTCAGAATACAGTACTCTGACTAGCTCATGTAATGTAATAAAAGATATTGCAAAATGCATTTTAATGCAGGTATTCAGTAATCTGTAACTAAATACATTTTCAAAGTATTATTTCTGATTCTGAAAATTCTTTTGTAAGAAACAGTTTCATTCCCTTAACAATGGCCATGCAGATCAAAAATGCAACAAAATTTAAAACATTAGCGCTTTACATCCAGCAAATTAGTAACATACAACATTGAAAAATATTTGTACATTACTGAATTATGAATGGCGGCACGGTGGCTGAGTGGCAACACTCAGGCCTCACAGCAAGACGGTTGCGGGCTCGATCCGTCGCCCGGGCCTTTCTGTGTGGAGTTTGCATGTTCCTCCCCGGGTCTGGATGGGTTTCCTCCGGGTGCTCCGGTTTCCCCCATCAACCCAAAACATGCCCGCACCCCTATGAACTAACATCAAGGACCATGTTGTCCACCCTCCTGTGGGCTCACCACCTGCAGAGGGGTTCAGCAAGCTGCCCCCGCGACCCAGCCGGATTAAGCGGGAGAAGATGGATGGATGGATGGATGAATTATGAATACATCAAATGCAGATGGAAATGTCTAGTATTACAAGACATTTCAGTTTTTCTTTCAGTTTTTTGTTTGTATAATCAGGCTGGATGCACCTCCTGATGCAACCCTCAGGACTGTTACAAACAGTATCCTGGCTTTTGATCCCTGTGGCTGGATATAATGAAAGTCCACAGTTTTATAAATACATCATATGATATTCCATGTGTGTCTTCTGACCATCTGTACTTTTGGACACAAAGATGGGGACTTTTAAGGACAGGTCTCAAAGTTAAAATAAGATAGAATATCAATGGCACTGATGAGAAATGCCAGCAGATCCACATGAGAAGCTGACTATGGAAGATATAAGGTGTCCAAGAAATACAAGTGTGCAGCCAGATCAGTCAATATCCTAAATCCTCAACTGTTACATAAGGAGCAAAAGTGAAACATAAAATGACTTCATATTGATTTTATTGCTTTTCCTAGAAAATTCCACAATATGGCATTAAATGCCAGTCTTCACCAGAACAAGTTACAGATCAGCTCTGTGGTGAGCTGACGCTGCTCACAGGAATTCATATTTTTGGGGAAATACTGAGCACTTAAAAGACCTGAAATTGAATAAACTTACAATGGATAAATCAGTGTTTCCCATTAATAGAAGAGACTATGGTAGAACCCCATGTTCTATTTTTTGCCCTGCTAGTCTAAAAATAATCTAAGCAAAAAAACTGGTAAAAGTAATTATACTTTATACCAGTAAGACTGTCTTAAACATATAGAAACAACTGTATTTAATCTGTATTTAGTGATTTTTATCATCAGAACCAAAAAGTCAGTATTCTCCATCCATTGTACTGAATAGAATGATTAAAATATGGATCGCTTCTGCCACAGTGGCCTCAGTGTAAAGAGTGTAAAGTGGTGGTAACACTGAATAAGTTAAAGGCATACTGTGGAACACTGATATAAGCAGATGGCAGCCTCTCCACCAGAAAAAGTGACATAGTTCACCTTTACGGTTGTGGTGTTAACAAGGCAGAGAAATCTATTGTTCTCATATACATTTTGGATGGTGTTTCATGTAGAAGACAGTTAGCAGTGAGGTCTGTGGGAGGGTTTAAGAAAGCCCATACAGACAGTCCCCTGGGTTTGTCTGGGATGTCTAGCACACAATCTTTGAGTCAGTCTCAGTGTGTAGCCATTTAGTGAATGACAAAGCAATCTTAACAGTTTTGTTTTTCAGGCATGTAAAGCAGACAATTGTATTAAATATTCACCATTTTGTCCTTTGAGTCCATTTATAGTGATTTATTTGATGTGATGAGACGCTTTCTCGAGGATTAATGTTGCCTCATTTGTATGTAGTGATTTATGCATCCCAGTGAGATAAGACCCTCTTTAAAAGCACTGGATATTCAGTTTCACCAGTTCTCTCCTTTATTGTCCCTTTATTCTAAGTACTGCAATATTATGCCCACAGCAGTCCAGTTAATGTTGTGTTCTGCTTTATAAAGGTCTGAATTGTTAAAACATAATATTTAGCTATGTATATGCTGTCAAATAGCCTATGTTAGTTAGAAAAGTTTGAAAAATAAGTAAAGAGTTGTTTTGTTATGATTCTTTGGACATCTGTGCCTAAACAAAATGCATTTTGTTCATTAACTGAATGAGAAAATCTTGAGTATAAGCCAAAATGTATGCCAAGGTCCAAGTAGTCTGCTGGCAATAGCAGCTATAGTCTTGGTAGTCTTGGGTGTGCATATTGAATAAAACATTTTAGGAAATTACTTTCCAAAGCTCAAAATATGAAAGTAAATAAATCATAAATGCATTATATATATTAAAAAAAATGTGTTCCTCGTTCTCACCCTCATCAGCTCGGGTCCTCTACTAGAGGCCTGGGAGCTTGAGAGTTCTGCGCAGTATCTTTGCTGTTCCCAGTACTGCACTTTTCTGGACTGAGATGTCCGTTGTCCTTCCTGTATCTGCTGCAACCACTCATCCAGTTTGGGGGTCACGGCCCCGAGTGCTCCGATCACCACAGGCACCACCGATGCTTTCACCTTCCAGGCCCTCTCCAGCTCTTCCTTGAGCCCCTGGTATTTCTCTAGTTTCTCGTGTTCCTTTTTCCTGACATTGCCATCGCTCGGTATTGCAATGTCCACCACCACGGCTTTGTTCTCTCGCTTATACAGAGCCACGATGTCTGGTTGGTTCGCCATCACCATTCTGTCAGTCTGTATCTGGAAGTCCCACAGGATCTTGGCCCGCTCATTCTCCACAACCTTTGGAGGCATTTCCCACCTTGACCCTGGGGTTTCCAGCCTGTACTCTGCACAGATGTTTCTGTACACTATGCCCGCTACTTGGTTATGTCGCTCCATGTACGCTTTCCCTGCCAGCATCTTACACTCTGCAGTTATGTGCTGGACTGTCTCAGGCACTTCTTTGCACAGCCTACACCTTGGGTCTTGTCTGGTGTGGTAGATCTGGGCCTCTATTGCTCAGGTGCTCAAAGCCTGCTCCTGTGCAGCCAGGATGAGTGCCTCCGTGTTGTCCTTCAGACCAGCTCTCTCCAGCCATTGGTAGGATTTCTTGATATCAGCCACTTCAGTTATGTTTCGGTGGTACGCCCCGTGTAGGGGTTTGTCCTGCCACTATGGTCTCTCCAGCACCTCTTCCTCTGCGCCCCACTGTCTGAGCATGTCATCAGTCTCTTTCCTTCCGGCTCTTGTACAGTCTCAGGGTGCTGGACTTGGGATGGAACCCTCCATGCATGGTCAGGAGCTTTCGTGTCTTAATTTGTTTATTTGCGACACAATTATTTATTGTTATTAAGTTATGAAACCTGACGCCTTTCCTATCAGAGTTTAGCTGAGTTTTATTTGTGCTTTTTATACATTTATTTTGTTTATTTGCGACGCATGCATTTATTTTTATTAAGTTAGGAGATCTGATGCCTTTCCTATCAGAGTTTAGCTGTGTTTTATTTGTGCATTTTGTGCGTGGGACATATACAGCCTCAGCCAGTCTGGGAGAATTGTTCATGCAGGGTGGCCCAGAGGAGGCCCCTGTACGTGGGGCACACACAATCTCAGCCTGTTTGGACCTGTTCTCCCTAACAGAGCAGTGCCTCACTAGTCTATTCTGCTCCCTAGCGTCACTGACACTCCCTGAGCTATTCTGTGTGCTAGTCTTACCTGATGGTCATCTAAGACTAGCAATCATATTCTGAGCTAACAGGGAGGAGCCAGTCGCTGTGGGGTGAATGCCATCGCTACGTATAAGCCTGGGCTTCCCCTCAAATGCCCTCCAGTTGTCTATGAAGACGACACCATTCTGCGGGCACCAATTGGACAACCACTGGTTGACAGCTGAAAAGCGGCTCAACATTTCACAATTGGCACAATTGGCATGTTTCAGAGCAAAGACGTCACAAGAAAGTTTCCAAACTTAGGGCTGATCTGTGATGAAAATGACTCAATCATGTGTCTGTGTTGTACAACAGCCGGGCGCTTTTCTGTCTAATTTTAAGCGCTGATATAAAAGTCGATAGATGTGAGGTGAATAAAGAGGAGGGAGGGACACAGGCTGAAGGGCGTCAAGTTTGGTCAAAACAGAAGGATTTGGTCAAAACATAAGTGGTGAATAAGTGCACAAAGTTGAAGAAATTATTTCAGGCCTCGTTTGACCCCATCCCAGACCCGAGTGGAAACAGGGCAAGTGGAAACATATTATAACATATCTGAAGTCTAGCACCTGGGCTGGTGTGTGGCTCAGCGGTTAAACATGCAAACTCTGGACTCGGAGGCTGTAGGTTCAAATCCCGCACAAGACAAATAATAGCCAAGGCACATTGCTACTTGGAGCCCTCTACAGCTGCAATGTCAAATTACACATTGCCATTGACCTACATAGGAAAAAAAAAACTCCTTTTCAAGACATAATTTTTCATATCTCTTTATACACACCTTTGTTATACTTCAGAGCGCCCTGATGGAGCTCTCAACTTTTCACTCAATTCAAGGCTTCAGCTTTTATCATTATCACAAAACTTGTTAATATTTTTGGTAAGCAGCATTCATTGACCAAATTTGATGATGTAGCACATTTGCAACGCTGGGCTTTTCAGGCGGTATTTTGACAGTACAAGTATAGCAACTACTACTACTACTAGAAAAAAACAACAACAAAAAAACAATAACGCTATAGTAACTTTATTGAAACTGATATATTGAATACAAACTGCAAACAGATCAGGCAGAACATTACTCAACATGGTAAGCCATGGAGCAATTGCACTTCTCGTTGAAGCACAGGCGAACCTCGCACTTAACACATGAAGTGTCAGTGAAACCATCTTTGCACACTTTGCATCTGCCACGCTTGCTGACTTTTGTTTGCAAGTGTCCAACATTGTCATGGCGAACATCATATGGTTGATCTACTCTGGATGCCCTTGGAGAGTAGACTGTGGTGACTTTTCCGGTTGGCCTTCCTCTTTGTGCCACCAGCACATTTGTCATGATCAGAGCAGTAGCTAGAGCAGCCTGGAAGTTGCGCTGTTTCACGATGTCCTTCTTGGGCATGGCCAGGGCACTGCAGTGTCTACGATAGAGCAACCATGCTTGAACAAGTGCAGTAGTGACTGTGTGCCAGAAGAGGTAGATGTACCATCGTCTGGCCTTCATCGGGTACCTGTACTTCGAAATGAGGCAGTCTAGGAAGTCAACACCCCCCATCAGACTATTGTACACCTTCACCACGTTTGGTCTGCTGACAAGAGTGAAGTCCTTCTTTGCTTTATCCCAGCGTCTGACACTGTCTGTTGGTTCTGGACCAAGGTAGGATGAGACTAGCAGCACAGCACAATTATCATACCATTTCACAGCGCTCACACCATGTGTAGTTTTGACCCTGTAGTCACAGCTTCCTCTTCCCTCCTTTTTGAGATCTTTCTCATCTTTCAGTCTACAGTTCTTCAGCCTATTGGTCCGTGCTGTTCCAAGGTATAGAATGTCCTGCTCTTTCAGTTTGACAATCAACGGCATGCTGGTGAAAAAATTGTCTGCGGTGACTCTGTAGTTCTTCCCATCTGGAAGTGTGGAGCAAAGACGATTTAGTACATCTCCCGACATACTGAGGCCATCACCAGCCTCCTTGACACCACTTCCCTGATACATTTTTAAATCATACAGCAGTCCTGAAATGCCACATCTACACCAGATTTTAAAGCCCCATTTGTGTGCTTTGCTATGCATATATTGCTTCTCACCACTGTACTTTCCCTTGAATGACACCATCTGCTCATCAGAAGAATTGTGCTCCTCAGGTACAAGTTTCAGGCAATTGTTGCGAAACCTAGTGAGCCAAGGCCTGATCTTCCAGAGTTTGTCTGTCTTGTCCTCCTCAGTCACTACCATATTATCAACGAAGTGAAGATGTGCAATGATGTTTTGAAACCTGTTCCTGCTCATAATGTCAGCAACCTGGGGATACCTTGTATCAGTTTCCCAAAACATCCTTGTGCCAGCCATTGGAGCCAGGCCCATTTTGAGAAATATTCCAATAACCTGCTCAAGTTCCTTTTTGTTTGTGTTTAGTTCCCTCCCACTCTTCTGTACAGCATATATATTTGTCTTACGAGCCAGCAATTCAAGCATATCATCATCAGTGAATGTTTTGAAATATTCCAGTGGGCTTCCAACATCCAATGGAACCTCAGGTTCATCGCCAGTAAATCCAGATTCAGGGGGCTCATAGTCAACTTTCTTCCAGGTGTATTGGCCCTGTCTTGCAGTAGCTGGAGGCAGTTTCTTGTGCTTCACTGGTGGTAAATCAGCAGGTGATGCAGTGTCTTCATTGTCACAAGCATGGCTCTCACTGTCAGTGTGTAGGAAGATTGTCCTATGAATCTGCCATTTCTACAATGTTAAACGTGACCAATTTGGATTAAGGAAACTAAAGACTCAGAATGGCCACTGTTATATCCCTTTGGAATTTGGGGAGGCTCCGCTGACCTGAGCAAACCCCCACTCTAGGCTAAGCTTCCTCTAGCCTGGACCTGGGACCTGTCAGAAATTAAGACAAATTCCCTGTGCTCTACAAACACGTGGCATTTTCTGTCCAAACTGACCCGAAGACAAGAGACAAGAGACTCAAAAGACTTCTACGTTCCCTTTTCCAAAGAAATCACACTGACTGAAGTAATTCAAATAAAATATATTAAACAAATAACTGAGTCAAATAAAAAGACACTTTTGTTTGTCTGTTGAACTTCTCTACATTTCAAGTCAATGAAAGATGGAATTAACTCGAACATTCTGTGAACTATTCAGATATTCTGAAGCACTGATTGTGTTCTAATATCAATTCGTAAATGTGAATGTAAATGTGTTTAAACTGTTAATGCTTCATGTGTAACATGAGAAGGTAACCCATCATTCATCTGCCTTCCCGCCAAGAGTCAAAGGGGGGAAGGGAAAGAAAGACCCTTATCAGACTCATAGACTGCTGCTTCTCCAGCAGTTTGCCAGTTCTTCTCCAGCTGCCAAGGAGCGATAACGCTAAAGTTCTCTCTCCTCCTTTCAGACAAAGCAGCTGCCAGGGGACAACGCCTAGTTCTCCCCGTGTTACCACCAGCTGCCGAAGGACAGACAACGATGAAGTTCTCTCTCCTCCTCTAAGTTCTGCATTGCCAGGACATCTTCAGTGTTCAGTGAATTAATAGTTATTTAGCACCTTGATGCAATAAAAAAGGACATTGATAATTCATGACATCAACACAAGTCAATTGCAGTCCATTGATCCAATGAGCAAAATGTGCAGCTGATATACTAACACAGACCTAGGAACCCAGTGTTGCATATTTGCAATGTAATCAAAACGGTGGAACCTACCAAAATACACTAAGATAAAACTGAAAGACTATGACATGTCGTAAGTCTGTAGGTATTCCTCTGCCTATATTGATAAACTTCAAATTGATTTCTTACCTTGACATTGGACAGTTTGGTGTCAGAACTTGAGAAGCCTTAAGCTGTGTCCCAATTCATATCCTGCAGCCTCCGGAGGCTGGTTTTAAGGCCGCATACGTCACTTCCGGTAAACCAAGGCCTGTCCCATTTCATTTTATTTCGTGCAGCCTTCAAATGCAGCCTTAAAACCGGCCTGGTTTCCATGGAGATCGGGCCGTGAACAAAGGCTACATCCGAGTATCTTTCGCGGCCTCCAATATCCCAGCATGCACCGTGCAGCGGCTGTAATGTTCGAAAACAGCAAAAACATGGAGCGCAAAACACGGAGTGTAAAACACGGAGCGAAAAACACGGAGCAAAAAGCAGGCATGTGAGTACACACTTTTAACTATTGGAAATCATCACTAACACAACAGTAAACTTAAAATACGGCCATAACTCCCACAAAACTGTCAAAAAACGTTTTTAACTGCGTGAACTTTGGAGCTTTGAGCTAAAAGTTTAGCTAGTAATTTACAGCTAAGCAAGTCCGCTCAGACTTTCATATTTGGACAGATTTCCATCAAACACTAATATTTGTTTACTGTTAGGGGAAAAGATCATGGAGTGATTAAAGAGGAAGAAACGCCACATTTTCACGGACAGGGGTAGCTCGGCGGAAAGGTAAAAACACGCATTATTTCATGCAGTATAATAATATTTACTTGTAAATCACGTAATAATAGCCTCCCACACATGCATTTCATTCTGGGAATACATTATATTGACACCTGTGTCTGTTAGGCCAGTCACATTTAATATAACAATGAGAAAACTGTTTGAAATGTTTTATATGAATTTTCTTTTCTCATCTGCAGCTTCCTGGATGAGGACACAACACACTTTGGATGTGAATGTACTTGCTCTGTGGACCTCATTTTCCTGTAATAGTTGGTAGTTTTCTTAATGTGTGTGTCATTACAGCATTTCACTCTGCAGGACAGGACATTGAACCAACAGAACCAATCAGATGTAAGGTTCATTCTGCTCTTCCTCCTTCAGAAGATACAAGATATCTCCACTGTCCATGTCCAGAGTCACTGAGGACTTCTGCAGAGTCACAACCTGCAGAGTCACAACCTGCAGAAGACCTGTGAGGCCTCTGGTTGCATCTGGCTTCCTGCACCCACTGTCTGCTGCTGTCCCGAATGTGTCCTAATAGTGATGTGTCCATGCAGTTTAGGTACATAATAAGTTTATCTGAACGTTTTTCACTGTGACATTTGATTCATGGTGAGATGTCCCAGTTATTTGATGTGTCTTTTAATAGTAACTATAATGTACTATAAGAATGCACTATTGTACTACAGTGAAGCAGTATTCAATCTGATCATATTTGGCAAAGATAATTTGTTCATTTTGGATTGGCACCTGCTTCTGTAAAAAAAAAAGAAAAAAAAAAAGTTACACAATGGGAGTACACTGACATGTTTTAGTTATTTATTTATTTATTATTATGCATTGTGTGCGTGTGTGATGGGTTTAATATTTGACTATTCATATTATGACAAAGTATTTCCAGAAGTTTACTTGATTGTTTAATAAACCATTTTTTTCTCAAAGGAGAGTCTTTATAAAATGACTTAAATGCATTCCCTGTATACATGTAATTCCTTATCAATTTAAAAATACTTAATGGATGTCTCATCACTGTTTTTGAAACTTTAACATCTGTGTCTTAACATCCATCTGATCACTGGCAGGGCGTAGCTGTTTATTGCCTGTGCCTTGTTCTTGCCATTGAGCTGGCTTCTTAGGACCTGCCGTACTCTTTGCAGGTATTTGGCTGTCGCCGCTTTCCTTGTTGCCTCGTCAAGGTTGCCATTTGCCTGTGGGATACCAAGGTACTTGTAACTGTCCTCAATGTCTGTTATTGTTCCCTCTGGGAGTGAGACCCCGTCTGTGTGGACTACCTTCCCTCTCTTTGTCACCATCCTACTACATTTCTCGAGCCCGAATGACATTCCAATGTCTGTGCTGTAGATCCTGGTGGTGTGGATCAGTGAGTCGATGTCTCGCTCGCTCTTGTGTACAGCTTGATGTCATCCATGTAGAGGAGGTGACTGATGGTGGCCCCGTTTCTGAGTCGGTATCCATAGCCAGTGCGGTCGATTATTTGGCTGAGGGGGTTCAGACCTATGCAGAACAGCAGTGGGGACAGTGCGTCTCCTTGGTATATGCCACATTTGATGGTCACTTGTGCAAGTGTCTTGCCATTGGCTTCAAGGGTGGTTTTCCACAACCGCATCGAGTTTGCAATGAACGCCCTTAGAGTCCTGTTGATATTGTACAGCTCCAGGCACTCAGTGATCCATGTGTGTGGCATTGAGTCATAGGCTTTCTTGTAATCAATCCAGGCAGTGCACAGGTTGGTCTGACGGGTTCTGCAGTCACGAGCGACTGTTCGGTCAACCAGGAGTTGGTGTTTGGCTCCCCTGGTGTTTTTGTCGATGCCCTTCTGTGCTGCACTCATGTATTGATCCATGTGCCCACTTAGATCAATGGCCTTAGATGATGCCTGACATGAGCTTCCATGTTGTGGAGAGACAGGTTATTGGCCGATAGTTGGATGGGACTGTACCCTTTGTGGGATTCTTCAGGATCAGGATCGTACGCCCTTGGGTTAGCCATTCAGGGTGAGTCCTATCCCTTAGCAGCTGGTTCATTTGTGCTGCTAGGCACTCGTGGAGAGCAGTGAGCTTCTTTAGCCAGTATGCATGGATCATGTCAGGGCCTGGTGCTGTCCAACTTTTCATGCCTGAGACTCTTTCCTGGATGTCTGCCACTGAGATGGTAACTGGATTCTGTTCAGGGAGGTTGCTGTGGTCTGCCCTCAGAGCCACCAGCCACTGTGCATCGGTGTTATGTGATGCTTTTCATTCCCATATGTCTTTCCAGTACCTCTCAGTCTCCAGCCTTGGTGGGTCTGCTCTGCTGTTATTACCCTGCCATTGAGCGTACACTTTCGCAGGTTGTGTTGCGAACAGGCGGTTTATTCGTCTGGCTTCATTCTCTCTCGTGTACCTCTTTAGGCGGCTGGCCAAGGCTTGGAGCCTTTGTTTGGCAGTTTCGAGTGCTTCAGGTATGGGCATCTGGCTGTACCTCTTGGGTACTCGCTTTTTCATCGCACCTTTCTGGGCCTCTGACAGTTGGCTCACTTCTCGCCGCACTTCCTTGATTTTAGCCTCTAACCGTCTTTTCCATGGTGGGTATCGTATCTCATGGCTCCCATGGTTGCTCTTATAGCCCAACACCTGTAGGATCACTGCTGCTGAAGTGTAGATCAGCTCATTGGTTTCAGTGATGGTTGTGGTAGGGATCGCTCTGAGTGCTGCATTCACATCCTCTAGCAGACTTTCAGATGGTACTTCACTTAGCCTCTGTAACTGGCATCGGGGTTGCCTTGTGTTCTTCCGGGCCATGATCTTGTCTTTCAGGTCAGTCGCTGCCTCGCTCAGCGTGATACTTATTGGGGCTTCCTTCCCAATCTCTGGTTGGGGAGTTAGTGTTAACTCCCCTCTGACCTGGCTTCCTGGCTCCCCCTTGCCGTAGCATTTGTGTTGTACCTCGTCAATCTCTAGTTGTGATAGCAGTTACCGTTTGTGGATGTTGGAACACTGAGCTACTAGTTGTTTGGCCGTTAGCTTGGACTGTGGGTATCGTAGTAACCATTTCTCCCACATCCTGTTCATGTAACCCCTCTGACTAGGGTTACTGGAGTAGTAGCATTCCAACAGAGCCTGGTTCTCGCATCTCGCCCATTTCCGTCTTGTTCCAGTAGTCCATTTCTCATCAAGGTGTCCTGGTTCCTCGACACCTGACGCAGACCTTGTTTGGCCGGGCGACGTCTGAGCCGGCATCTCGTAAGTTTTATCGCCTCTCATCATTGTATGAGGTGGGCAGTAGCGTAAAGGGTCTTGCCCAAGGACCCACACTGGTTTTTGCTCCTAATGCCCTTGTGTATATATATATATATATATATATATATATATATATATATATATATATATATATATATATATATATATATATATTTCCATTAGAGATGAACTATAACATATTCAACAAAAACAATACATGCATTTACTTTACCATCTACAAAGCTTTTACACTAACACAGGCTAAGTGGCCTTCACTCAAGGTTTACAGCTGCTAACAAAGGCCATATTCAGTTTGCTTGTGCAGACTCTTAATGCTGGCACTTATGTGAGACTCAGTTATCACTGAAAACCACCACACACGCTTAACTATTGATGGAATGTGACTTTGTCCAAGCACGTCTCCTATAGATTCTCCTCCAGTTTACATAACTTTCAATTCTTCTTTTCACCAGGAGATGGTGCTATAAGCCTACCAAACTTACATTACTACGCTATACTCACTGTTAGATCAGGTGTAGTGCTTTAATGATAGATTGTTTCTAGTAGGCCTATACAAATTTAGCCTTTTTAAATGTTACTTTTAAATATTACTTTTGGTAGGTCAGATAATATATGTATTGTAGAAATTTAAATAGCAACATATTTATTGAGGGATGTTGGTACAAGTTAAAATATTTGTCTTGGATGTTTTTTTGTCCCATTTTTGTTATTATAAAAAAAGAAACATTTACGGTCTATTACAGCCAATCACCTATTTTAAACAAATAAAATACAAAAAAAAGAAGATAAGATAAGAAAAACTTGATTTTCCCCCAAATGAAAATTCTAGTATTACAAGCCAAAATTCCAAAACAGCAGGATAATAGAAATAATTTGGAACCAAAATTAAAAATGTAAATCTAACACAAAAATACAAGGCTTCAGACTAAAAGGAAAATTAAATTGTAAAACATGTAAAAGTGTTTGCATTCAATTAAGTATCAAAAAGGTTCTATCTTGTCAGTAGCAAATGAGGGCTGATGGTTATTTCTGGTAGGTATAACCACATCAAATTACTCACGCTCTCATGACACACTGCTGATTGTATTTCAGAAATGACAATTACAAAATCCTCCTCCACAGGTAATATGTGTGAGATCGACTCTGGTCTTGAGGCTGTGGACTGAAGCTGTTGAGCTTGTCACAATAATTAGCCTACTATATTGATTTATCTTTCAATATATGACAGATGGAACTACAGGTGGATCACCTCAACTTGTAGAATTTAGCATTAGGTGTACAAGCCAGTACACCCCAAAAGACTTGATTTCTGTGTGAGTAGAAAAATAAACCAGGGGTTTTAGATTTGTTTCTTTAAAGGGACGATGCATATGAATTTACATATAATGTAAATATGCCAGAAATGGTTATTCCAATGGTTATTTTCCATCTGTAGTCCCTGGCAGGCCACAACAAGACAACATTTAGCACTGTACAGACATTCAATAACAAAAAGTAACCATTAGAGGTGAAGAAAAACAGTTAAGATCAATGACTACAGACCTGGTTCTTCTTGAGCCAGTGTTTCAGGATCATTTTAAAAGTGTTCAACGTGAAAGTGTCTGTGAGCCGCTGGGATGCTGTTCCAAACCTCTGTGCCTTTGATTGACAACTCCTGTGATTGAAGCCTGTGCATCTCGGAGGAACTACATTGAGTATAGGCTCTGGTTACAGTTTTGTTTCAGATCTGAATTTAATAAGCTCATTAAGAGGTGACAGAGAAAGTCCATGCAAAAAAGTTGCCTTGATTTTTTTAAATTATTATTGAAAAACTTAAATACTTATATTTCTGAAGTGGCAGTGGTGAAAAGGATAAGGTTTCTTGTGATTTGAACCAATAGTATGCTCTGAAAAACTGAATTTAGTTAACCTTGATAGTAATATTTGGTCAACCATATCAAATATTCTAAATCAGTGGTTCTTAACCTGGATTCAATCAAACCCCAGGGGTTCGGTGAGTCAATCTCAGGGGTTTGGCAGGGGTCAAGACACACATCCAACTCATATGATTTGTGATGACACGCCCCGTTTGGCCATTATTGGCTGCAGGAAATTTTGTGAGCGCAATAGTCTTGTAACTGTCATGATGGTGCATCACATAAGTTCTTTCTTAATATTTTCCCTTCATACTAACTATGTCAAGCAAAAAAAGAAAGTGCTCAGACGAATATGTGCCATATGGATTCACATGTGTGCACCAATAAAATATATATACCTAATATATACCTATGTTTTGAATTAGAAAAAAACATTTTATTTTTCCAATTAAGAAGGGTTTGGTGAATGCACATATGAAACTAGTGGGGTTCAGTACCACCAACAAGGTTAAGAACCACTGTTCTAAATGAAGAAAAACAGCATCCACAAGAGGACAACCATCCAGATAATGTTCTACTTTTTTTTTTTTTTACTGCAGTCTCCCTTGTATAATTGTAAATGATGGGCAGTATACTAATTGGGTGGTACATTCTTTACATCATCTTTATTCTCAGATCAAAATAACATTGAGATGGGAACAATAGAATGCCTGATTAATGTTAATCATTTGAGTAATTAGACATATCCAGATGTCTTTGTGTTGTAGCTTTCTGAAGTTTGTATCTAGACCATAGACATTTTGACTTTTGGAATTTCTTAACTTTTATAATGGAGGCTACTTCAGACTCGTTAATCTCTGCTATTTTAAAAATACGTAAATCTCATTTACCATGATATTTTCATATGATCTAAAAAGGTTTATAATTTCATATATGGAACTTCTATTTTTTTAAAAAAAGGTTTTAAATTCAGAAGCCACATCAGTTTCCACCAATTCACTGCTATTATGTCAACATTATGATCTTATATGTATTATGTTTACCTTTTCTTTGCATTACGTTATTCATGAGTTTCATCTTCCTGTAATATGCAATTGTTTTGAAGGCCTTTTCCCATTCAAAAGATATGGACAAAAATTTTAGAATGAAATTCACTCTCAAACCTTTGTCCAGTTGACAGAATTGAATTTTCTGCCATGTCACCTACCTGGACAACTGTGAGATTACACAGAAATATGGCAATGATGATATTTCCTCATCATTCTGAAACCTATGGCGAGTCGAAAGTTTTTTGTTTGTTTTTGTTTGCTTCGATTGCTCATTATATGTGTCAGCTACTTTCATTGTGCTGTTTATTTGTTTCACCTCAGTTTTTTAATGATACTGCACAAAAGGATTTGACTTGTGTTATCCAGCATTAGAGTTACACCATACAATTTTAATTTTTGAAAGCAATAAGTACCAATTAAAACTCAAAGTCATATCTCAGTTCCAATGACTTTTCTTGGCAGCAATACAACATTTCCATTTGAATTACCTTGTGTACCATATTAGGCTTTCTGTATATTTGGACTCACACTGGAGACATGACAGGGGATTGAGGAGAACTGTGATAAGGTCCAATGATTTGTTATGGTTTGATCAGTATAAAGCATCAAGTAATCATGTCACTTCCCTTTTGCAAGCCTTTGTATAAACAGTGAAGGAAACTGGGAAAGCACTCTTCAAGTAGAAATCTGAGGTTGTATGTGATGCGTAAACACAAACAATAAGCAATGCGAAATTCTTAGCTCTGACTTGCACACCAATCTGCTGTGCTTTGACGAGTGTTTATAACTATAGTATATAGTTAGTATGTGGGGCTGGCGTAATGTACTGTAAGTAATGATGGAAGAATTATATATTCTTCCATCATTTTATATATATATATATATATATATATATATATATATATATATATATATATATATATATATATATATATATATATATATATATATATATATATATATATATATATATATATATATATATATATATATATATATATATATATATATATATATAAAATTGTGGGCATCACTGACTGGAGCAGCATGCCCTTTTACAAAAAACAAAACAAAAAAAAACAAAAAACAAAAAAAACTCCAGAAAGGTCAAGTGTACTACGTTTTATACCTTTTTTGTTATGTCTTTGGGACCAGCAGCAAGATATTAATCCTCGACGTGCGAGAGAATATCGCGCGTAATTCTTTGTGTGTCCTTTTGTAGAAACTTTGCGCGTGTGCATACGCTACGAGTTGCTCGTGCCAGGGTGGAGGAGCACTGTGGGAAGCGCCTGGTCCTGAGTCAGTCGGCAGTGAGCCTGGAGCAACGAGCGCAGAAGCACTACTCCTGCCTCCCTCTCTGTCAGACCGCTGCAAACTTCAAACCAACATCTGAGACGGCTGCTTTGCATACAACTGAGAGGAACTTGATGGATTGGCCCTTTAGGAAAGTGGATTGTACAGAAAGGAAAATGCGCACAGACTGGATTACCACAGGATGAAGAGTTTTGGGAAGCTTGTTTTTTAACCTTTGGTGAAATTTTACTGAACCACGGCTACAATGGAGAATGTGACTATGTCTAACCTAAGTGTGGATAGTAACACATCAGTGCCGGGTAACCAGACTTTGGGCGTTTGGACGGACTACACAACCGAATACAAAGTGGCAAGCATCTTTTTAGTGTCTCTTATCTGCGGGGTTGGGATAGTTGGTAATATTATGGTCATAATGGTAGTTTTGACCACCAAACACATGCGGACCCCCACAAACTGTTACCTGGTGAGCTTGGCCGCGGCTGACCTGATGGTGCTGACTGCGGCTGGACTGCCCAACATCACTGAGGCGCTTTATGGCGAGTGGGTCTATGGTTACGCAGGGTGTTTGGGCATCACGTATTTCCAGTATTTAGGGATAAACGCATCATCCTGCTCCATCACTGCCTTCACCGTTGAGCGCTATATTGCTATCTGTCACCCTATTAAAGCCCAATTCTTGTGCACTTTGTCCAGAGCCAAAAAGATTATAATGGTGGTTTGGGCGCTCACGTCTGCCTACTGCGTAATGTGGCTTTTCTTGTCAGACACAACAAAGTTAGTCTATGACAACGTGGTACTGCTGAACTGTGCTTATAAAGTGTCTAGGAATTACTACCTACCCATTTACTTCACGGATTTCGCCGTGTTTTACGTGCTGCCGCTCATGCTGGCCACTGTTATGTATGGACTCATCGGCAGGATATTATACCTCAACCCACTGCCCTCGGACCCGAAGGGCAACACCCAGAAGTGGAAGAAAGAGACCACCAGCCAAGGCGCACGAATGGTCAGCACCAACTCCTCTAGCTCCACCACAGCCGCTTCACGCAGACAGGTGAGACTCATTCATACTCTGTCAGTCACTACTGGAGATGTCAAGACGTATTTTGTGTTAAGAACATTTTAAGACTTTTTATGTGATGAGCACAAACAACATTCAAATATGTGGACACTGAGCTCATATTTGCCATTTATTTTAATGTATAATTTAATGTGATTTATAGCTAGATATAGTTAGACTAAAACCAATATAATAACATGTTTAATTATCACTAACTGCTGACCCTTTGACTATTGGTGATTACTGAATCCCTGTATTTATTCATTTATTTAATTTTATTTAATAGGGACAGTGCATATTAATGAACATCTACAATGTTGCTGTGTAAATATGCCAGATTATAGACAAAATGTTCATTTTCATCTGTAGTCCCTTGGCAGGTGACACCACAGTATGTATGTTTTACCACACCCTACTTCCAAAATCTACATTGTTGTAGTATTACTTAATCCTTAACACTAACACATGTAGCCTATATTAAGTTGTATGTACACAGAGGAGCTGCATGTTTGTCAGACCTTTGTGGAATGATAGAGGTGTCCATCACATCACCCCCGAGGGCTCCACTGTTCAGTGTCATCAATTAACCTCAAACTTACTTACTTTTATCTTTGGTTTCTGTTCTGTAGATCTGGTTTTGTTTTACCAGTCAGCTCTCACAACATGATCCATACCATCTACAATGCCTGTAAATGAATTAACTGAAGGTCACAAACTAATGAAGATATTAGATTGGTTGTTTGGTTGTCCAGCAGGGATCTAACCAATCCAATTAGGCTCACTGCTTCAGAGGTGAAATGGCAACATTGGGGGATTTAATTACACTCTAAATTCATTTCTGGATTAGAGCTCTAGTGTTAATGGAAATGTGACTGTTGATAAATTCCATGTAATGATTTGATGTGTCTAATCTGTAGCTTAAATATGTCAGTAATGATTTGATCAAGATATAGGTTATTCATGAAGCGTGTGTAGCCGGTCATTGTGCTCATACTGTTGAGCATCTGACATAAAGCATGCCAGAAAAATATAAAGATTGCATCATTTTAAAGGCAAAAGCCTTCATTTTTGTTATAACCAACTTAAGAATAACTTATGGAAGAAGAGATAAGGATGATTTTAAATGATGATTTTAGGGAGACAGTTTTACCATCTGTCCAGGGACAACAGATGAAAAATAGTCTTTTGTACACTGTCCCTGTCAAATAAACCAAATAAACCATGTTATCTGCAGCTGTGTTTTACTAAACTCATGAGAATATAGCAATTTGAAAATTCTTTTACTGCATTTCAGTACATGTAATTAATGTGTACAAAGCTGTTAAACCCAAAACAGACAAAGAAGTCAGGTCATCCATCAGCTGAGATGCAGATATTCAGATTAAAAGTGTAATTACTTGTAGATAATGATTAGTTGTCTTGTCACTGAGTTTGAGTTGTGTTCATTGGCTATATATTTTTTTCATTGATGCAAATTCTACATTAAAACTAGTGGTTTCTCACTAAAAAAAAAAAAGAATTAGCATGTTAATTTTGCTTTCAGAAATCAGTTATTAAGGCTGACTATTTAGATAATATATAATAATACCAACAATAATACAATTAAAATGTAAAGTAAAGTGAGACCAATGAGGATATGGAGCTTAACTTGCATTATGGTATTGGTTCTGTCCCTACAGGCAATGAGCAAGACTGTTTAAACAAAATAAATATAAAGATACATATTTATTCAGTGGAGAAATAGCAGCTGGTTTGGTGAGGGAGATATGAAATTTGAAAAGCCTTTTACTTGAATTGTGCGGTATGTGCCACATGCTCAAATTAAAAAGAGATTATTTTAATTGAATGATTTTTATACAATGGAAAAACTGACTCATGTGACAATATGATTGAAGCATAGTCTGCATCATAGCTCTAGGCTAAATATTCATTTTTGATTACCAAATTTTTAAAAAAGTTCAGTGTGACCTGATTTCCAGCAACATCCCACTGTGAAGACCTTGCTAATTATTTCCCTGTTGATTGCTGATTGCACTGATAGTGTGACAGACTATAGATAAAATCAGTGTTTTCAGTGCCATACAGACAGACTTTATTTTGAATTGCACTGAATATGATGAGTACAATCTTAGTTGTACATTTTTTCAACAGATGCCATATGTTAAAAAATTAACAAAAAGTTTCATTTTCAAATTAGTTTTATTTAACCTTTATTTTACCAGACAAAACATTAAGAAGATTTTTTGTTTGTTTTTACCACATTGGCCAAAGTCACTTAATTGGAAAGGAATACTTAAGTATTTTAAAAGTTTGAAAATTGAGCACATACATCCTAGGATGGAACAATTCTTTATAGTCTCCTTTTACCAATGTCTGATAATAGCAAATTATGAAGTTGTTACCTTAATTACTACCCAATACTGCATGGAGAGCATTTTATTTACCTTTTTATGTATAGGTAACAAAGATGCTTGCTGTGGTGGTCATCCTCTTTGCCTTGCTCTGGATGCCCTACCGGACCTTGGTGGTGGTCAACTCCTTCCTGGACGATGCCTACCTGGACACCTGGTTCCTGCTCTTTTGTCGTCTCTGCATTTACCTCAACAGTGCCATTAACCCCGTCATCTACAATGCCATGTCTCAGAAGTTTCGTTCCGCTTTTCAGAAGTTGTGCCACTGCGGACCTCAAAGAATAGAGAAACCTGCTACTTACAGCTTAGCCCTGACCTATAGTGTTATAAAGGAGACATCCAATGGGGAAAGCCCTGATCACTTCACCACAGAGATGGATGAACTGCACGCACCTATGGATCATTACATAACCAACAAGAAAGTGCAATATGGTGAGGCGGGATTACCGGGGAGTCATGTAAAAGCCTGAATGAAATAGACTGAGGTATACATTAACCACTAACATAGTGCAATGTATGTGGAAAATGTATTTATATGGGGAACATTACTCTTAAATCGTGCTGTGAGCACAAAGTTATGGGTGGATATCATAGACTTGGGGTGGGCAATTATTTTTTCCATGAGGCCACATGAGAAACAGAAAATGTTGTGGAGAGCCAGGCCAAAATGCTTAACTCAATTCTGCCTAATATTAATTGTATTTCTTTATAACAAGCAGTAAATACCATTGGTTTGACAAGCTGGTAAGACTGGTAAGAGTATTTTATGACTAAGCAATGAAAAAGTGAGTTTGCCTGACAAAAACTGTAATAAAAAAAAAAAACACCTCTACATTAAAAGCAATGCAGCTTTAGTCCATGCATAGGTAAAGGTAAAATGATAAAATGATTATTTTGTAATTCCAAATTTAGCTTAAATGAGCTGGTCAGAGTCATCCAAAGGGCTGTGTGTGGCCCGGGAGCTGTACAATGCCCAGGTCAGTCATGGACTGTATAAAGAAGTGGATTAAGTGAGTGTGACGTCACCCAGGTTCGCTCAAGTCAAATGAAGCTCATGAGGCTGGCAGTTATAGGAGTGAATTTGAAGCCCATGTTAGGAGTATGAATTTATTTACAGACAAAATAACAAAATAAAAACACCAAGACCATGTAGACGGGGTTAATACGAACATTTCAAGATCAAAATGAAGCGGCAAAGAGACAGAAAGTTACAGAGTTACAGAGAGATGGGTGACAATTTGATGTAAAGTCAATTGGAGCCAGAGTCAATGGAGACAGAAGTTCCCTCATGAACACTTCCTACTTGTAATGCAGCAGCTAGCGGGTTAGCTATGTCCATTTATATATACAGTCTATGGTGGATATTTACTGATAACATGTTTGATACTGAAGCTAAGGATATTTATGGTCTGTCAGTCTCTCTAAATATTGAATGAGTTGAGGGTGACTTGGGACCTAAAATGGGCAATCCCACCGTTAGTTGAACTAGACCTAGCCAAGCATTCTTGGCTATATAGAGCTCATATTTGCCAGAAACACTGATGATGGAGTAGAATATAGTTTCTTTGTATTTTCAACATTAAGGTGCACAATGGAGGTCCATTCCCTGCTTGTTTCCATGGATATGCAACTGCTCTGCCTTACATTTATTCAGTTACTGGTCATTTTATAGCTCAAAAAATAAATACACAATAATAATAATAATAATAATAATAATAATAATAATAATAATAATAATAATTATTATTATTATTATTATTATTATTATTATTATTATTATTATTATTGAAAAATAGCCATTTGGACTTCGAGCAGGGTTACCTCTCTACAGATGGTTTGGTCCCCATGAAGAAAAGCATTTGACGAACCCATCACCAGAAAAGTTACACAATGTGCCTTTAAGGTCACCAGATTTGGTTATGTCTTTAAATTCAAAGACAAATTCACCTAAAAGCAGAGGACATTACTAATGGCACTGAGCATAGTAATTTGATGTAACACAGACCTACTTTGTTGCAACCAAATTACATCCTAAAGAATTGCATGAGAGACCACAGGCTCTTCCTTCCTTTGCATGATGAATAGTGTTATTACATTCTCCCCAACATCCTCTCCCATTGTTTAGGAAACATGATATTTAACATACAAGTACCATTCTGGCCTTTTACACAGACTAAAATCAATGATTTCCATTATATGAAGAAACCGTAAAGTCCAAATGAAAAAAGAAAAAAACTATACAGCACCATGACATCTCAACATTGGAGAGGTAAAGGAATAGGCTATATGACCTTTTAATACAGGCTTTAATACATGAAGGGCCCAATATTGCAGAAATAAAACCTATCACTTGGCATGGTGAAATGAACCAGCATGTGCTCAGCGGGGGACTTCAATCTAAAAAGTCAAACACAAGTTGAACACTGCGTGATGCTTTGGCCATGTGGGGCTCTCCAGGGGGCGCTGTGAAGGTCACTGGCAGCTATGTAATGAGTTAAAGAAGTGTGTATGTGCCATATAAGGGCACAGAGGCTGTTAGTGGAAGGGTCAGCGGTGTGTTATGGCAGTCATTCTCTGATACAGCCTGAGGCAGCAGACTGTGGAGCCCTATTGTTGATTTATCAAGCAAGGAGCAAGAACTGATGTGTAAATATAAGGCCACAAAGTGCTGTTCTCCAGGGTGTTCCAGTGCAATTTATGTATATAGCTCACCTTGCCATTAAAAGAAGAAATTACTTCAAATGTATGTGAGGTTTAAATTGAATAAAACTACAGTAAAAGGACAGACAGACTGAAAAAGGACCTGCTTCAGACTGAAAAGCTATCTTGTGTAAAATAGCTAGAAATTGATTTTGCAGTGCAATGTGAAATTTCAATATTGTGTTTTTTATGTGTGTTCAAAAATGTTTTGCTCAAATGAAGCCTTCTCAGTGGAAAGTAAACATGATAAGCTATTTGCACAGTGATGGCCAATTTATTAGAACAAAAAATTAAAAGGTTAACTTTTGCCTCCTAAAGCGCAATTTGATTTTATAAAATAACCTGTAGCTCATATAACTGTCTGATGGAGTTAGCTCTTCTGTTCCTTTAGTCTCTAGAGCTTTTCTAATTTGGTGTGTATTCCTAGTGTATAGGCCAAACCCATGTATATACTCTGACACACAAGTACAGTAGTGGGGTCTATTTTATTATGGCTTCACATATGATTCTAATTGGGTGGAGGACATGTCTTTCCCTTGATATACAGTGTCTGGCCGCCACTGTGTTCTGTTCATAATGTCTGTGCACTTTTTGCTTTCTCTGTTCTTTGACTTCTTGATGATGGTGATCTGCCAAACAAACGCTGCTGTGAATGTAATAATAAAATATTTGTTGTGTACATTTTGAACAGAAATGTTTATGTTGTGAGCACAACCGCAAATACTTTACCTGCTTTTATTGTTGAATGGATTGTTCAGTATTTTGTATTGTCTATAATAAACATACAATTGCACCAGATTCTGAATGCTTTTCTCCATCTTCATCCCTGCATTTATAGCACTGCAGATACATCAGCAGCAGGGACAGAGTTGTCCAGCACTCTCCCATGATTCATAGGGACATAGATTGTGTATGAGTTACGAGCATCCTCTCCTCGTGTATCATTGGCTGACTGCTCTATTCTGCAGTCACTCAGCATGTGGCTTCAGCAAAAGATTAATTTCACCAAGGCTATCTAAGCCAAACAATATGTCAGCCCCATAGTTTATGTCCAGCAGTGGAAACCCCTGACTCATGAAATCATGATGCATTTGACTCATAATGATGAGAGGGAGAGATGATATGAACCTTATACTCATATCTATGGGTAGAAGGCAGGGAGGTAAATGATGACTTAATGTATTGTTATGTTTTGAGGGAAATAAGTATTTTAATGTTTGTAAAAATGTAAAGCGATCTATACTTGAAAAGATTCTAACAATGGAACATATAAAAATTATAACTATATAGCATGCAATGTGAATACCAATTTGGTATATAGGTTTTCAGCTGAATTTGTCAAGGTTTCGACTGGAGCAAAAAATATACCCATTGGAACTGTACAATTGAACATAACTGTAACCTTAAGCCATGTACTATATAAAGCAATGCACTGAGAGACAATCATTAGCTTTCACATGCATTCACTATGGCCAATTAAGAATTACAATTATCAGTCCAGCCAAGCAATACAGGACTCTTGGACGCCTGAGTCCCCCGTGCTACATTGCACCCCTTTATATAGCTGCTCTAAGCATCTTTGTAACCTTTAATGCTCATTTCTGGCTTCAGATCCTTGTTCATTTGTTTGCTCCTGTTTTGCGGACATTATCAGGTTATGTTTTTGCTGAAAATGATGAACAACAGAGGAAATAATGCTACATTAAAAGCCTTGACATCAGCCCAAGTTCCTGAATTTGCATGAGCCAAGATCATTTTCTCCTACAGTGGATCTCAAGCATTCACTCTCATATCACCCTTTCAGTTCATTTCCATGCTTCTTAATTCATTAAACCATTGTCTAAATAATTAGTTTTTTACCCATGATACAATGCACATGGGATGGGTTTTATTCAGCATAGCATCATCTCCGTGGGAGGTAAAAGGGCTCATATGCTATTTTCTGATGTTATAATGTTGTTTCCACATCAAAAACAAACTTGGAGTTGTGTTTTATTTCACTCACACATGTTGTACTCTCACGTGTTGTCTCTCAAACTGAAAACGCTGTTCCACCTTGTGATGTCATGTCATAATACAGGAAGTGCTCAACTGTGTGAGATGTGAAATTAATTTTTACACAAAATTGATGTTGTGAGATGTTACCTCTTACAAAGTATGCCTGGTGTTGTGTTTTGAGCTTTGGAGATGTAGACAGACTGTTAATAAAGGGTTACTCAAACATATGTGAATGAAACAAAACACAACCCCAGGTATGTTTTGGAAGAGCTAACATTTCACAACATCAATAGTGTAACATGGGACCTTTAACAATAACAGACCTTTAAGATGGAAATGTTTTAATTGCCATACACATAAAACATGTCTGAAGTTAGTAAGAGAAAAACTATTTAAAAATACAAATGTAATTCTTCAGCAGTGCCTGAGCTGTTGTTAGCTACAAAAGCCACACAAGTCCTAATCCATTCATTGAAGTCTGTGGAGGGATTCAGTCTTAAACAGTCTTGCCTCTAAATGTGAATTCTAAAACAGAAGATTAAACGAATCAGTAAAATTAAATATAACCAGCTTAAAAATAAAATGATGCTAAACCGAAAAAATGATTGTTAAAATTAAAGACATGCAACTGACATTTATTTATATATTTAGTTAATCCATAAACAGTACAAAACACACAAAAAAACAGTACAAAACACACAAAAAATGAATGAAAAGGAGCAGAAAGAAGAGCAATATTATGTTATCTGCCCCCTTTTCCAGACAATACATTAACAATATGTACTTTAAAAAAAAGTCAATATATTTCATTTAAATTGCAAATATAAATCCATTGCAAACAGATCATAATGTTTTTGACCAGCTATCTCAGAAAAGTTATATGCAAAATAATTACTTTGGACATTTTTTTTATACAATGAAAATTAAGGTTCCCATTATGCCACTTTTTGCTAGATTTGAGTATTTTTTTCCCACAAAGACTTGAGCCGTTGTGGGACTAGCAAAAACGAGGCTGAGGCGCTAATACCTCAGGCGAATGTTTCCATCACTGCAGCCAATCAGACGGAGCATAAAGAGACAGAGGCGGCTTGGAAGAAAACCCTAATCACAGCTCCATTCTCTCCACAAGAGCCGCTCGGCATCAGACATGTCAGAGGACGATGATCCAGTGAAGTAGGGAACTCATAACAGTTTGTGGCTGAAGAGCTGGGTATTTGTACAACTAGCTTCGAAGTGAATTGCGTGTATGTACTCAAATGCGAAAATATAGGTCCCCTCATTTAAAGGTCTTATATTACACAAAATGGACTCCTGTGAGCTTTTAGCCATGCATGTTAGAATGTTACCTCCTCAAAATCATACTTTTAGTTGTGGTTTGTTTCATTTACACATTTGAGTGCGCCTTATTTGTTAGTATGTACATCTCCAAAATTCAAAATGCTCTGTTCCACCCTGTGGAAGCAGTGAAGCAGTAGTTTTCAAGCTACCATTTTACCTTTTCCTCAGAAGAGACATGTGCAAATGAAACAAAACACAACTCTTGGTATGTTTGTGATGAGGATACAACATTATAACATAGATCAGGAAATAACACCAAAGCTATAACACTGAGCTACTGGTAACAGTTTGTTGAATATTTTGGTCTCATATCAAGCGTCTGCAGTCACAGTTATGAACAGAACTGTTGAGATGTGACAAGAAATCATGAGGGACTGCAGGGAGAGAGAAAAAAGAGAGAGAAACAGACAGAGTGGTTTACTTGGTTAGAAAAAACAAGGTACTCTCCAGGTTTTCAAACTGTCCAGAACTCTACCTCATTATCCCTCACTCTCTCTCCGGCCTCTAACCTCCACACAGCTTGTGAATACTTCTCACATAGGCTTTACCTCTGTACACTGCAGGCTAACGCCCCTCTTACAATACGACACTTTTCACATGTACAGGCCAAAATGTAGCAGCAGCTGAACAAATAATACAACACACTACAGAGGAATCCCATTACCACTATATTTGTTTTGGCATTTTTTTTTGTTTTTTGTTTTTGGCTTAGCTTTACAACTTATTTAAACATCACAGCAAGGGCTTCTCATCATAATAACTTGATTTTGTTCACAATATTGTTATAGTATTGTCATTAAAGAAAAAATGAACTTACAGAGACAGAAAATGGGATGCACTGCAAATGCTATTGTGTTATGTCTGTGTTGTATCTATAAGGAGAGAGTGAGTGTGAGCTAAAGGCTGAGTAACATAACATGCAATCAGTACTGTTGTATCAGTAAATGTGAAGTATTGTAAGGGGGGAAAGTGGTAATGGGAGTCCTCTGTAGTATGTTGTATTATTTGTTCAGCTGCTGCTACATTTTGGCCTGTACATGTGAAAAGTGTCATATGGATGTGTGGTTTAGACCTGGTCATGTTCCCTTTATCTATTACCTTTGCCTGTACACTGCAAATACCATTGACGTACTACTGATTTTTGGACCATTTCACCAAATTACATGCTATTTCTAGATACCATAACAAGTTTGGAAGATTTTGACTTGGACTTTGAAGCACAGTTTTTGACTTGATTATTTCCTGAGGCCTTTTTATAATTATTTCTTTCTTTCCCACTCAAACATATTTTAGTTGTGCAAAACACAAACTAATACTAGTGGTTTTAGCCAAATTTTGCACTTAATAGTTTTAATATTTGATGTTAGCAATATCCGTGCCTCAACATAATGATATATTACTACTACTTCTCCAGGTTCTGGCTAACCACTGTTTACTTTTGGTCTACAGCAACTGACTAATGGCCAGCAGTTATTTCATAAAATGCTAAGTAGTAACTACTTTTTTTCATTTCGTTCTAAATTTCCATGAAAAACAGACTGGAGTGACAGGCGGTTCTGCTGCCAAGTAAAAATAAACCAAAACAAACCTTGGGAGAAGCTTATTCAAATATTTATCACCATTAACATTTAAGAAAAACAATGTGTGGTTTCTTTAAAACCATTTCACTGATTTACTGTCTTAAAGGTCCCTTAATGCACTATTTCTGAACTATGTTATAATGTTGTTTTATCATCAAAAATATACCTGGAGCTGTGTTTTATTTCATTCACACATGTTTAACATACAAATCCTGCATAAGTTTCTTCTCTCAAACAGAAAACTGTTTCACCTTGTGATGTCATATGGTAATACAGGAATGGGTTTTTAAACTCCATACATTACACCATTACACCTTTATCATTTGGTTGATTTTAACCCTGGAATTGCCCATCTTTACTAGACTACAGGTAAAAAGGGTAGCTGTTAACTTGAAGGCTATGACTTTATGACGTCACGAAGTGGAACAGAGCATTTTGAGGTTAGGCAAAAATGTGTGAATGAAACAAAGCATAACTTTAGGTGTGTTTCCGGGGAGGTAACAATATGGCTCAAAGCTCCTAAGAGACAATTTTGCGTAATGTTGGACCTAAAGCTAATTATTAGCTTTAATATTTTTCCTATGCAAATGGAGATTCTTTTACACAAAAGTGGAAAATATAATCCGGTGACATTTTAATCAACTCCTTAAAATGTCAAGGGCTTACCAGTAGACACTTACAGAGGAGTCATGAACCTCAACTTAGTACTAATATAATATTGTGTGAGCTATCTGTTGTGCCACAAAAGCAGCAAATTATACCTGATTGATTGTGGGTTCACTGGGTTTAATAAATGCTGGCTTTACCTTGGCCAAGCTTCACTGCACATCCACACATCAGAGACAAGGCCATATATCTGGTTCAATAGGTCAATACATATTTGTGCATGTCTCTTTAATAACCAAAGGCTTAAGGGACAAGTGGACTATTTGTCATTGTCTTTACTGGCAAGAAAACACACTGGTGAAGTCAACATTCTGTTCATGTGAGTGCTTCTGTTGTCTCTGTTTGTTTCTGTTGTTATGCATACAGTACATGCAGAGTGATTTTATATTTCAAAGGCCCTTATTACACTATTACTGATCTATGTTATAATCTTATTTCTTCATCCAAAACATACCTAGAGTTGTGTTTTGTTTCATTCACACATGTTTAACACACAAACCCTACATATTTAGGTTAGTTCTTCTCTCAAACTGAAAACACCACCTTGTGACATCATGTGGTAATACACTTAAGTGCTCCACTCTGTTTTTTAAACTCCATGCACTTTCACTAGATTAATTTGGATGATTCTAGCCTTGGAATTGCCAATCTCTGCTGAACTAAAGGTTAAAGGTAGCTGTTAACCGGAAAACTACATAACTGCATACATTCAAGACAACATAAGGTGGAACAGAGCATTCTGACCTTTGGATATAAACAGACTAATAATGCAGAATTACTCAAACGTGTAAATGAAACAAAACACAACTCTGGGTATATTTCTGATGAGATTCTAACATGGCTTAAAGCTCACAAGAGTTAATTTATGACCTTTACTAGTTAAGTAATCTTGGGCAAGTGGAACAAAATTTCATGGCTTTTTCCCCACTGTGCTTGTTCTAGCTCTTAATCTGCTGTGAGACATGATAATGTTTTATAGCGTAATTGACTGGATATTGCAAAATCATTAGATCTATTTCTGGTTGCCTCATTTTTACCATTGCATTGTACAGGTATAAGTGTCTTGTGGAGGTGACATTTTGACATAATAATTAAAATTTTATTGAATTCCTTAAATGGGCTATTATCATATGCATGACCCTCTAACCTTGCCTGTTACAAAAGGAGAGCTCACCTGAGGCTACAGGGCAGTTATTTCATTATCAGAGTCAAAATCTGTAAAGGTCAGACTGTGTTTTACTGCTCATGTCATGTTCTGTTCTGCCATCGAAAACCAAACATTACTCATTGTCTTTTAGGGACAATTTAGCAAAGATTTGTAATTTTTTATGATATAGAACTCCAAAACTAACCATTGTGTCTTTCAGGAGGTCCAAAGCAAAACTTATTTCAGATAGCTGTGTTTGAAGTGGTTTGTTTGTCATTGTATATCAAGCTTGGAAGGCTGCTGACCTACTTGTGTCTTATCAAAGCTGCTCCCTGTAGGTCACCTAAAAGGCATGTTTAATTGTATGTGTAGCCAGCAGCACAGATCAAATATCAAGACTGTACTCACTCATAATGACAATGGTGTGAAATACTAGTAGTCATTTCCTCAATATGATTTGTTTGTATTCAATAGGCTATAACAATAGGATATTGAAGTGCTGCTGTTTGCCCTTTATTTAAATAGTTTCATAATTGGCTTCGTATTATCAGCAGTGTTTCTAAACAGGCTTTTATGCATGGCCTTTATAGCTATTCTCAACAGGATCAGTAACATCTATAATCGGTGTGTACTATTGAATTGAAATAGGGTGTTAAACTGCTAAGTACAAATTGTGTCTTAACTTAAATATGTTTGGACCTCTTGATATGGGAATGTCAACTCCAAAAAGATTTAAAATTTATTTCACTGCAGTTCACTTTAGTTCATTTGATGAAACTAAAAAAACAACAACAATCCTATTAGGAGCTGAGCCAATGCAGTGGTTTCTCAAAATCCCATGACTTAGTCCCCCTGGGGTATGTGTCTGTCAGTGGTTCTGCTCTGGGTCTCCTATCATTGAACATTGTAGCCACAACTAACTAATTGGCTTTTTTGATTGGGAAAGTAGCTCGATGTCACTGTATTCTAGATTTTTATAAGTAGTCTAATACAATACCAATGTAGCTACTTCAGGTTTTTTTTAATCTATAATTGAAACATGTGGCATATGCAAAACTTAACAGAACCATTTTGAACCTGGATTGTCAAATAGATGTCTCTCTATCATCTTCAAGAAGACTGTTTCAGATTTTAGCTGCAGAATACTGAATGATCACTCATTGATTCAACTGAACTGAAGCTTGTCAAAATAGACCATTCTTTAGTGTAGAGTCCACACTCTGGATTTCTTTCACCTTAGTTGGGAGGCTTTTCAAAAGCCCAATGCCCCTGAGCAGAAGGCTCTGGCTTTGTTTCATGGATGCTAGAACAAGGTCTTTGACAAAATGCTTGATGTTATTGTTGGAGAGCTGCATATCAACTTCCTATGTTTCTGACTGAGATGAATTAGGCGATCTGGCTGCAATATGGATTATATAGAGATCTGAGAAGAGGTGTCAATAATTGTTTGGACTCTGTTACACCTCACCCAGACTACTGTTACGCCTCACCCAGACTACTGTTACGCCTCACCCAGACTACTGTTACGCCTCACCCAGTCTACTGTTACACCTCACCCAGACTACTGTTACGCCTCACCCAGTCTACTGTTACGCCTCACCCAGACTACTGTTACGCCTCACCCAGTCTACTGTTACACCTCACCCAGACTACTGTTACACCTCACCCAGACTACTGTTACGCCTCACCCAGTCTACTGTTACGCCTCACCCAGTCTACTGTTACGCCTCACCCAGACTACTGTTACGCCTAACCCAGTCTACTGTTACGCCTCACCCAGTCTACTGTTACGCCTCACCCAGTCTACTGTTATGCCTCACCCAGACTATTGTTACACCTCACCCAGAATACTGTTACGCCTCACCCAGACTACTGTTACGCCTCACCCAGACTACTGTTACGTCTCACCCAGTCTACTGTTACGCCTCACCCAGACTACTGTTACGCCTCACCCAGACTACTGTTACGCCTCACCCAGACTACTGTTACGCCTCACCCAGACTACTGTTACGCCTCACCCAGACTACTGTTACGCCTCACCCAGTCTACTGTTACGCCTCACCCAGTCTACTGTTATGCCTCACCCAGACTATTGTTACGCCTCACCCAGAATACTGTTACGCCTCACCCAGACTACTGTTACGCCTCACCCAGTCTACTGTTACGCCTCACCCAGTCTACTGTTACGCCTCACCCAGACTACTGTTACGCCTCACCCAGACTACTGTTACGCCTCACCCAGACTACTGTTACACCTCACCCAGACTACTGTTACGCCTCACCCAGACTACTGTTACGCCTCACCCAGTCTACTGTTACGCCTCACCCAGACTACTGTTACGCCTCACCCAGTCTACTGTTACACCTCACCGAGTCTACTGTTACGCCTCACCCAGACTATTGTTACGCCTCACCCAGACTACTGTTACGCCTCACCCAGTCTACTGTTACACCTCACCCAGACTACTGTTACGCCTCACCCAGACTACTGTTACGCCTCACCCAGTCTACTGTTACGCCTCACCCAGTCTACTGTTACGCCTCACCCAGACTACTGTTACACCTCACCCAGACTACTGTTACGCCTCACCCAGTCTACTGTTACACCTCACCCAGACTACTGTTACGCCTCACCCAGACTACTGTTATGCCTCACCCAGTCTACTGTTACACCTCACCGAGTCTACTGTTACGCCTCACCCAGACTACTGTTACGCCTCACCCAGTCTACTGTTACGCCTCACCCAGTCTACTGTTACGCCTCACCCAGACTACTGTTACGCCTCACCCAGTCTACTGTTACGCCTCACCCAGTCTACTGTTACGCCTCACCCAGTCTACTGTTACGCCTCACCCAGACTACTGTTACGCCTCACCCAGTCTACTGTAATGCCACAGCCAGTCTACTGTTACATCTCACCCAGTCTACTGTTACATCTGACTCAGTGTACTGTTACATCCCAGTCTACTGTTAGTCTACTGTTACATCTCAGTCTACTGCTTGTTATTTTACATTTTAGATTCTTGCTTAAGTTAGTATGTTCACCCACCAGTGGAATCAATTTAATGGTAAAACAAAATATGTGCAACCAGACATTTAAATGTGCAATTCTATTGAATCTGTCCATTGATTCCATTAATGCGCTGCTCTAAACAATGGACAGCATTTTGCACCTACACAATCTTGTGTGTTGTGTGCTAAATCAAGCCCAGTATTGACTATCAGGCACATGGAGATATAAATCTACTGGAAATCACCATTTAATAGTGGAGATGTTAGCCATTAATATACAACAATGATTCGTCAGTATTTACTTATAACTGTTGTTAGATGCCTTGGTTGGCTATTAGTTATTATATTTTACCATTTCTATATTCATGACCATGATGAAAACATAAATTCAAGGTCACCTGTTTATTATATGTGAGATGACGCAACACACAAGAACCTAAAAAATAGTTTCAGTGACAAGATTTAGTCCATCCATTATGACATACAATTACAATTTTAGATAAGGCGACTTAGGTAGATGTCTTGTCCTATAAATGGTGTGGAGGACGTTACCTCAGGCACAAGTGACGTTGTTTTAAAGGCTGGCAACAGACAGTCAGTTCAATTTAATAATGCCCGGAGGAACTTAAACTTATATCACAGCCAATCCTGTGTTGTGACATCAAACAACAGTTATGTTGGGTGATGGGGAAGGGGGCGGGGGTCTATTGTAACAGCAAGATGGATTCTTGTGGTATTTTCAATATGGACTATTTGTGTTTCGTTTGTGGAAAAACATGCAGAAGGTAAGCACTCTGTGCATTGTGCACAAGGGAGACGTATGTGCTTTTCTCTTAACTGGATGTAACAAAAGTTTGACCAGTTAGAAAAAAAATCATCATGATGTTCTGCATTTTCTGATTGCTTTCAGCAAGAGCCATCCCAGATTGGCAATGTATAGAATACAATTCAGAGTGCCACACATGTCAGCCTGGTGTGAGCCAGGTTAGGTCTAGTGTGCTCATCTTTAACATTTACACTTCATATTGATCTGTCTGTCTACATGTTTTCACCTATATCACAGCTAGTTCATAAACTACAGCCCTCACTCATCATTTTATTGATCCCTCATGACACCAGTTAGATTGGACATTTGATTGACCTGTCACTATGATTTGCAAGGAGGAAGCCCAAGGTTTAAACCATATTTTTTTCTATTTATTAAATAGAAAGAAGTAGGAGGTCCGTGTAGATTTGGTGTTGGAATGATGGCAAAACTCCCATGTCAAAACTGTTATCCTTTAAGGCTCATTAAATCCTGCTGGTGTAAAACTGCTCACAGGCCAGACAGGGAGACAGTGGAGCAGCACAGACAGCTCAAAACATGGCAAGCTTGAGAAGGGATATGTGAAAAATGAAATGCTGTATAGTTATGATAGAGATCAGTCCCATAGTCTTTAACCAAACATATTTGATTAATGAGAAGAGGAGGCTAGTGGTGAGTGGAAACAGAGGTATAAGAGACAGGAAGAGAGAAAAACACTAGGCACACAAAATAAGGGAGAGAGCAAGGAGGGCTTTGCTGACAGAAAATCAATTACTAAGCTTAAAATCAGTGATGCAACTTTTGAAGCAACTCGCTTGTGAAGATGAAATACCGAGTTTTACAGACAAGGGTCTTTCCCATAATATAATCAGTGGTGGAAAGTAAAAGTAATAAAGTACTGTACTTAAGCACAGTGTTGGGGAGTAACAGATTACATGTACCGGCGTTACATAATTAGAATACAAATTATGAGTAACTGTTTTCCGTTACAGTTACTGTTTCAATGAGTGGTAATTAGATTACAGTTACTTTGTTGAAATAAATGGACAGTGGTATTTTCCTGTTTTTACATTTTGGGCTATAACCGTTTTTGCCAGCAGTGCAGAGGCAAAAACGCATTTGTGTCTTGGAAATTCAGCCATCACTTTGTATTTAAAGAAGAGAGGGACAAGTGGAATCTGACATTGCAGAGTAAACTCTGCTGCAGCAACCAAGCGGCTTTTGACGTCGTGTTTTTGAAAATCTAATGTTCGCCTCCTGCAACTATGTGGGTGGTGCCAGTGCCACTTCAGGAACATAAATGTACTATTTGCTATGCAGGTTTAAACCAGGTCTAAACCAGATCTAAACCAGATCTAAAACCAGGACTAAAGCAGCATTAAACCAGGTCTAAACCAGGACTAAAACCAGGTCTAAACCAGGTCTAAACCGGGTGTAAAACCAAACAAGAATTTGCAGGAATTGGTTGCTACATTCATGTAGTTTTAAAAAGCACAACAATATCAAGTAATCCAAAGTAATCAGATTACGTTACTCACTTGAAGTAATTTAATGGATTACGTTACAACCTACATTTTGGGGTATGTAATCTGTAATTTGTAGGGGAATACATTTACAAGTAACTTTCCCAACACTGATTAAGCAACAATTTAACTTTACTTAATTACATTTTAAAGTGGATACTTTTTACTTTTAATTTACTACATTTGAGAGCAGGTATCTGTTGTACTCCATTAGAGCAAAGTAAAATGTAGCCCTCATATACTCATGCATTACTCGAGTGGGCTCTGGGCTCTTTTACAGTGTAGTCTTGTACTAAACCTAAACTACTTCTAATTATTTTGGATCACAGTACAGCCCCTTTAATTTTAGACACACACACTTCATGGTGAAAAATTAATGCAACACTGGGTGGAAATAAATCTTGTGACATTGCAGAAGCTTATTGAAACAATGCCACAGCGAATGCATTCATTTTTCACCAAGATCTTGAGTTGCTGATGGTGGAGTCTGACCTGTGTGCAAAGCCTTCTCCAGCACATCCCAAAGATTCTCAGTGGGGTTAAGGTCTGGTCTCTGTGGTGGCCGATCCATGTGTGAAAATAATGTCTTATGCTCCCTGAACCACTCTTTCACAATCTGAGCTCGAGGCATCCTAGCATTGTCATCTTGAAATATGCCTGTGCCATCAGGGAAGCAAAAATCCATTCAGTATATTCAGGTAATCAGCTAACCTTATTCTTTGAGCACACACTGTTGCTGAACCTGGACCTGACCAACTGCAGCAACCTCGTACCTATTTGCTTAGTTAAATCCAGGCAACGACATTTTTTTTGGCCAGGCAGTGTATTTTAATGAATAATGAAATAAAATTAATTGTCTTTTTAACCCTTTAAACTATGAAATATACTTTTGCAAATGTACTTTAACAAACAGACTTTTATCCGGGTTACAAAAATATACACATAAAAGCAGGTAAAAATAACAAAAACTACATTATCAAAAGCAATACATTTGAAGCTTTATAAGATATCAAACTCTGTGCAATATAATTTTACTTTTTAATATTTAAAGTGTGCTATATAACTTTTTTGTTTTGGGATCTTTCATCTGCTTGTTTCTATGGATATGTCATTGGACTGCCTGGAATTTTCCACAGTATAACATTAAGCAGCTCTCCCTTACATTTATTAAATTAGGTGGTTTTATAGCTTGAAAATACATAGAATTCTGACTGTGAGCGGGGTCGCCTCTCTACAGATCTGACCTGTAACTTGGTCTGGTTTGGTCTCCATGAAGATAGAAAGGTTTAAGACCTTACTGTAAAACAGAAAAGTATTTGACGGGCCCTCCACTGGAAAGTCACACAAAGCAAGTCTAAGTACATTTTTTAAACGGATACTGTAATACTTTTAGTATTAAGTATTTTTCATGTGATACTTTTACTTTTGCTCTGATAGTTAGTGTTGCGTTGTTAGTGTTAGCACATATGGAAAAGGAACATAAAATGTACATCTTTACGTCATGTGTTAAAGCTATATCACTTAGCACTGTAGCATCTACTTTTTAGTTTTTTCAGCCTAACATTCATTTTATGCAGTGTTTTCTTCTTTAAAAGGTACTGTGCAAATTTTTGCAGTACTTCCCGCAACTTTCACTAATTGACTCCTTTGCTCTCGTACATCCCAGTGGCAGGTGTGTGAGACAGGTGCTCGCCTGTGGATGGGGTGGGCGAGGGTCAGCGGGAGAGCACCTGGAGGAGGCCTGTTTGTCTTTTCGTTTCGCCTGAACTCTTTGATGAGACTGTGAAAATGTCATGCAGCAAGCACCAACCATCAGATCCTGGTGTGTGCTGTCTCTTACTGCTCACCACAAAAATATAGATCTTTCCATGCTTTCATGAAGAGTGTCTATACAAAAGAAAAGCACTTTAAAGCCCCCAAACTGAGCCATAATACAAAGCCAAGATCAATGTAACCGACTGTACAGAGATGGTATTTATTGATGTAATAGCATGCTCCCCTGAATGTCCCCTCAAAGAGAGAAAAAAGTTCTTTTAAAACCCTTTCTAATGGTAAAACATATGGTATCTTTTATGTGGCACAAGAACACTGCCATATATATTCACATACATTCAAAGACTGCAGATAGTTAGTACATTGGTTTGCTTTTTTCTACTTAGTAGCTCCCACACATTAACCAGCATTTGCCATTTGCTAGCTCTGAATGAGCTTGCAGGCCTTTGAGCTCTCAGAAAGATGTGGGTTTATCACAATAGCACATGACAGAAATAAAATGTTAATGGAGGGTAAGGCCAAGCGTGGGGCAGGTTTATGGGCTACAATCAGCCTCGCAATGCTCCCTCGTCATAGAGAGCTGTCACTGCTGAGTGCACAGTATCAGCTGAAATGTGCCCATTCAACTTGTAATATGAAAATAAACTCATCAACAGTCATTAATAAATTATAGATAATGGGGCCTCCTCTGTGACTTGGAAACAAAGCATATGGAAAAAGTGTTAAAGTAATTATGAGACATTCATTTGTGCAATAAATTGCATAATAAAAATATTTGGTATGTAGGGTCTGAGTGCTCTTGCAGAACAATCATAATCTATACAAAACAAGACACATTTTAAGACGGGTCAGGAAACAGCTTCACAGGCTGCGTGAGTGATATCATATTTGCTTTAAATTAGATCAAATCATCACACTGATAACGATGTCCACACAAACATTCCACTCTTGTGTCTTGTGTATCAAAATTACAAAGAAATCTAAAAAATTATATGGCACTGTGACTCCATAACATTTTTACTAATTAATCGCAAAGTCAAGGAACAGTCAGTAATGTATATTTTATTACAGACTATGAAGAATAAATGGGATCTTCAATGTGGATCATTAGTATCTGCTCATCTGTGTTTCTGGGAAAAACACTTGAACAAAAAGAGCATCTGAGGCCAGAACAAATGTTATTACATCTTTAGCCCCTCTGGAAGTTGTGGGTTCTGGTCCTAAAACAGTGGGGATAAACAGATTTGCTGGTTTTAATCCTGGCAATATACAAGTATTGCCACTTGAATTTGATATGGCGTGGACTCGCACTTGTCTATGGAAAATATTACAATGTGATTGCAATGACAGGAATAAGAGTAGGCCAATCAGGACCTGCTTAAAGCCTTACCATGCACACATGAGTTCAATAACAATATAAACATCTAAGGCATAGACATAGTTTGTAGAAAATGAAGACTCCAAATGCAAAGAGGTGCATGGAGGGTGTGTTATCCCAGCACAGAGAAATGACCAGATGAGAGCCAAATGGTGGTGGATTTGTTGAAGAGGTATAAAGCATCTGGGCATGTGAGGCTGCAGCTCGCTCTCATCTGCACTGCACTTCATCCCAATCAGCCTGGCACATGCAAAGGAGAGCCAAATCCCTCCAGGTCCAGGGGCTTTGAGGTGAACTTCTGCATAAATGCGTCTGAGAAAGGGAATAGTCAAAGTGTGTGGATTTGGATTGAGAATTTACCTTTTGTTAAGACCTTTCATGTGACATTTCAGCATGCCATGGTCAGGATAAAATATTAAATAAACTATAGTGGAGTTTATTAAAGATTGTTTGCCTTCATTTCCTCTAACACACTTTTTAATGGTTTTGGTTAAGCAAGAAGCCAAATGAAATGCCGTCTGTATAAAGAAATGACTTACTCCAAAAGGGAAATAGGCAAAATCTTCACAAGGAACTGGAGTCTATACTGAAATGTATTTATTGTTTAAGATCTTATATTACACAAAACTCTTTTAAGCTTTAAGCCATGTTATAATATTACTTCCTCAAAAACATACCAGGGGATATGTTTTGTTTCATTTGAGTAACCCTTTATTATTAGTCTGTCTACATCTCTAAACCTCAGATGTCATGTAGAGGTAGCTGTCAAGTAAAGAGCTACCTTTGACCTTTAGTTCAGTAGAGATGGGCATTTCCAGGGCAGAAATCAACCAAATGATTATAATGAAGTTGTATGGAGTTTAAAACCACAGTGGAGCCCTGCCTGTATTACCACAAGATGGAACAGAGTGTTTTCAGCTTGAGAGAAGAACTCTCAGGGTTTGTGTGTTAAACATGTGTGAATGACACAAAACACAACTCCAGATGTGATGAAGAAACAAAATTATAACAGAGATCAGAGTAATATGAGCCCTGTAAATGTGAGGAAATACTAAAATACCACAGATAAGTTTATTGTACAAAAAACTGTCAAAAGTGCATTCTAAGTTACATACAAATTAGTACATTTGATAGGTCTCACTAATGCAAAAGAACTCCTATATCATGCACCTAGTAGAGCCCCAACAAGCGTTTCAGAATAGCACAGACACAGGTGGAATTGACATCAAGAGACAGTGGTTTATGAGACGGAGGTTTGCACTGGAGTCTGAAACCCTTAGTCTTTATCTCATTCTTCTTTTGGCATTAACAGTGACAGTGACAAATGTGGAAAGCTAATACGATCCTGACTATTTTTCCATCTGTTGCTTCTGTAAATGAAGAGGAGAGCCATGGATGCAAATCCACCGGCATGCCATCTCTTTCAGCCCTTTTTTGCATTATTCATTAAAGAAATCACCTCTGCAAATTCACCTCTGATGAGCATCCATGATCCTGTGAATGAAATGTCACCTCCAATATGTTATAGACTAACAGCATCATCAGTGGGAATCATGTTTTAATGCAACGGCAGGCTCAGCTTTCCCATTCATTTAACATCATCAAGACATTTGTTACATGTGACAGATTTTTCCATTCCAGAGCCTGCACCAACCAACATCCTATAAAGAAGACGAAGAAGAAGAATATTTATTGTATAGAAATGGCAAATTACTTCATGAAATGACAGAACTTAATCTTTCTTTTGCTCTGGATCCCACCTGGAAGGATTACACAGACATTCATACACACATACAAATACACACAATAATAAAACAATATAAGGTCTCTGACTTCTCTCTTCTTTAAGGTCCTTAAAATTGACTCATTTGAGCTTCAGCCTAGTTAGAATGTTATTGGATTAAAGCCATACCTGGATATGCATTTTGTTTCATTCATACACTTTAGTAACCCCTTTTTCATTACTCTGTCTACATCTCCAAAGCTTAAAATGTTCTGTTTTATCTTGCGATCTCATGTATCGGTAATGTTCAAGTTAACTTTTACTTTTTTAACCTTTAGTGCAGTAGAGCTTGTCAGTTCCAGGGCTGAAATGATCCAGAATGGTGTATGGAGTATTTTCACTTTGAGAGAAGAACTAAATAGCAGGGTTTGTGTATTAAACGCGTATAAATGAAACAAAACACAACTCTGGGTATGTTTTTGATGAGGAACACATTATAGCAGTTAATAGTGTAATATGGGCCCTTTAACAATTGACCTGATTTATTGCTACTTCTAACTAATGCAAAGCAGGCAGCATATATATATACAAGAAGCAGATGGCCACTCGCAGGCACAAGTGTCAATCAGACCAAACAGAGGCGAAGAGAGGTACTCTAGGTAAAAAGATTCAAATGTATGCGTGCACATACAACACAATATTCAAATGGTCACCGTGAAAAACATCAAGATTCCATTAAAATGAAAATACCCCATCAACTTGTAATTTCACTGAAGCATTGCAAGACTCAAATCATGAAAAATATATATCCTTTTATAGCTGTCCTGTTTCAGTTCTCTTATTCTAATGTTTCTAAACAAGGTCAAATCCTTCTGGGCACAAGCTTGATCAAATTGCCTTGGCTAAATTGTGCACTAGAGAAAGAGATTTAGACTTGGTCATATGTAACGGATTAGATAATTGAAAAGCAGGATTACTGAGTAACGGTCATATTGGGATACATGAACTTGACTGGTCCCCTATTTCCTTTCTGATAGGTGGAGTGTGCTCTTTAAGCTTTGGCTATGCTAGTTTCATCTACAACAAAGACTAAACAACCAGCTAAATTAGCAAGCGATTCCTTCATCACTGAAGTGTACAATGTAATTCTGTGTACACTGGGTTTTCTCTAATCCTTTGATCACAAAAAGGAAAATATAGTGCTTTTACCAAGACACACAAAGCGAACCAAAAAGACAGAAATAGCTTCTGCTGTCAGAAATAATCAATGAGCACTGACCTTTGTGAATGGAACAAAGTAAAAAAAAAAGGCCAAGCTAATTATGAGCAAGCAGAAAGCAGTCATTAGTCACAGAAAATGTTACTGTTTGTAATGTTTTGCATGTCATATTGTAGAATAAAAATAAGCAAATCATACTGCAAGGTGTTTTCAGTGAGCTTTGTATAATTGTGGTGTACTTCCATGCTATTTTTGTGACTGTTTCCTCATGTTTAGGTTTATAGTTCAGTGACATGCTTGAACTATTGAATTTATTATTGAATTTATTTACTGAGACCCCAATATTCTCACTATGTTCACATGCAGGCCAGGAAACCAAATTTCTGGCTTACCCTGATTTTAACAGTATTTCTTTTCATAAATGCAGAACTTCATTTGGGAGGGTCATAATTTGAATCCCCCAAATTACATAAACACTTGGAGTAGCCTGGAGTACTCTAAGAAGCCCTGCTGCATGTATCACACAGTTGCACTTGGATCACACCACCAGAGGCATTCAACAGCACAGGGCAAGAAACAGCCATGCACAATATTAGACATGTGATGGTGTAGATTAGCGGCATGGCACAAGTTATGGCCCCTCCAGCACAGACTTATTTGTGTTTTTTCATTGTTTTGATCTGCAACAATAAAAGATAAAGTCCTTTGACTTCCTGCCTTTTGCAAGTATTTGGTTTTTTGATCTGTTGAGACAAGAATGGTTCTCTAGAGAAGTGATTCCCAATCATTTTTCTGGCCAACACTGGCCATTGACATGCGCTAGCTTAGCACCAGCAACCTCGCCAAATACAAGGACTGGATGGAATAAAAAAAATAAAAAAAACACACACACATCTTCAACACTCACGAGGAAATGAGGCCCTATGTCCAAAATTCTGAACTGTCCCTTTAAACATGTGCATGAAACAAAACACAACTCCAGGCATGTTTTTGATGAGGAAATTATAACATAGATCAGAAAATAAGGCTTTTTAAGGATGTAAATGTACAACAAACTAAAACATTGTATATTAAAACACTAATTACATTCCATGTGTCACTAGTTAGAGAACAAGACAATAGTGCATACTCAGACTTATTATCTGTGCATGTTAAAATAGTAACTGCTTCAGCTTCTCCGTGTGGGCTGTCAAGGGTTGTCTTTTCTTCCCTTGGCCATCCGCAAAATCCAGCCCTGACTCAAGCAGAATAATAAAATGAGCAGTATTTTAAAAATCGTACTTGTCCTATAACCCTTATCATTATCTGACTGCCCCTTTGCCTTTACTGTAAATGTAGTGTACATTTACAGTAATTTCTGGATGTAATCTGTTATGTAATCTGTTATTGTCAAATCATGTAAATCATTTTATAACAATGGCCATGGATATCCAAGCAATGTCAACAGGGTCTTTTTTCTGCTTTTGATAATATCCAGTATTTTCTTCATGGTTCATGGTGAATCAGAGGAGGTTGGATGCTACACAAGTGAAGAAGTTACCCCTGAGGTTCTGAACACTCTTATTTCTATAAACTAATTGCAACAGGAAATTCATTGCCATCATCTTGCTCCACTGGGATCCAACGTCCTAGAAAAACCCTATGATTTAAACATAGGACAATTTATCATAGAGTCGGATAGTCCTCCCTGCGGGTTTTCCAGATAGGGATGGCTGATGCAGTTAAGTATGCCATAAATTTACTTTTCATTTTAGTTACCCAAGCTTATCTTGAGAAAGGGATGGTGTGCTGATTGTAGAATATAACATTTCTGTATTAGGGTAATGGCAAAAATAAACCCTACCAGTTATAATTCAAGGGGTATAGCAGTACAGAATATACTATTTTTTCTGCTGTGACATCTTATTTCTATATCTCTATTGCTCCTATCCTACTGTCAGACTGAGGATCCCCGAAAATGCAGCAATGCAAGAAAATGGACAAGAACAAAAGCGAGGAAAGACAACAGGAATACATTCAACAGCAAGATTCACACGTCTCTAGATGAAATTCTGCCTACATCTGTCCAACAAATAAAACATCTTTTGATGCTTTTATATATATTTTTTTATATTTACAATTTTAAACTAATGACACATACTTATGTGAGCTGTCAACACTGAACTTAGGACAATGCTTGTTTACCCAAATAGAGGCGTATAATTGTTGACTGTTATAAAAGATTTACTGCCAGATCTCATGTTTACAAGTGATACCCAAACCATCTCTCATTGCCAAATGAGTCAGGGGGATAAAGACAGCAGGCTTGTTGATAATGACAGAGTGAATTTGTGAGGCAGTGCATTAACCTTTACTGAGACACTGAATAATGATGGATTTCTACTGACCCCTTTCCACTGGAGTACTGTATTCAGATGTAGCCTATTCACTTTAGTGGGCTCACTCTTGTTACTGTGGCAACCTGATGAGGTGAGAGCAGCTTTCATATGTCCAAAAAGACACTTCCTCTTCAAGCATGACCACATAAATGTTAATCAATGATTAATCTACTGACAAAATGTGGTAACAGCATCAATCAGACAATCATTGTTTACCTTACAAAACTATAACAGAATGGAACAAATTACCAACACATTTAAAACTTTGCAAAGACTTCAAAAAGTTTAGTGTAGAATTAAGAACATATTTTTAACAACGCATAAGTGCCACCATTAAGTGCCAACAGATGTAGACGTATAACTGACAACTTAATTATATTTGATTAAGGGCACAGAGGGAGTAGGGTGGGAAGAGGATAGATCTATTTAAAGGACCATCTTACACTACGTTCTGATCTTTGTTATAATGTTGTTTTCTCATCAAAAATACATGTGGAGTTGTATTTTCTTTCATTCACACAAACCCTACATGTTTAGGCTGTGTTCTTCACTCAAGCTAAAAACACTCTGTTCCACCTTGTGATGTCATGTGGTAATACAAGCTCCATTGTGTTTTTAAACTCCATACACTTTCACTAGAATCAGCTGAATCATTTCAGTCCTGGAATTGTGTACTTTTACTAAACATAAGGTAAAAAGCTTTTAACAGGAAAACTACCTTTTCATGACATCACAAAGTAGAACAGAGCACTTTAAGATTTGGAGATGTGGACAAAATTCAACCCTGGGTATGTATTTGAATTAATAATAACATCCTAACATGACTTAAAGCTCACAAAAGTCTATTTTGTGTAATATAGGACCTTTAATGCCATTGTCATTTTCTATCACTATTTGTATGCATTGTTTTATGCTATTTATGTATTCTGTGTTTGTATGTTTCAGGGGCTGCAGATGGAGAGTAGCTTCAGGAGTTATAATTTGGTACAAAGCATCTCTTCAATGTTTCTTTCGTTAATGCGCTTGTACATGCTCCCTGTAAAATAAACTAAATAAATCCACCGGCAAAATGTGGTAAGAGAGTGTAGTGTTGCAGTTAAAACATATATTCAGAACTTGAAACAGTTACAACAGAAAAAGAAACAATTTTGTGACTGAATTGGAGTGAAAAGAACCAGGAGTGCCAGGTGCAAAAACAGCTCTGAAATGTGATATGTTTACCTTTTGTTCCAGTAGAAGATAGATGCTAAGTAGATAATCGCTGAGGTAGTTTAGCACATACATACAACACTGACACTGCTTAGGGGAGGTGTCTGTTTGTAATAAGGTGTTAAAATGGTTAGCCTACCTGGTAAAATAAATAAATAAATCCAAGTAAATTTTCCACACCTTCTGCTCCGGGAAATACACAGCTAGATAAGAAAATAAGGTAATCCGTGTATCTTGTTTAAATAAATAAACCTGTTTATTTATGTTTAAGATTTGTTAGATTGTACTTGCTCATGTTGTAAAACCAAATTATGCAGTGACACAAAAAAATCCTTCTTTCCTCATAATGATCAATGTTCATTTTTAAACAAGGCACACTTAATAATTGTGTCAAGTTTACTTTTTTAGTTTAATGTAATTCCAAAATAAAAATAAAAACAATAGTAATAAAATGTCTTTCCCAAAAGTTTGAAACCTCATGTTTTTGCTAACAGAGGTGGATGTCTTGATTTAAAAAGACTCAAAGTTCATTTAATTGCATACTCCTACCTTTACAGTGCATGCACATACCAAGACATATTAAAGTGCATGCACATACCAAGGCATAATACATAGTAAAGCAACAAATGACCTATTCTTCAACACTATAAACCTAAATAAACATAATGTCACAAATCATATCCTGTGAATCATATTGAGGTCTCACATGATCAAACCTAAACCATTTTGTCAGTGCACCTGTGACCTATCTCTTCAAAGCAGAGCATTTCACAGAGGTTTTCAGCCCAATTCACAAAATCATCCAGGCAGAATGCAGCACGACAATGACCTATGGTGCAATGTGGGATAGAGTGGTTTGTTCTCTCTAGATAAATGTTGAATGAAAATGCCAGGATTCCAGTCTTGTTATCTTATCTTAAGGGGTAAAATGGCTTTCAAATAATTGAAAAATGGAATAAAAAACTGAATCAAAAGTGGAAAAAATATTAGAAAGTAAAGTTGGAACTTGTGGGTGCAGAAAGAATGTGATTGTAGAAGCACAATTTTACTTATTTTTTGTGCTCTTATGACATTTTCAGGCAGACTTTATATCCTGTTTCTCTCCTGTAGCCATCGATCAATGTCCAGGCTGCAGCTTCATATCTGTGAGCTGAGACTGCTCATGTGCAACCTGCGTATGAAGCAGAAGAGAGGAGAGGAGGGGCACTGTCCACATCTTATATTTATTAACAGTTTGTTAATAGGATCATTTAAAGTTATATTCATTCACTTTTAAATGTTAGTCGTTTAGAGTGAGTGAATTGTAGAGAATAGCACATATCTTCACAAATACCTTAATATATTTTCTCATTTCAATTAGCCCATGAAAGAGAAAGACAAACAAAAGAGAAACAGATAAATTAATTGATCAGGAGGTTGGCAGTTAAATCCCAGGTGTTGCTTACAGGCACTTCATCCACTTGTGAATATTTTACACTGATTGTGGTTAGGCCCTTGCCACCATTGATAAGAGCAAAAACAACAACAACAACAAAAAAAAACACCTATTTGCCAGTGTAAAAGCACTTCATAACACTAATGCATTATCATTATTCTGATTATTCTGGTTTATTCCTTCCTTTTTGTGGATGGTAACAGCCTTTCCCATCGGGGTGAGGAGGAACGAGAGAATCTATAGTAACAACGAGGAGCTTATTCAGACCCAAATTGACTATGAAACTATAAGTATAAGGAAAGCATCCTTTGATTTTTGTTTAATTGGGACCTCAAAGCAAGGTTAGTAAGAAATATCATTACCTTCGGTACACTTTTAAAGATATACTAATAGAATTTGGAGTACATGTCTTTTTGCAAAGAAACTGAGCAGAGAAAGTCCAGTGATGCAAGGAGGAGGTTTATTCCCATTTGAAATGAATGTGAAAGAATCTGTATGCCTTTGTGTCCGTCGTGCACAGAAGACTCATTACAGTGATGTACAAGACAAGAAGAAAATGAGTTTTTTTGATATTTCAGAAATATTTTGTAATATTTGAAAATGATTTTGAATATTAAAATAATACATTAACAAAAAAATTCAGTTCACAGAGTCCACTGAGTGCCCATCTCTTATTTTCAGCATATGTGTTTTTATGTGTCTTGCATCTTAAGCAGGTAACCAAGTCTTCTTAGAGAGGACCCACCATTCATCAGGAGATGCTGCCCTTCTGGTTAATGAAGTCAGGGAGGCTCAGAGCACAGAAGTCTTCTCCTCTCTCCAGGACGGACAAACTGGAAGAGCCAGGCCAAGCACTAGTTCACCTGAGTTCCACCTGCCCTCCACTCAGGCACACCAATGGAAACAGAGAGGGGACATTTAGGAACACTACTAATAATAATATTAACAGCACAATGCTTTCCAATAATAGGAATATGTGCATATAACTGTTATATGAGTTTTTAATCTGATTTTATATAGTGGAGCACCTCAGTGATCGGTAACGCTCCAGTTTGTCCTAACACATAACCTTAAACAACTTCTGTTAATGCTAATTCTCCAACAAAATGACATGATCTATTACATTTAAAGCACAGTTAACGCCCCCTCTCCTGATCTGAGGCACTACTTTGACGAATAGACACACCTACTCACTGATGGTAACCGTGTATGTGAGTGATGAGGCCATTTAAAAAAGACACATAGAGAATGAGAGAGATTGATAGGAAAACTGGGGCACAAAAAAGCAGGTGGTATAATGTTACATAGTTTTTGGCTCCATTTTGTCTGGGGTTATCTGAAAAGAAAATACAGCATGGCTATTTTAAACCTCTTATCGTGGGGTAACTGCAGGTGCGTCCAAACCCTGTAGCATGATGCAAGTATGTGTATGCATAATCACACAGAGAGCTATGTCATTTGTGTTTCAATGAACAAAAAGATAAGAGACACAGCAGCAGTCTTAATAATACAGCTAACATGGAGATTTATTAGGGTAGACTTGTGAGGTCACTAGACTATAACAGAAATGAGCTGTTAATCTGTGCCAATGGTCAACACACATTTTACACAGGTAATAGTTGAGGCATAGCTTTGACCACTGATCAAAAGAATTACATCATAATTACATACTCTCATATTACAAGGTGTAATAACAATAGAATTGAAGGAATGCTATCACTGATTGAGGTGTTTAACCCAAAAAGACAACGCTACAAAAAAAAAAAAAAAAAAAAAAGTGCCATATAGACATATAGACAGAATTTCGGAAAAGATTATATAGTGTTGGTTATGCAGGCCCATGTGTCCCTCAGATGCTGCTATACCCTGTCCCTTACCAAAGCCATGATAAATTCCAGTAGACCCAACTTGTGGAGGAGGAGGAGGCTGAGAAGATAAGTCACTATAGAGCAGGACAGACACACTGTTTCACTGAGTAACTCCCCTTTCACCATCCACCATGAAATACACACAAGTGCGGATTTGACTAGTGCCAGATTTTTCTCAGCGTCTCACCAGGCTGCTCAGAGAAAGGGAAGTTTCCTTCTCTGCTCTGAAGACCATTAGTCCATACCTACATGCCTACACTAGGGCCACCCATCAATCTGTCTGCTGGAGAGGGATGCAGACAATTCCACCTGAACATATTAGGATTCAGAAAGTATAACTCTTTTCTCTGTTCAGGTATTTATAGAGATTCTGAGTTACATAGACTATTACTCACTAAAGAGTGCAAAGAGCATCCTTTGTGGCTACACTGTACCCTCTACTCTTAGCAAGAAGTCCTTGGTTTGATTCCCGGGCTGGTTGGTGCCTTGTTTGTGGAGTGTGCATATTCTCCCCATATCCAGGTGGATTTTCCTCAGGGGACCTTGTCAATCTAAATTGCCCCTGACATATTGCCCCTTCCTCTGCGGCACTGAAGGATGGCAAATTTCCACACAAATACATCAACCTTACTGCTACACAAGAAAACAAGAAGTCCATTTTGGAGACTAAATGAAAAATGGGGGTCAGCCCTATGGTCCCACGGCACAATGGTCTCACGGCCCATTGGTCCCACGGCGTTAGGGTTAGGGTTGGGTTAGGGTTGGGTCAGGGTTAGTTGTGGAACATAGGGCCTGAATTAGATTTTTTTCTTAGAAATGTGGGAACATGGAACATTGGGAATATGCTGTGGGACCATTGGGCCTAAAAAAATTTTTTAAAGTCTTAATGATGTGGGACCAATGGGCTGTGGGACCAATGGGCCGTGGGACTATTGGGCTGTGGGATCATTGGGCCTTGGGAACATAGGTACGCTCCCATGCAAATGCATGATCTGTTTTTAGTCATTTTTCTCCAAGACTTATACTTTTTTCAACTTAAGGACATTTGACCTCACAAGTTGTAATTAAATTTAAATCCACTGAAATAACTTTAAAAAAAGTGCAGAAAAGTGGGGTGGGACTAGAGGTCTTTCATAATAAGACGAAAAAGTTTTAAAGTCAAACTGTGAGTGGGCTCATTAAGTGTAGAGGACAAACCCGTCTTTAAAACGCTGTGCACTGAGCTGAATCTGCTTTCAGTAGCCTACATGACTCTCCTTTGGTCGTTATGAAGTTTTTTGCTTTCTAAAGTTTGTGTATGGTCAAACTTTGAACATTGAGCTAATTTGAATATATTTAGCTCACTTACCTACATTATCAGACACTCGGCATTGGGAGCATATTTCCCCGTCACATGTGGTAGACCTATTAATCATATTTGACCACTGAGTGCATAAGTCAAACAAAGATTACATTTAAAGAAAGAAAATTGGTTTAATAAGGGCAACGGGCCGGAGTATGTCTAGTTTCATAGGTAAATAGAGCCATCGTGTGGTTGTTTTTTACAATTACAACACCATGGGTCAGCCACGGAACTATTGTACAGCCTTTTGTTTGTAGTCGGAATGGGTACAAGGCAGCACCATCTCACAAAATTGTGGACGAAATGAGAGGCTGTTTTGATTAACTCAACAAATAAAGACGCTTTCAGACAAAGCTCAGCAGTTCGCTGCATTTGCGTCTTTTGCGCGCATCTTCTGAAGTTAAGGGAATGCGGAATATTCACGTGTGCAACAAACAGTGAGTGTGAAGTTTCTATCCACAATGAACAAATGTCTCGCCCTTGGGGTTTATTTGATGTTTGTGTGTTTCGCTGCAGGTGAGACATCATGAACAAAGAGACCAGACTGAAGGCATCAGTGAACCAGAAGCTGACAGAGATGGGCGAACGAGAGAGGTGAGATGTAATGGCTTTAATAATTATTGAACAGCTCAATGTACCACAAATAGTGTTCTTAAGCCTAAGCATTGAAACTAATACTGCTTCTAAATTAAATGTTATTAATATTTTTATACTGTACATATATTTACTGTACAAATTAATGTAAATAATTTCAATAAAGGCTAAAGGAGCTTCTGAGAGCCAAACTCACAGAGTGCGGATGGAAAGATCAGATGAAGGCCCATTGCAAAGGTATGAAGTAACTTCTTGACTTGACCTTGTGGTGTCTGCAGCCTAATTGTGTTAGTACAGTATACTCTTAACCTTGTTTACTTTAATGTTCTGCAGCATTTACATTAAATCAGAATTAGTTAACTATGAATTTGAAAATATATTCCTTGTATTATTTTGTTGTCCTGTATTGTCTCTGTTTTAATTAAAAGTCAATTCATGTTTTACTTTGCAGATGTTATAAAAGAGAAGGGCCTGGAGCATGTGACTGTGGAGGACTTGGTGGCAGAGATTACTCCTAAAGGAAGAGGTAACCGTTGAGTTTTCCAAAAGTATGTGTAGCAGACTTTGAATACTTGAACCGTTGGTTTCCCTCTTTTGCAGCGATGGTACCTGACAGTGTCAAGAAAGAGCTTCTGCACAGAATCAGAGCCTTTCTCTCTCAGCATGCCTCATAAGATACACTATTTTTAGTGATTTGTTTTTACTTGATTATTTTTCTACTTGTCAAGCAGTATGCTTTATACATTTTTATATGACTTTAGATTATTATCAATGCAGTTGACTCATTTATTAGTACATCCAAAAGAAACCCTTAAGAATAATAAAATTGACTGTTTAAGCCTATAGATGCAATAGAGAAAAGTGGCCTTCTTGTTGAGATAGTTATATGATACTAATGAGAACTTCTGTTGTTGAGATAATAAAAATACTTTCACAAAAAGCTGCACACAGAACATGTTTTCATTTTAGCCCCACCTGGGTATTCTGAGACCAATATTAATGTAACTAACTGCTATGTCACAATGCTAATGCTCATCATCATATAGCTCATCATTCCATAATTTACAGGAGATCGGCTGCTTATAAAGACATTTTTAGCTCTGTTTGTTGTTACAGCAGCTGTTCAAGCTATTGATAAGTTAGTTATTGATGCAATAGATTTAAATATGGATAATGATTTCTTGCTTTGTAACCTTTTCACTCACACAAAAGGCCCACCATAAAACGGTATAATGCCCAGACAAATCTGCATAAAATGAGGCTGCACAGAGCAAACCATTGATATTAGATTCATTCATTCTTTTTGTTAAGTTTCAGTATTTTGGACATAAAAATCTGTCCATATACCAGTGGGTCTGTCAGTGTGCTTAGATCTTCACTTCTTTTGGATCACTGTCATAGCACCTGTGTCAATAAGAGACACAGCCAAATGCGAGGTCACTGTAGTTTGGCTTCCATTTGTGCTCTTCAGTCATTTTTAGTAGCAAACTAAAATGACACTGCTCATAAACATCTGGACAACAGTGGGAATATGCTACCATAGCACAGTGTGAATAAGCAGGCACCTGTTTCCAGTGATAACAGCTGTACAAGTGAATTACTGAAGGTGAAGACCTGGACCTGATGCAGAGCAGTGTAAATCTCTATGTTTACAACAGCCAATGATGATGTTTCAGATTTATTAAGACATCTTCTAGGCTTTTCTGTCTCATATATCATTGCCTATATTTCTTATGTTTTAATAAAGGAAAGGGCAGAAACTTGCATAAGCACAATGGGGTTAAAAAATTCCCAAGATGTGTTGTATTTGGTCCAACATGTGTGAAAGCCATGTCCTATCAATTACCTCTAGGTGAATTTATCATAAAACACTAACAACAGTGCTCAAATTTGTAAAATGTTAAGTTTCTTAAATTTGGTATAAAAGTAAGAAATTAAGAGTTAATAAATTTTACTGTTAACAAAACATTTTAAGCCAGTTAAAATATACTGTTTATTTTACCAAACACAAATATAATGGCCAGGGGCCTGTTTCAGCGCTGACATACAGTTGATTTAAACCTAAAAGAACACTCTCGGATCTGAATCCTCACTATCTAAACCCCAGGACCTGCAGAAAGTCATTCATCAGTGCTAGTGCAGCCTCTGCAGCTCAGTGAGGGAATTCTGGAGGTTCTGAGCTTTCACATGGTGTATGGCCTGTCCATATACTGACAATGAGAAAAACGTATCTATCCTGCTGGTCAGGACTCTCACCTTTTTTTACTGTAAGAACGCAGGCTACATATAGTGCCTTTAAATTAACTTGTGAGGTGAAATAACCAATTTGTGCAAAAAAAAAAAAAAAAAAATAGAAAATAGGGATGTCTGCTTGTTTATGTGTGCCAGCTCAAGTACCACTGTACATTGTGACAAAGCTCTTACAACAATTGTTTAAAAAGAATGAATGCAAAAGTATACATCATTATTACCCACCTCTGTCCATGCCGAGTCTCCTGGGGACGCTTTGCTCCACTCTAATGAAGCCGGCGACCACATCTCATTGTTGTTATTGGCATCAGACTCCTTGCAGGTTTTTCACTTTCTGTCTCTCAGTAGCGCCATGCAAATAAAATATAAGGAAATACATCATCCCTTTTTCAGTGTGACAGCCAAGACTCGCTCTGCCAAAGTTAACACAGCACAATCTCCAGTAATGATCAGCAATGAATATAAAGTTTCATAGAGCATGACTTCACATAATTCTTTGTTATTATAATTCTTATAAATCTTGGTGCATCCTGTGCTGCTTTAAAGGGCTCAGATTATGCTAGATTCATTGAGGTAATTTTAGTCCTGGAAATGCCAATCTCTACTGAACTAAAGGTAAAAGGTAGCTGTTGAAAACTAACATTAAATGACATCACAAGGTGGAACAAGGTGGAGTATTTTGACTTTTGGAGATGCAGACAGACTATTAATAAAGGATTACTCAAACATGAATGAAAACACAACAAGGTAGCAAGATTATAACATGAGTTAAATCTCACAAGTCAATTTTGCGTAATATAGTACCTTTAAAGAACAATTCTATTTTATAAGCTATTTTGCAGGAGTACATTAATTAGGAGGGGATTAACTGCTAGTCATAAATGGTGGAATTATAACAGTATGTAATAGTTGTTGCTAAGTGGACAATGTCAGTTTTTTTTTTTCATTGAGTAAAACAACATTACATCATTATCCAATTGATGAGAATGAATTTGCATCTGTAAATGTGTCACTGCTCTACCTACAGCACAGTGCACACAGATGGGGAGATGGGGAGTCTTTGTATGTTGACAGGGGAACATAATCTGCTCATTGTTTACCCTGTTCCTGATGTAGGGGCCACGTACTGCCTGTCCACTCTTTAACCTTTCATTTGCTGCTGCAGTGTTTGAAGTTTGTGCATACTTCTGCTGACTGCACCAGCTTTACTCTAACCTCCCTCTCTCCTGTTTGCTGCTCTGTACCATAGGGAAAGTGCAACTGGATAGGCCATGTTTCCAAAGTTGGGGGCTCTCTTATGCCTCTGATAGAAAACACAAGTGTGGGGAAGAGGGGAGATCCACAGAGAGGCCCCAGCTCTGCTCCAGACAACACTGCAGGGGATTAGAGCACACCCTGGCAGCAGAATGTTTTCACTTAAGAATTTCAGTAATCACTTTTAGGAGTGTAATATATAGCTGACCCTCGGCAGCGCCACACGACCCCCGCTCCCCCAGCCATTTGATCAAAGGAAGCGGCAGTGGCTGTGTAAACAGGCACTATCAGTGGACTCCAATAGATTTACAGCCTGCTTCTTCTCTCTTGTCTCCCTAGAGTTATGCACCGACACACACACAAATGCAGTTTCAACTTACAGGGCCTGTTTTTCTTGCTGTACTAATTTACAGGCTAGATCACGATTTGAGGGAAAGACTGGGGACACTTATTATGGGGATGGGAGATGTGTTCTTCTGCAGTGCCGAGCCAACCACAGGCGTTTTCATCATGGGAAAAGCCCTGTAGGTGCTCTCCTCTCTCAGCTGGAGCGCCCCAAACTCAGTGGTCTGTGCTCCACAACAATAATAGCCTCCAGAGCCGGACAGAAGACAGCCCACTGGTGTCTGCATACTGCCCACGCTCTCAGAATGCCTCCACAAAGAGAGGATGTCTGTTACATAGCAGCTACTCTTAATTTGATGTGGGTCCAAAAAGTGTCACTGTAGTTAAACATATTGTTATACTCAGAGCACAGAATCCATTCCTGTGAGACAGCTGTATGAAGTTAGATCAGTATAACTCTTTAATTAATTCAAGACAGTATTAAACAAGGTTGGCAAAGTTTATTTAGATTAGACACGTTGAATCCTAAAATTGTGGTGAAGAGTAAGGAGAGACATTTTGGAAATTGTTAGAGCCATTAATCAGTCTGAGGTTGGAGTAGAGCCTAGCATAATTACTACATCCGTGACCCCTTATTATTGTGCTGCACAATGTTGGTATTTCTATTTATTGTTTATTAGAGAGAGTTCTCTCAAGACTGGATGATTTTATTTTATTTCTTTGCCAAATTTCACGGAGAGGTTGATTGCAGAGTATTAATTTTACAGAACAGAGAGTTGAAACTTGTTTTGATGAATTCATCTGTTGTTATTCGTAGACATAAAGTTATTTGAGTGGAAGAAGCCAAGTTTTAATCATGTAGAATTTCAAAACTGCATGCACTCACATTAGCCACTGGAGGGCGTCAAAGAACTGAGGATGAGGAGCCGTGATCTAGAAGCGCCCACTTGTCGCAGAGGTCATGTCAACCACAGACTGATGAATCACTCCTGATAAATATTATATTTGAAAACATTACAGTTCCCAGGGTCATCACAGGAATAAAATGTGAACATGTCTTTGGCTGGCATGTCAGGAAGTGTTTATGTAACCCAGCTGATGACAATGCGCACCATGTCGTTAAATGACCGCAGGAAGTCCCGGGCTTTTATGAGGTTCTTAGACAAGCTCGGAGGGAAAGAAGAAAAATGTTTCCTGATTTGAGCACGTGAGAGCGGCGCACCACATGTTCGGCTTGTCCCAGAAACAACAGGGCGAGACCCAAACAGGACCTATGAGAAAGTGGGGCTCTAAAAAGCAGACTTATATTCCCTTTCATCTCAGCGGGTCACTGCAGGTCAGCGAGTCCTGTAGATTTATCTTGGCTATATGTTACAGCAGAATTGGGTGGTCACTTTAATTTGGGAATGGTTCCTCACTCCTCTGGTCATTATGAAGGCCTTACATTTATTAAGAAAGGAGAGGTGCAGGTGAACGCATGCTTTCTGACGAAATCATGCAATCCTACATCGGCTGATAAAAGTGCTTTGTGTTGAGATCAAAGATATGTTTGATGCATGTGTTCATTTCATATGGTTACCACAATACATCTGGTGATTTTGACTCTAAGTGCAGCTGATTCAGTTACAGTAAGAAATAATAACTTCTCGCACTCTCTGCTGGCAAGAAGTCCACTCAGCCTGTAATAGTGCAACTCCTTATTAACTGGAGCTGGAGCCCGTTCCATTAACATATGGTCAACACTTGCTTCAGGAGAGAGGAACTCTGCTGACCCTCCTGATTATTGCTCTACTAAATATGCAGGAGATTGTGTGGCGCGTTGGGTGGGTGAACAAATGGCTAAAACTTTTAAGATGATTAACAACATGTCTGCTCCAATTAGCCTCACCTTCATGGAGGTTCATGGACCAACATGTCTAATAGCTACACTATTCAGTTTTTTGTACTCTGCTTGATAGACATTGTGATATAGAATGGGCGGTGTGCCACTGTGTGTGGATCAGCTGAGCCTCATGTGGCTGGCCTGGCCTTGCTCTCTGCGACCCAGCCAGGCTCAGCCACCAGCTGCCTAGCACCCACTACACATTCTTGCTTTATTCCCATGCTCGCGGTGCCTCCCTCACTGCAGCGCTCAGGACCAAATTTATACCAGCTGCCACATCATTAGGTGAATGGAATCCATGCACACTTTATTAAAGCTTAAAGGTCGAAGATGTTACTCATAACTTGTGTGGTGAAGTTCTTGCGTACATAGTTCTAGCCTCCACATATAAAACTATATCCAATTGTCTATTGAATAATCATTGAGTTTCACAAACATCTGTGGGTGCAAACAAAGGATCACTGAAATAAAAAAGAATCAGCACCAATCAATGAGTATATATTTCAAGGTCTTGCGATAGAATGAGGCCAAGTGGAATAAGTGTAAGCCCCATACAGTGCAGTGCGGGGACATTCAATAAGTTAATACTGATAATAATAACAAGATGCACTTGTGTCATTTCTCTTTGTCACAGGTACAAATTGATCCTTCAAACAAAAATTCAACACAAATTTCAAGATTTCTTAAATAAATAGTCTGACAGTGTCACTGTAACCAACTGGGAAGCCAAATTATCTACATGAAAATATCTCCAAATTCGGCCCATGCACCAGCCCTGACCCAGTTATTGTAACAAATGACTTAACAATGCAGTTATTCACTTCTGTTTGCATTAAAAGCTAAACTCCTGCTGTAACACACTTTTGGCCTACAACGTGCTTTATAAATCAAATTTATTTTTTTACCATCATCATGGACACATGAGCTCACCCTAAGGACCCATCCTCCAGAGACGCAAGCTCTGATATTTTCAAATCAAGACACAGCACATGCACCAAAGAGCGCTCTACTAACTATCAAGACACCACGCAGCCAGACGCACACACCCTTCCCTCCAGACCGCAGTCACTACATTCAGAGCACAGCTGTCAAAACGAAGCCTCATCCAACTCCTCTATAGTGAGGTGGCAGGGAGCAAGAGGACAAGGAGAGGAAATGTAGAGCTTGTCATGAGCAGCACCTCTGGACGATAGATTTGAGGTTAACACAATCAGGGTGGAGCACTACTAAAACCTCCCCCGCCTCCTGCCTCCTCTTGCACCACTACCTAACTACAAACTTCAGGCGAGGTGCACTGTTGTCCCCCATCAACCCTTAACCAGAAAGTCTCAGGCTTCACATGTGAGTGCAATACATCCAAGAGGAACAATAACATTGAAATCCTCCAAATCAGGTCGCGTCAAATTAAGAAAGGTATTTCAGGAGCCCACCCAGGTCTGCATGAGGGGTCAGGAGCGAGCCAATCCAGGCCTCATTTGCATGTCAAAATATACTCAAAGATTCAGATGTCATGTACGTGAAGGGAAACAGTTGACAGTGGTTGATAGTTGAGAAGATGCTTTATGTCTGGGTGACGTCTAGAGTGGACATGGGTGAAAGAACCTGTTGGCAGACACAAGACATGGAACTCCATGCCAAATACTAGGTAATGTGAGGACATAGAGCAATGCAGTTTTTGTCCATTCTGGTTGACAAATTAAAAAGAGGAGACAAATTACTGTATCCATTTGGATTGTGTAGAACTCAGACAACGCCGTTATCTCACGTTACGTGTTGTTGAATAAATTATAGTAGTGAGAGAGTTGAAGAGAAGAGATATAATGCTTGTATTCTAATGCAGAAGTTTATTTACCACCACTATGGGACCTAGAACCAAGAAGCATAAACCTTTAAGATGCCGTGATAGTATTGTCCATTTCAGTCTAGTCCAGTCCAGTGGAGATGCTTCAGTTGTAAGGAGCATTATTCCTTTGGTGAAGTAGGCTAAGATAAGCTGGCAGTGAGGGCAGTGAGGGTACAGCACAGCAGTGCAATTTCTCTACACGAGATAAAGGACTCCCATGAGTTTGACCATTACTGTCCACACTGTTCCGTTTTGGTGTTACCTTCATTGAATTTGCTTACAGATTTAATTTCTTTTGCCTCAAATTTCAGTTTCAATGTTTCTTCATGCTTTGGACTGGCAAGAGCACATTGACATGTGTTGAGTTCCATGTATATTGTAGATCCAAATTATTTTTAAATTGGGGCAAAATGACAGATTTTGACCTGTACTATAAATGGGCGTAGATGTTTGCAAACACATTGTTTGGCAATAAAAACAGAGGCCACCTGTATGAGTTGTTTGAGAGCAGATAGCCCAAAGATGACACTGTTCAGAGCTGATAACATTTGAACCTCACATGAAATCTCCAAACAATCACTTGGCAATTCCATCCAGCAGACATTCCTGGGAAGTGGAGGCACTGGAGATTTATGGCCAGGATGTGACTGTAGTGAGAGTGTGAAGGCTATGGGTCAGTGAAGGCGCTGGACTGGCAGGTCAGGGAGAGAGATAGCAGTCTGGGATCTATTCAGGAAACTCCCATGGGGGCCGTTGACTAGAAGGAGGTGGTAAATCCTACTCCCAAGCATTTTGTTTTGCTGATATTGTGTGGATTTGAGAAATACGTAGTCAGTGTGATTGTATTTGCAAGGGAGCTTAGTGTCTTTTATGTTCTCCTTAAATTGCAATTATTGTGAAAGCATTAAAGAGACACATGTAAACTGGACATTTTTGTGCTTTTACCTATGTTTTATCAATGTTCTCTTATTATTAGTTTAATAAATAATAATTGTGCAATCCTGCTTTGTAATGTATTCAAGGCAAGAGTGCTAAGCAAATTTCTGTTTTCACATACACCCTATCTCCGCCCCCTGCACTTCACTTGTTGGGATTATTCCAAAAAGTTTGACTCTACATACATATAGGTCATACATACAGGGTTCAAACAAGTCATGTAGTGTTTCTGAACAATAAAAACAAGCAAATGAACTACTACATATTACAATACAAATCCCAGAACCGAAAGATTGGTCTAACTTGGATTCCCAGGCATGTCACTGAGGGTTTGCAGCTTCCTCTCATCGTCCTAAAGCATGCGAGACATCTAAATTGCCCCATAGTAAATAGATGTGAAAGCGAATTGTTGTCTAAGTCAGTGCAGAGTAAATGCCTATTATCCACAATGAACCCCACCTCAGGCCCATAGTTAGGACAGGATGAGAATAAATGGAAGAGGATTAGTAAAACAAGACAGCTTAAGTATGTACAAAATGCCAAGCTCTTCTCAGGTGCACGGAAATAATGTTGTTTCTCAATTTCTAGATCTGGACTGAAACCTGCCCCTTCCCTGCTCAGTTGTAAGTGGCTGCGGTGCACATAGGAACCCACTGAGACCATAGAAATATACACAGTGGTTTAGTGTTGGTCCCGGGCCAAGACAAATGACTGCTCCAGGTAAAAACAAACTATTGGCTCTACATTCCCCTTTTTTCCATTTGCAAATCTTTGTGTGCACATGACTGTATGTTGCAATGGTCTTACACATATGTTCCAATGTACCATACTGTAGACTTGTGATGAATTTATACCTTACTCCAATAATTAACATGATTGTAACCATTGATTGACTGACCAAATAATCATAATTGTATTTTGATATTCACTATCATCGTTATTGTTACGTGTGCCAAAATACATTTTATAATGAAAACGGTGGCAATATTAAATGCAAATGTAAAAAAAATATATATATAATTTTAATCAATAATACACTTTATTCATAAATATTTTCGAATTAGAAGATCTCCACATTTCCAAATACACTGAATCTATTAGCCTACTAATAATAATGTAGTTGCAGCCCTAATTAACCATTATTTATAGTTCCCCGCCTGAGGCCCTCACAAGTACAGCTGTAGTCTTCTTTACATGTAGCTGTTACTTTTGTTGATGTTTTGACAGATCGCTTATCATGTCAGGAGCTCTGTAATCACCTGTGTTTTACCCGAGGGAGAGGGGAAAGCCTGCTGAGCCTCCAGAATGAACCTCAATTAAGAGCACAATGTCTTCAGTCACACTGTTAAGTCTATCTGAATGCAGAAGGCCTGGAGGAGTGTGGCTAAAGATCTGTGAGTCCTGCTGCTGAGACCCACCCACCCCCAATGGCTCCTCACAGGACCACCAACCGGGAGCCACTTTATTAACATGAGCAATGAGGGATCAGCTGAGGTCAGAACAAAGCCTCAAATCCTTCTGCTAAACAAGGCAACAAGGCTATCTGCTACTGTAAATATAACAGTAAAAACAGTTTTGTTTGTAGTCAATAGTACTTACAGGAGATAACATTGCTTTTCCGTCAAGCTGCTGTTTTTTTTTTTTGCTTAACTTGGTTTAAATAGGTATTATAAATTGTTTATTGAAAGTCGTCAAAAGTGTATTTCTTTTGTAAATTAATATCAATTAGACCCTAATTTTATTTGTAAAGTTTTTGTAACTGAGGCAACGCCCCTCCACTTTTCTCTCCACTTCTCTCTCCACTTCTCTCTCCACTTCTCTCTCCACTTCTCTCTCCACTTCTCTCTCTCTGCTTCTCTTTCTCTACTTCTTTCTCTCTGCTTCTCTCGCTCTGCTTCTCTTTCACTACTTCTTTCTCTGCTTCTCTCTGCTTCTCTCTCTCTCTGCTTCTCTCTCTGCTTCTCTCGCTCTGCTTCTCTTTCACTACTTCTCTCTCTGCTTCTCTCGCTCGGCTTCTCTTTTGCTATTTCTTTCTCTGCTTCTCTCTCTGCTTCCCTCTCTCTGCTTCTCTCTCTCTGCTCTTTGAGAGGTCTCATAATGGGACAGAAGCTGATGTCATTGCATGTTTACTAATCTTGCTGTATATTTTGTGATTTCAGCTTTCCTTATTACAAAACCCGCAAAGCATTTTCCAGAGTGGCCAGTCATTGCAGCCTGGGTCAAAGTTCCGTTCACTATAAGTTAATAGTCACGTTTGTATTATGAAAATGGTCCCTTTGCACTGTCTAATAGTTTGTGCCTGTTTATGTCCGATCTTCTGACTAGATGCACCCAGGCCATGCATAAACTCCATTCACTCTTATTGACCAAATGTGCAGTGAAAATATAAGATCAACAAACACGATCCTCTCCGTAATTTTATGCTGTACCACAAGATCCAACTAACACTTTGTCATTCATGGGTGATTTAAATGTTATTGTGGTCCAATTTCTCAATGATGTAGTGAATTTTGTAAACAAAAATGCTTTCTTGTAAGTTAAGAAATTGTCATACTGTACAGCTAAATGAGCTAGAATGACTGTAGTTACATTGTTGAAATCCCATTCACATGCAGGTTTTAGGTCCATGACTCACTTAAACATTCTTCTCTTGCCCTGATGCCTCATTTTGTTTGCTGAGTGCAAAGTGGAAATGAACATAAACAGAGATTTTATACATTTGCTTAAATGGGTTGATAAAATCAGCGGCCATCTTGGGTACACAATTTAGATTAGTAACGGGCCCCCACTCTGCTCAGCTTTGCTTTGGCAACCGCGTTTCTCCTTGGAGAGGAATGAATGTGCAAATGTGCTACAGGTGGGATTCATTAAAAAGAGACCTGGCACATTGGTACTCGCTCTGCACAATTACCATGTTGCAATAGCAAAAAGCAGGCTAACGCTAACCTCACATTCTGTCAATGAGCATATACTCTGCACTGAAAAAAGGAAAAGACAACACTTTACATCAGCATATGCGTGCACAGCTGAAATATACTGTACAGTGTAGATTTGAATGCTCCCTGGAGGCCTATTTAAAAGTAAATAAATTAGCAGAACTGCTTGTGTGTGCGCGGTTTCACAGAGGATGAAGAAAGTTAAAGTTCAAATTTCACAAGATTTTTTTATTAGTATTCAGTCTCCACTTCCCTCACCTTGCAGATAAAACTTTGCACAGTCAAATCAACACGCTTTCCATTAAAACCAAGCTTAAACAAACTCTCCCATACCTCACATTGTCTGAAATCCATACGTCTTTTTGGGCAGCCCCATCACGTAAACTTTGGTGTTAATTTCACTGAATAATGCATGGAGTGTTGTTGCAGTTTGCGGCACTGTGGTCACATCAGAGAACATTCTTAAACTTTATAACTTCCTCCTGCTTCCCTTTCCATGCTGCCATTATAGACCATTAAAGAAGTGCACAGATACTGAATATGGAAGAGCCAAGTGCAAACTAGAGGTGTAACGTGACTAGATCCTAATGACCACTGACTATTACAATGTGAGGAATTCGTTTGCAGTGTTGGAAGCAATAAGGTTTGGTCCTACTGCACTAATGGGAGCTGGCTTGCATTGGCCGGTTGTGCACTTTTTGATTTGATCTGAGGCAGGTTTGGAGCATTTCTCGTGTAAACTATGAGAATGAGTGCTGTTTTCTGTCACTGCTCAAATCGATCCAGGTGTTAAACATGTGTAAGACATAAACATGGAGGTTAATTAGTCTTACATAGCATAAATACTACAATGAATAGGATTGATTTTATTTTAGATGAAGTAAATATTTTTACTGCTGCTAAACAATCACACATTGTAACATTATATTAAGCGATAATGTATGTTCATTAATCTGGAAACAATTGATATAATAGAAATTAATACAAATTAAGATGCAATCAAAATGAAAGTTGCGTTGTCAAAATACCTTTTCATTTTTGACTATATAAATATTTAAGACCCACATTCATATAAGTAAAAGGACACACTATGTAAAATATGGCACCAGCATTCAGTCAATACATAACCCTTAATTGCACTAATTAACATTAATGAATCAAAATAGAGTTTTGTGCATGAAGCCATAGAGATAGTAGAAGACATACTCTGTCCAAAACCCCTCAGGTCACTTTTATTCATATTATTTTCAACTAAAAATCAAACAGTGAATGAACACACACCCCAGTGTTGTTGCAGCTGTGTAGATGGCCTGCCATTTCCACAGTTTTTAAACTGACAAAGACACTAGTGAAATTTCACAAACCCACAGATTTAAACCTTCATTGCTGAGTCTCAGTCATAGCAGTCCTCCATTCACACCTATGGAACAAAGCATTCAAGTGACCCGCTTCCAAAGTCCACAGTCAATAATTATTTCCAGTTACAATTAGAAAAAAAAGTTTCTGTGGCAGCAAACGAGATCAGCAAATGTCCTTCCCTTGGTTTCCTACCTCTGACAGTGCTTGTATAAATACCCTCCACCTGGTCATGAGAGCGCCTTTAGGGGAGCTATCAAAGCATTCATAAAATCAAGATGTATATGACATGCACTGGATTTCCCCTCGTGCAGCAAATGGCAGGCCCACTCTGGAGGGCCGGGACTGGGGTAAGGTTTCCTCACTTCTCCTCTCTGACTAGCGCCTGACGCCTGATTGACTCTGATGGGCTTTTTTATGCCCTGCACGTGTTGTTCCGCCACACAATCTTCACTCCTGTCTCAGCGTGCGGTTTACAGTCTGGCCTATGCTGCTGCTGCTTTCCATAATGTCAGTTCAATACGTCAAAAATGACCCGAACAAGCGTCTATTTTGTGAATGATTCTCTCATCACCACAATGTAGTTTTTGAACCAGGGTTCATTTACCAATTATAACCCATGCCATTATTTGTCTAACCTAAAAAGAAATAATTTTAAAGTAAACATCCTGACAGTCAATACATGGAGTTGCAGAATTTTAAAGGTATACTATGTAACTTTCTGGTGGTGGGTCCCACACTTGTCTCCATGTTTTTGCATCGCCTGAAATGTTCCACAGTATGGCATTAAACTTACTTATCTTAGGGAATCTGTTTGCCTGGAATTCAGAATCAATACTTACGAATCTGGTCACCAGTGAATCTTCCTGTTTTCAAATGGGTGTGACTGACAGATGGCTTAGTTAATCAGAGACACGCATGGTCCATCAATATTAAAACAAATATGGCTGCTTAAGAAAGGGATAAAAATATCACATTCTGCATTTCTGCAGAATAAATGAATGAAACACTAAACTCTTTTTTTTTGTAAATGGCAGGTAACCTTTGAGCATCACTGAAAAATAACAAATCCGATTGCACAATCATGTTTGGTCAGGTTTGAGACAGGGTGGAGGGTGTGGGCCCCAGAAATATATCACTCTGTATGAAAGAAATACAGTGTAATATCATTCTGGATTTACTAGGTAGTGTAAGTGCACAACAGACTTGCTGGCATCTACCCCAGGGCAGCTGTGGCCACTGCAGTAGCCACTGCACCATCAAGTGTGGAGTGTATGAATAATGAAATGTAAAGCACTTTGGGTGTCTTGAAAGGTGCTATATAAATCCAGTGCATTATTATTAAAATAGCAGCTTTCATAAAATTTCTTTGATTATTTTGAATTGAAATGGAAAATAAAAGGTCTGGCCTGACATGCCTGAATACAAGATCTGCATTTTCCCTCATGTCTACTTTATTAAATAGAATGTGCTATGCTCCCTCACCTGTAGGGGTCAGTGTAAGTTTTGCACAGCCTGCCCTGGCAACTGAATTACCTAAGGCAGAGGTGAGGGCAAGAGGCCTGTGGAGATGCCTACATACTTTCCATTCTTTAATGAAGTTTTTTTTTCGATGACTCTTGCACTGCTGCACTTACAGCTCCACATGCACATGCACTTTCAACCTATAATGCAAACTATATAAAAGCCTATGAAGTATTTCCAAGAGCTAAAACAGCCTCATACAGAAATGTCTGATGTGGGACTTAATATAAACATATTATTCCAGTGAAAGCAGGTGGCCAAGGGTGCTTTTTGTGAACAAACTTACTGAAATATTAAATACTGGCAGCAACAATATTACAAAAGACCAAAGTAATTGCTTAAAATGTATATATGATGGTGTGCAGAGGGTGAGGTTGGATTATGAAAATATTTCAAGAAACACATTCTATCTCCTGTGTTCCACTTGTTCAATGCAGAATTGAAAAAGAAAAAGAGAGTTTTAGCCTCATTTCAACACACTTGATAAAATATGCCAAATAGTGTGTAAATCTGTGCACCTGACAATAGTTCTGCCCAGAAACAAATGAAGTAGCTGTTTAGAACACTTTCCATGTCATTGTGAAACTCATAATTGCATATTTTCTCTTTTAAGGTCTGTGACTTACAGCCATCAGGAGAGCAGTCAGTGAACCACAGGGGCCCACAAATTCAAGAATCCTACAGAACAATTGGCCCTCCACCCAACTCCAAGATGTCCAACGACTTGTGCGGTTGCTGCACTGGACCAACTAAGGTACTGTATGATTATCATTATAGAGTGTTACATAAAGCAGAGCAAAACATCCCAGCAATCTTCCAAATACCTCCAGGCAAAAAATTTTGGGAGACAAAGGCAAAAATACATGGATGAATAACATATTTCTGTGCAGACTGCTGTCTTAAATGACCAGTTTTGTCAGAAATTAAACAAGAAAAAGCATTTGAAAACATAAAGATGGAGCTTAACTTTATTTGAAATACTCTAACCAGCCAGAAGTTCAGTTTGGTCCCTTTTACTGGGATGGTTTTGATCAAAATGAGTCTGTGCTGCCAAGCTGGTTGTTGCTTTGCTGTTTTTGGCCTGCACTCTCCTAACCATCCTGTCAACACTTCCACCAACTTCCTCTTTCAATAATACTCTAGTTATGGCCTTTATTAATTGACGTAAACTGACAGATGAAACATAAATTTCAACTTAGTTGTTATATTCTTCATTATTTGAATTTGATGAACAACAGTCCACCAAGTAAGTAAGCTATATTTGTGTGTCCAAAAATGGCACTTGGTCATATTACTCAAGTCCAGTGTAGGCTGGAATCCAAATGACCCCTTTTATCCAGTTTTTACCTTTGGAAAAACCAAGCTGCCAGTTTCCACTATGTTTATATGATCCAATATTGTATAACCTCACCTAACAAACCAATTAAAGAAAGTCAACCTTTTCTCTGTTGTCAGTGGCTGGAGGATTTGTACAAACTAGTGGAACTGTTTTGAAAGAAATAGATACATTTAATTTCTTCATTACAGTTGTATTTAATGCAGCAAAACAGTTGCTGTGAGGGTCTTGTGTCTCCATAGACTTGACTTTTAACTTTTCTCTTGTGGGAGAATGTATATAAATGAGTGATGAAATTAATGAGACAAATTTAAAAGCTCATTGGTAGATATGATAATCACTTCTCAGCCTTTGAAGTCAAATAATTTCAGGATTATATTAAGAACAGAAAAGTGTACTTTTAAACTGCATATTTTTGTTTCTGAAGTTTTAAAGGGCTTAGTGGATGTTGGAGTAAGTGGCTCGTCAACTGGAAAAACATTGGCTTATAGTTGTAAAGACCTAATGAAGCATTAGTTCACTGCCCTCAGCCCTTTCCCCTAACCCTGACTGTCCAAAGTTCTAGGAAGACTGGTCCTTGTAATCCTGTGTCTTCTGCCACTTGTAGCCAACTTCCCCTGGGCACAGCTTTCTCAACAGCTATCTCCTAGAGCAATTGTTAGTAAACACCAGTGAACTGCTTAGCCTAACAACAGGTTTCCTCTAGCCCTTAATCCAAGCAGCAGGACAGACCCCCCTATTGCCCTTTTGACCCTGCCCCCATCCCGTGGCCCCTCCCCTGAATGGTGATGGCGGTCGATGGGCCGGTGAGATAAGCTGTGGTGGAATTCCCGTCTGGGTGTTCTTGTGAGTGACCTGGGTGGCAGAGGAGCGTCAGAGAGAATCACTCAGCACTCAGTCCAATAAGGAACCAGTCAGCACTGACTTTCACGTCTCTCCTATTCTCTCTGTCCCTTTCCATTTGCTTTGGGCCTTTGATTTGACCCATTTGCTTGAAATGGTTCCAGCAGCGTCAAATAGAAAAGTACGCTGAGTGAGCTGTGAGTCCGTGTGAACTTTTGACAACCTCTAACCCAGGGTAATACAGCCTTAAAAAGTTGTTGTGCATGATTCAAGGAAAGAGCTTGAAAATAGCACCAAGAATGTGATCTAATGCAAATCCGATTTGCCGAATTGTAAAAGAATCATATTTGGGTCAGATTTACAGTATTACAAAGCATTTTGTCCAAAAGGAACACAAAAACCAACAAGTTCATCAGAGAGAACCAATGTTCCAATAAACATTTGTGATTTGTTGGAGATCAACAGGTCTCCTCGATGACATTATGTTCCCTTCCACCATATTTGTCTATGCATCTGGTACTTCTTTGGGTCCGTGGTGGAGGGGCCACTGTCTGGGAAAGAATGCTGGGGTCTGGAGTACCCAGGTTAGGCAATGGCCTGGCCATTGTGCCCCAGGAGAAGGTAATTAGGAAGTGAAACCTTGACCAGTTGACAGCAGGCTTTGTTCAGGGGCGAGTGGGCCAAGAGAAATGCTTTTGAAAGCTTTTTCACTTTCTTAGCTGCAGCGACCTCCACCCCTCCCTCCCAGAATGCTCTGAGGGAGACCATATACATTTCTGAAGAAAATGTACAGAGGGGGGGTTAAGTGTTATTTATTGAAAGAACAGTAATCTATAGGCAATAGGCTGTTTGACAAGAGTAACAAACCAAATATACAGAGCACTGTATCTGCTTACCACAAATGTCATTTCTAATTCATGTAGAGGTCGTTACAGTAAATTAATTTCCTATGTGGATATTTTAATAATACCCACATGCGGCCTGTGTCCAGTCCTGGTCACCTTGTTTTCAGCTGTAGTTGCGCTTAGAGCTGCCAGTTGTCCATAATCAACTCAGATTGTGTACTTTTCCTCTACTGTACAATTACTATGCAACATTACACGCATTACACTTGAGAAGAGCCTACCAGCCTGTGAGTACAGGGAGGGCATCCAGCACTGGGCCCACACCTCTGTCCCGGCCCCAGAGCTCTGCTCCATAATGTGACAGCTAAAGTGTGAACATGGCTCTAGCATGCGGCAGCACACCGCAGCCCTGATGAGGACAGATGTGTCAAAAAATTAGCAGCAGAGATAGAAAACATGTTTAACATGGTTTATAAAATAAAAACTGAATACCCTACTTTTGTTAAACAATCCTAAAGGAAAAACATAACTGTAAATGTGAAACAAGCTCAGCGGATTCCTGTATGCTGTCCCATAAAACACACTAGACTAGTACTGTCTCTTTTATTGTTATTTGTTCCGTGACTTTTACTGGAAGCTTGAAGCAGCAGCAGCTTATTACTCCATCTTGGTTCATGTTTGAGTCAATAACATGTGTTGAAGAGTTCGGGGGGACTCACATGGTTTTAATAGGCCAAACAATCAAAATGCTGGCAGTAATGCTTGTTGCTCTGTGATCCTGAAGGCATCAAAGGTCAAAGACATGGATTAATAGTCATTTGTCAAACATCTGTGTGTAAAATTTAACACAAAACACTGCACAGACTTACCGGCATTAGAGCAAGTGTATACAAGGCAATTAAATGAAGTATCTCCTCTGCCCACACTGCTGGGGATCTGCAAACATACTACATCCTGTGGAAAAAGTACCTGAATGTACTTGAGAGAGTTTGTCTAACCATCAGTCATGTTTTATGAACCAGTTAGGAGAAGTCATCCTGGGGGGTTTACACTGCTGTGTGTGGGGCTGGTGTCACATACAGACTTCGGCACTCAGACGATGGTTCTTGACACTGTCCCGCACACAGCTGGGACAGGATCAGCCTGTCCTGTGAATGATTAACAGTTTATGGAGCTGACAGAAAGCCCAAAAATGCCAAGAGACATTTAGATTGATGATGACCTCCTCCAGGCCAGCCAGAGTTCTGTCACTGTGAGTGACTGTTAAGACACAGTTGGACGACATTTTTACTAGTACACTCTTGTAAACACATTTGTGTGTTTGGAGAGCAACAAGTGACTGTACTGCAGAGCTCAAGAGAAGCAGGCCCACCTCTGTACACATGTTGTGCTGAAGTCATGAGTGGAGCTGGCTGTTGCTCGACCCGTGTCCCGTGTGTGGGGAGTGCCACAGTGAGCCGGTGGGCCAGTGTTTGATGATGATGAAGTCATTAGTTTAAGTAAACTCCAGATGGTCAGGCCCAAAGTAAAACAAGTGCCATCTGCTTAGATTCAAGAGCTGCTGGACCCTTACCTCTCCCCTCTCTCCTCTCTCCCTCCTCCTGCAGTGGGCATCTCGAGAGGACCAGAGCACTCTGGACATTAATGCCATTAGTGAAATGTGTCAGAAGAGGCAGCCAAGCACAATGGACAATGACTGCTCTGCTCTACCACCAGGAGAGCTCATTCCAAGTGAGGTTAAAACATTTCTACAGACATTACAAAACTCCTCTAGATATTGTTGAAAGAGTGTACAAAAATGTCTTTCTTCTGTATCAGGTTAAGAAATTAAACAGTTGCTTACATAGAACATATCAGTATCAGAATGACATGGTATATGGTAGCATGGTCCAAATGATGGGGATTTCATAATGGTTTGAACTGGAGATGTTTGAATGATCTTTGATGGTGGCTGGTGTTCTGGATGCACAAACAGCTGTAGAGCCACACACAGTGCAGTGATAAGTTTCTCTTGGGCAAATATATATTTGATGTTTACAGAAGGAAATATAAAAATGAAATAGATTTCTCTAACTGTGCCTTTATACTCTGCAGTACTAATGTAGTTCATTTAAAAGATGTTAAAGGTCTTGGTGTTTATAGACTCTTTCATTACAATGCCAGAGTCCATACCTGATCATATTTCCCCAAATTTAGAATCTCATCTATTTATTAGCTTTAAAATGTCATAAAAACAAAGCTTACTCAAGTTGGGCTTTTCCCTCCTCCCACTGAAGCAGATCTTTCAGCGTTGCCCTTCATCTGGCTTAAAAACATTGGAGTCTACACATTGGTTAAGCTGCGTGTCCCAGAAGAAAAACAGGACCAGTCTCCCTCACCACTGTGTGTTGTAATTAGGGCCACAGCTGGCAGTTCCCATTACGCCATCATCACAGGGCCAGGCAGCTCCGGCCCTGGCCTCACCTCTCCGGCCCGCGCCCCTCTCCTGTTCTGGCACCTGTACATTGTAAAGGGCCACAGCCTCCAGCTAACAGCTCTTTGCTTTCAGAGTGTTTGTTGTCCAACTCTTAAAGCCGTTTCCCTCCGCTGCCTCAATGTCCAGTTTAGCAGTTGAACTTGTCTGGAGGTACACAGGATTTTAGATTCAATAAAATTTACATCAGAAATATCCAACAGGAAACTGTAAATGTAGCTTAAAGGAAAAGAAGCAGGTGACATTTGGTGGTCATGGAAACGGGAACAATTAGGAAACAAGTGTTTTGTAACTCAGCCCCGGGGTTCAAGCGTGGTTGCCTGTTTGAGTCAGTGGGCCGAGCTCAGTACCATGTGTTGCCAGTTTAGCCTTTAACAGCTAGGTACGTCCAGTGGCTGTGCAGCTCGCATAACATGTGACCGCTATGACCAGTAAGGGCAAGAGCAGACCACAGCAACGCTCAAAAATAAAAAACAGTTTTTAAGACAGCTAAAGAACTTTGAACTGAGAAAAGAAAAGGTCAGCCAAACACAGAACTTTCTTTTTCTGGACTGAAAATGTTTAAGCTTAAGTTTAAGATAGCAATACCCCAGATTTTTTGTAGATCAGCATTTATAACATGGTGGCATGTGTATTTCTATATAGTGTTAGTTCTATTGCATATCTCTCACTGTTGACAGTTTTCCTCATGTAGTTATTGTGAGTAAATATTTGATTTAAGTGGCCTGGAGTTGTACAGCTTCAGTTTGAGTCACTTTAGCTGCACATACTTAAACCTGAGTGAACCAGCTTATACTTGCACAGCTTGAACAAAAACCTCACATTCCCAAGTGCTGTCTCTGAGGGCCGGTTCTCTCCACTGGCCAAGATCAGCTGTCTGACCACAGCTCTGCCCTCCTCCCAAACACTAGCCAGAAGTAACACATACACACAAACGCAACCAAACACACACTGACAAACACACAATCTAATAGGGCAATAGAACATTTCAGATAAAAACAGACAGCAGACAGCAATCTGCACACAATTTCCAATAGTTAATTAACTCTGTGTAAATAAGAATTTGTTCTTAATGTTTTGCTTAGTAAAATAAACATAAAATTAAATAAATAAATAAATATACACAAAAAGTCACATATGAGTAAAAACTAGTGCCAAAACTACACACAACATTGTTTCATCTGTAATACAATTGTACTATCTCTTAATACAGTACACAGTAATAATAATATGCCTTGTTCTTATTTTTATCCAAACTATAAGCTGTAGTTTACATATCCTAGTTCCCTCCTCATTAAATTTACGGGTGCTGTTAAAGGACATAAAGCTGAAACGGACCATGTGGCGAGCTGGTCCTGGGTCACTCTTGTTTTTGTTTCATGTGCTGCTGTCAAACATAAAAATGACCATGCATTTTGTTGCTCTGTCTCCCTTTGTTGATCAATGTTTATGTAAGACTTTCTGTCAAAACATAGAAAAAAGATAAATGTAGCTAATTAAAACCTTTTTTTGGTAATCACATTGTGGGGTCTGGGGACGATGGAGCCATTAACCAATGACAAGAGAGCACTGAATTAAATTTGACTTTTGCAAGAGAGGCTAATTACTTGAGGCAAAACACGATTAACATAACTGTAGTTTTGCTGCAGCAAATCCATATTTACAATATTTGCTTTAAGAAAAAGCAATGCTCACAGTTTAAAGCTCTGATCTGATGGAAACACTGAGTCCCAATGAGTCATAGCACTGAAATGGTCTGGACACCTGCCGCACTTTTACACTTCAGCCACACAATATCCCCTCTACATTTAAATTCTCCATGTGTATATGGGCAGGAGCTGCTCCGCTACATGTTCCAGGTGACCGCAATTAAACAGTAAACTGGAAATACTTAACATTGATTTAGTTGTACATAAATTGGTTCAAATGTGTTCCAGGGGAGGAGTACCTCACAGTTCACCACCCGGAGTGAACATATTCTCCAGACAAATACAGCCAACATAGGGGCCTCCTATTTAATATATTTATTGGGTATAGGGTAGCCTACTGAACCCGTCAGTGCATTTTGTGTTGTTTATTACTATGATTCAGGTATAGACTGGCTCTCACACTGGAAATATTGGCAACTTTATCTCAACTTTCTGCATTGCTGCATGAGTAAAACACTGAGTGTAGCAGTTATGTGTTTGAGTATGTCCTAGTTGCAGGCTTAGAAAAGCAACTTGGATATGGCTGGTTGAGTTTGTCTGTCGGCGTCACCATGTTTGTCTTGGTTCATTTGGGCACGTCATCTTTTTTCCACACAAACTTCAGTCCTGCTCTGTGATTGGTCCGCCCTGCCAATTAACCTACAGCAGGAGCCTCTCAAGATGGATTTTCGTGAGTTTGTGAACTCACAGATATTTTGCTGTGCAAAGTTATATGCCCCTGGAATAAAGGCCAGAAAAATAATATCAAACAAAACTAATTATTTAGTGTACATAAAGATGAAAAAGGAGCAAATCTACTCGCAATACTTTAGGAAATATAGTGCTGTAAAAAGGCCATCTGTATGCTTCTTTTGGATGGGTATACTCATCTGGAATAACAGATCTGAACACGATGTTATCATTAATAATTACTAATGTTGCGTTACACTGAGCCAAAACAGTGAGTAATAGTGAACAAAATAAATTTTTATGACTTATTTTCTTATTCTGCTTTATTTTTTCACGTGGTTAAAACGTTATAAATCCTGAAGCTGGGAGATGGACTTGAGAGCCCCAGTGAGATTTATATGCTTTGCCTTTTTCTAATCCAATATTCCCTCCTCCATTCCCAACATGGTTTGGCTGTGAGGGCTGTGCAGAGGCTCTGAAGGGGGAGCAGCACACATGTTCACACAGTGACCAAAGAAACAGGAGGAATGTAGCCAGTTGCGCCACATCCCAGCTGGACTGACAGTGTGTGCTCGTGGTGTCCTCCTCTCCAACACAAGGATGAAAGGACCTCAACTCATCCACGACTCCCAAGGAACGCCTGGAATTAAGAGAAGGGAAGCTCTCCAACAGGGGCCGGCCTCTGCTACGACCTCGGTTCACTGCTAAAGCAAAGAAGAAATGGAAAAAGAACTTCAAAACACTCCCCTGCTGCACCTGTGATCAATTATCAAGTGCAAAATTAGAGAGTTACCAACAAGCGCCCGGCCTGTAATAATTCATAATTATCAAAAGAGCAGCGAGAGGGAGAGCAGGGTTCACACAGATTGCAGCAGGTCTGACGTGAGAGGAGGGCTGTTCTCCACAGGACGTCCCAGGGTCAAATCATTGTAATTGTGCTGCGCTCATGACTATTGTCAGTGAAAATATTTGCCTTGGGTAATGGTTGATGATAGGAGCAGTATTTATAGAGCATAAGCATTAGTCTCTCATTGGAAACATACTTTAAGCTTCCATCATAACAAAAGTGCTTTGTAAAAGGGCAATAAACACCCAATAATGCATTACAATTTCAGTACCTCAATAAACTGTGGTTAATGACATCCATTATCAATTGATTTGAATAAAATCCCCTCTCAGTCCTGTATATGAGGCAAGAACTATTTGGAAATGAAACTATCTTTCAATAGAAAATGTTTTCTCAGATCAAAAGAGATTGTTTTTTCATTGCAGCCTGTAAAATACACTCTTATCTGAGCATGTGATAAGCCCAGTGCTAATGCTGTCCTGGAGAGTTTGAATCATACAGACTAAATCAAGTGTGTCTCAGGACTTTCTAGCAGTGCTAAGACATGCAGAGAGACAAGTGTGAACTGTGATGTGGTAATGTTAGAAGTATCTCACCTTATCACTGCTGCAGCTCAGAGTGTCTGACCATAAGAGCATAGAGCAGACAGAGGAGGGAGGGGCAGGGTGCAAAATGAAACGCCTCTCCAAACATCTTCAGTGCCAGAGAATATCCCCTAGAATACACTCTCCCTTTAAGAAAATAAATTAAATCTTCTGTTTGGGTTTGATGGTTTAGCAAAAAAATAAAGACAACTTTCTGGAAGCGCTCGACATGCAGCCAGTTAGTGATGAAGTTAATTGGCAGACGAGTGTCAGAAGCCAAAAAAGACAGAGAAAATTGCAGTTCATTGTCAAGTAGTCATTTACAGAATTATTCTTAAACATAGAAGCGCCAACAGGTCATTTCAGACCATCTGAATTTTGAACCAGAAATATGACAAACCAGTATTTTGTTGTGCAACACTTTGTAAATAATAGAAATAAAACCTCAAAAATTCTCATGTAATTATATTTGAAGTTTTCTCAGCTGCAGGTTCCTTTAACAGCGCAGATATATTCTACTCTTGGACGTTACACAGAACATCAGTGTTCAGGGTGAGTCTCTGAAACACCTGTGCCCATAACCAACATTTACATTGGAAATGTAATTATGTTCTTAAGCTCTTAACTCTGATGAATTGATATCCAGTGTCTCAAGTATCTGTTTCTATGGTGAAGTTGGAATAAGGTGCTGGAGTCATATCAGGATAGTGTGTGTGTGCGTGTGTGTGTGTGTGTGTGTGTGTGTGTGTGCAGGTGTGTGTGTGTGTGTGTGCGCGCGTGCGTGTGTGTGTGTGTGTGTTTGGTACTGAGTCTCCTTTAACACTAAACCACAGCTTTACAATAGTGTTCTGTGAGATTTTACAGTGAACCGCATCCTCAGTTGCCCTTTAGCTTACATTCCTTATGTGCCAATGATTGGGATGTGAATTTATTTTAATGTTAAAGTTGTATTGCCCATATAGGTCATTTTAAAGTGGGATGATGAAAAACACTCTTGGCTCCTATAAGTGATGGATTTGTACATCACTTTACATACTGTTTTAAATATAAATGGAAGATTTTTGCCTCTTTGAAAAAAATGCCTTTTTTTTCCATGCATGCCCTTTTTTAAAGAGCCCCTGCCTCCCAGTGCTCTCTGCACCCTCCCATGACTTGACTTGGCTGTTTTCTAAACGTAGTCCCATTTTCATCTGGGTCTGCATACAAGCTTCATATAATTACATCAGTTACAGAAGTGGAGGATATTTCTCAATCCCAAACCACACTGCCCCTCAGCCCCACTGCTCCAGCATCTTCAGACCCCTGCCAGCCTCTGGAAACTCCCAGCATGCTTTGTTCCAACAGCAACCACAGGAAATGAGGCTCAGAGAGCGCTGAAGTTTAATAAAACATAAATGGATGGGGTGTCACAGGGACAGGGGCAAACCAGGGGAAGAGAGAGAAGGACAGAAGGCGCAGTGCCCTAAGAGGAGGATATGCAGGACATAAAATGCTGAGCATTGAGCCCAGTGATGAATCAAACAAACCAAAAACAGCTGGTACAACTAAGGACTTAAATCAAGATTCCTTCTTAAGTCAGATCTTCTAGCACTCTTGGTACTTTACTCACACACACAACTCCAACACACATGCAGGAGAAAAGGTGGAGTGCTTTGCTCAAGGGCATAACAGCAGTTCATACTCTTAGACTCTTAGAGTGTCCCATCTGCCCTGAGTATGTGTATGCCCAGTGATGGCATATATGTTTCTTCTGTAGTCCCAGCACAATAACTTTCATACTCTGAATGAGGGACAAACATTCCATACATGCCACATGTCGGCTGTTGGCCAATCATTAAACTGTGTTGGAGAAAATGCAGGATCCCCTCTGTTTCTCCCATGTCTTCTCTAATTAGCCCTATGCCTTTAATTGATGTTAAACATGAAACAGGTATTAACCCAAAAGGGGATGGCGGAAATAGGATTCTGCTTTGCATTTGGGAGTAAGTGAATGCACTTTATGCTCCAGTGAGAATATGTGACCACTGTAAACCAAAGACCATCTTTTAATCTGTTCCCTGATTCACATCATACTGGAAAAAAGTGAACAAAAAGTGATGATGGCAATAGATAGATAACATATAAGAGTATCTTACTATAACATGTAAGAAGTATGTGCTTTTCACTGCTAATAACAGAAATGAAGAGGGACAGTAGGTAAGCCCCAAACAGGTTTAGTAAGAAAAAAAAGTGATTTTCAGATACCTGGTTGCATACCCTCAGGGCCCCTCCTTTTGAGACATGGCTGCCTGAGAGCCTGCAGTGTAACACCAAGCGGCCTATTGAGAAGCAGGTGATGTGCAGAACAAAGAGGGGATTGAGCACCTCAGTGACACAGTAGGGAGGAGATGAGTGATGATTGGGCCTGCTGAGCGACCTGATGGACCGCTTAAAGGCTGCTTCCTTTGATAGTGACAGTGTAATTGTTTCACACTTACAATCAGGGTGAGCACTTACCTGAGGCAGGGGAAACTGGACTTTCAATAAGAGTGTGGGACTGTCTCCAGGCTGCTCTGTAATTGTCCCTGTTGTCTTGTTTTGTGATGTTGTCAGGCCACGTTACCCTGCGTTGTGAGCTGATCTAGAGGTGTGTGAATGACCTGCAGCTATAGTGATGCTACGCTAGATTCCACGCATGCAAATCTGAAGTGCTGGGGATGCAGAGAGGTTTGAAGTAAAGCAAAGGCATTTACTCAACTTTTTTCTCGTCAGGAGTTATAATGAATCTTACCTGCCTTCTCAGAATACAGACTTGTGCATTGATGTGCATTTTAATGTCGTTTGAGGTTTGGTACTGACCCAAAGAGTATTTTTTTTAGGGTATGATGAATGGAGCATGATGATGATGATTATACAATATATGTTGAAATGCTACAGTGAACTTTTTTAGCAGTGGAAAAACATATTACTGTGAGCTTGCATCTGCACAAACTTGGCTTTTATTTGGCCTGGAAGAAGGCTCTTCATGCTTGTTTACATGGAAATGTTGTTCTTGTGGCTATAATCATCAATTAATAGTATGGCATAGAATGTACTTATCTTCTTTGAGTAGTACTTCATCAGATACTTTGCTTTGACATGACAGAGACTAACTGGTTCCTTTGTATGTGCACATGACCTCTTTTGAGAAGACTTGAAAGATTTAAATCAGTTTCTGGAAGAGGGGGGAATTTATAAACACACACCACTTATAGTCTCCTCAGCTATATATCATCATAGATTTTATACATATTATGTTGACATTTTAAGGTCTTATATTTTATACAAAATGGATTCTTGTGAGCCTTGAGCCACGGTATAATGCTGTTACCTCATCAAAAACATACATGGGGTTTTATTTTGTTTCATTCACACATGTTTAATTAATCCTTTATTATTAATTTGTTTACATCTCCAAAGCTCCAAATGCTCCATTCCACCTTGTGATGTCATGAATTTATTGTTTCCAGTTAACAGCTACCTTTTACCTTTTTTCAAGAGAGATGGGCAATTTCAATATTGAAACGATCCAAATGAGTCTAGTGAAGGTGTTAGCAGTTTACAAACACAGTGGAGCACTTCCCTTATTATCACATGACAGCACAAGGTGGGACAAGGTGTTTTCTGTTTGAGAGAAGGACGCATCTTAAATATGCAAGATTTGTGTGCTACACGTGTGAATGAAACAAAACACAACTCCATGTATGTTTTGATGAGGAAACAACAATATAACATGGATCAGAAAATAGCATAATATAGGCCCTTTAATCACCATTGCTTATGAACTTAAGTGGATAAAGGTAAAAGCTGTGACAAGACAAGGAAAATAAACCAGACAGAGCCAAACAAACAGTGGGGGAGGGGGGTGGTTTGTCTCACTTAAGCCCCTGTTTGTTTTCGATGGAGGGCATCGAGATGACACAGTCTGCTGGGCGCTCTATTGGCCATGTGGTCTAGGTCCACTGAGCTGCTGGTGTCCAAGGCCCGAGCTGATTGGACAATAAAACACCAGGCCCAAGAGAGTGAAGACAGAGCAGTTACATGGACAATTTACTAGAAAGTATGTTGCACTAAAACTATGGGCAAAAAAGCGTAACACAGTAAATTGTATTACATAACACATGCTTCTGGCTAAAACATAATTCGTATCTAAATGTGTTTTTATTTAAAATGAAAGGAAGGAAATACTTATAAATGGCATTTATCTGCTTTGTTACCACAGGATATTTTCCAGTGTGTTTTGTCAATGCCTCAATGAAATAAAAAGCTGAACACAGATGTTGAAATCTGCTGATAAGCAAAACACGCAAATCATAGCTGCTTTGATATTTTGCAGTTGTTTGATTTAAATAGATTAGCCATGCATTAATAACACTGTGGTGCCAACTATGATTTAGCAAAAAGAAATATACAAGATCCAGCCTGGAACTCTCCCTCAGCACTTAATCTCCCATGTCAAATTGTGGTGTGAAGTATTTTTCATTAAAGCAAAATAAATTAGCGTTATTATTGTTCAAATCAGTCATGCTCTCCCGGCGCATGTAACTATATCCAGTTGCCCTTCCTCTTGGTCCCGCGTGCACTGCTCAGTTTAAGTGATGTATTTTTGTTTTCAAATGACAAATGTGCGCTAACTAGAAGGTCGTGCGTCTCTGTCGGCGTGAGCTGTGCCACTGACCCTTGTCCTATGAGTTTATGCTCCAAATACCCACAGCTAATTTGCAACCTGTTGATAGGCATGGTGCAGATCAAGTGCAATTTCAGGGCAAGTAAATGAGGAGGGGGCTGAGGAAAACAAAAGATATATAAGCCAACCAAACTAACCAAGAGAGGTAGATTAGGGTCCCCCTTTTTATAATGAATGACACAAGTCAGCCTGAAAAAAATAAAGACAAAGACAAAGCGGTACAAAAAATATCCTTTAAACTTAAGCTTTATTTATGTTACTGTTACTTTTATGTTAGTATTTTCAAGAGGCACCATTCATGGGCAACAAGTCTTTCCGTGTTTAACCTGAAAACAGCAATACTTTAATGACTGTTTTCCAAGTTGTCACACTAAAAGCATTTTTTTTTCTATGAAGTATATTATTTACTACAATTAGTTAACTATTTGTTAAGATGCTCTTTAATGCAACATAAATACAAACTGTATGACAGGAGGGTCGAGCAACAATGCATAAGTGCACTATATTTATCCAGTAAATGCTGCATTTATAACATCTAAATCCATGTCAAATGTGCAGACTGGCATTTCTTTTACAAAATAAAGTATATGAGGATCGAATGTAGGCAAAAGCGTGTAATTTCATAAGAGCCTATAACAAAACTAGAGAGTCCAGAATGTAAACGTAATTTAGAAGATCTCAAAACATTACTGCTTCATAGACTTCTTTGTATTGAGCCAATATGAATATGAACTGCATTTCCCAGTAACTCCCATGTAGCAGCTTTACATGCAGCCGCTTATGGGGAGGTAAAGTGACAGTTGACACCAATATTACATCCCTTAGTGGTTTGGAGTGTGTCCATAAGTCCCACGGCTGTTGTTCTGCACAAAAGGCCTGCTCTTTAAGCCCAGTCTCAGTCCAAAAAGGATTTGGGGAGGGAGTTAAAACATGGGCCCCCAGGAGCACACCGCAAAATGTGGCTCCCGAAGGCCCCCATGTCTGTGAAAAGATCTGTTCCCCTCTGTACTTCACCCCCACCATTTCTAACATTCACCACATCACATCCACTTCCTCCGAGCTGTAAATCTGAAATGCAGCAGCCCTGATTGACATTAATTACCCACACTCCTCCTAAAGGAAGTCTCCTCCGCTAACATCCTGATTGGTCAAATGTGCATTCCAGCCCGTGCATGTGAAACGGGAAATTAAGTTCTGATAACAGGAGATGAACAAATTCGATTCTCACACTATACATTCTGGGCGCGTGATGGCCCATCTCTGGCCAACCCCCTCCTCTCCTCCCTCCACGGTCCCCTAGCCCTGTGTTTATAAGTGCCTGAGCCCCAGAATTTAAAATAATAAGATCAGGTATCCAAGCAGGTAAGTGCATCCAGACCTGTTATCTGTGATATCACTGCAGCCTCCATCTCTGCCTGATCCTCTCTCACTCCATCCTTCTGCTTTCTAGGGTATCTTGCTGAAACTTTACAGTGAAACCCAATCCTTTGCATTATAGACTCTGTGAAAAGCGGGTCCTGCAGCATCTTGTCGTGGTTTGGGTGACCCGCCTGCTGTTTGAAGTGCTCTCGAGTTCAGGCCTCTACGGCAGCGCTGCGTATTATTTACCCAGATGGGGTTAATTGCTGGATAAAAGAATGGTTCTTTTCAGTTGACCATTGTAAAGCCTTGGCCCACCCCTCTTCCAGGCTTCTCCTGCACACACTCAAACACAAGGCATCAGAAACATGAGCACACACAAGGAAAACACACACACCACATATAGTAATGCAAGGAAAAGCACATCCACTGAAATATTGCAAGAATGTAAGTAAGCCGGCACAGAGGAGAGTGGGGGTTCTTGATAATCTTAGCTTTGTCACTCCCATTAAAAGCATCGCAGGTGGCAGCGATCAAAAGTGTAACCAAAACCCAAACTACAAATGTGTATTTTGTATTTTATGAACATTTAAATAGATTTGAAAGCATAACCTTGTACAGAAAATAGTTTTGTTTACAAAAAAATTATACATATTTTTGAAGTGAACTGAAATGTTTGTGCCATTTGGCTCATAATGTTAAGTCTATATGAGTCATAGGAGGCGTGAGCTTGTAAGAAGAACAGTGTGAATGCGTGAGAGCCGCATCTGGGAGTATAAAAGGTTAATGCTCCCAGAGACAGAGAAGGAGAGTAGATGTAAGTGAATGTGAGAAAGCACAAGGAGGAGAGGTGAAATAGCTTCCACTCTCCAGGGCAGGATGGCAGATCGGACAGGGCTTGACAAGTCCCAGAACAGTAGCCTCTCCTGATCCCCATTAGCAACAGGCCGACAGTATTTCTCCTTTGAAGAACAAGTCAACACTCCATTTGTGGAGATAAGGAGCAGGTGAAGGAGGAGAGCGGGAGGCAGGGAAAAAGAAACAGTTTAGGAAAAAAATCTGCAAAGGTTAAATCATTTGAACCGCAGTGCTGTTTCATTGAAACAATGTGTACATTACAGCAGCTCCCTCCATCTTCCTCCTTATCTGCACACTTTAATACTCTGCGTTCCAGTGAGGTTACTTGCTCTGACCTACTCTTTTAAACAGTCTGTGCTTTACATACAGGTGAAGAAGTCCTTTGACCACAGGCTTCTACTACCTCAGTCCAAGATTTTCTGAAACCCAAAGTTCTGTAGTTGGACTAGATGGGGGTGAAGAAACTATCTCAAGAAAGCTGTATGTATGTACCAAAACAATTACCACCAATGTGACCAGAGTGAGTGAATGAATGAAGGACAAATGTAATTTTAAGTAGCTTATAAGGCCTTGACTCAGCGCTTTTTTGGTTCCCTTGGGTGTAATCTTGAATCAAGGGGAGAAATACCTAGCATAGTCCAAGAACATATATTCCACTGAGGAAGTAAACATATAGCAAGTGTTTCCCAGTATTGCTCCATAGACTTGAACAAAGAAAATTAGGCTGAATACCATGAAAGTGTCTCTCCTCTCCAACTGGGACCTCCCTTTTAGAAAACCCAAGTATCCCACCTTGGCCCTGCTCTTCAAACATGGCCTCCATTGATTAACTCAGGGTGCTTTCTCCATACCATCCACCTATTAATTATATGGCCTTCGTTAACACTGAGCTGAAGAATGGCCCCTGGTGGAAAGGCGCGTTAAGAGGAGGTGTTAACACAGCACCTGCCTGCACTCATGTGGACACTTATTACCAACAATGACCTTCTACATCATAAACCCACTGACCGCCTATTCGCTGTATAGTAAACTCAGCCCCTCTCTCTCTCCCTCTCTCTCCTTCTCCAGTGGACCCCCTTTACTAGAGCCCCTTGCACTTTATTGTTCTGCTGCAAGAATAAAAAATAGATGCTTGTAAACTTGGAACACCTGGAATCAAACAAAATACAGATTCAAAAAGAGTTAAGTAGCAAAAGTAGGTAATGGGTTAGATAAGAGGCTCTTCAAAACTTAAAAGAGAAAGATGGAAGCGATAATGGGGGAAGATTTTTCTCTCTATTGTCTACAAAGAGAAAATATTGGCCAAATCTAGTGGCCAAGCTGCTTTGCCTTGCAGATCCAGCTATAAACAGACATTTAAACATCTATAAACTATAATTTATACACAATGGTCTGCGATACTATAAGTTCAAACTATACCAGAGTTGTTTGGAAACAAGAAGAAATGCATAATCCACTTTACTAAACAAAACTTATTTTGAATTAAAAAAAGGAAATTTCTTTTTTTATTCAAACTAAACAGTGGTGGAATAAGCACTCCATTTTGATACTTAAGTAAAAGTACAGATACCCTAAACACTAAGTAAAAGTATCACACGAAAAATCTACCGAAATATGCATATTAAAGTACCTATTGTCCGTCAATACTTGTTGTACTTAAAGGGAAAAAAGTAAAAGTATTTCATTTTTAATAAAACTTAAAACGTAGTGTTTTTGACAAAGATTTGAGCTGAAATATGTTTTTTTTGCAATTGTTTTTATTTGCATATTTTTGTTTGCTCTGAAAAAAATGTAAATAAAAAAATTTACCCCTCAGCCTTTCCAGCAGGCCTCACACAATAATAAAAAAATACTTTGACTTTGTTATTCCACCACTGAAACTAAAACTGAGACTATAAAGCCATTTAAACTGTATAACTGATGCGGTCTCAAGTTAATATTATCTCCACTTACTATGTTTATGTGTGTGTAAAAAATGCATGGTGACATGTATAAACAGTATTAATGAGATTGTTGGTAGTTGTAAAACTCAACTTAGGATAGTTTTCCTCAGTGTTTATGCGATCAGAGAAGTGCACCTGTCTGGACTATGTCAGCACTGATTCTATTCTATCTGTAGTTTACTTTTCCATTAGGTTCTTCACTTTTAACAGCTTTTAACAGCAGAGTGGTCCGAAATACTCCACTGTCCATTCAGTTAACAAGTTTTAAATAGAAATGCCCCCAAGGCAAGCAACTTTTATGGATGTTAAAGATGCATGAGTTAAACAATTTAGAGTAGATCTGATTTAGAGGATTAATGTTGCATAACAGAGAAACTTCAGTCGCTCACGAAGGAGAATCTGTATTGGGAAGGAATTATCTTAGCTGGCTCTTAACAAATGCCTCTTTCATTGTTTTTATTGGTTTGTTTTTGTGTTCAAAAATAAAAATTATCAATAAGTAAAAGTAACCAAAGTTAAGCAAAGTGTTCACAGCATGATTTTGGCCCTGAAAGATTTCTAAAGTCTTAAGCTGTAAAAATCATGGGTCTTGGTGTGAGTGAGACAGAGATCATGTACGACAAAGATCACGTACGAATCAAAGATGAGCTCCAACTGATATCAAGCATGTCTAATAGTTTGGACTCTTGGTCACAGAGTGAGCCATCCTCTCACTGCATCTACAGTACATTTCTGTTGCTAACAGTAAACACAAGCACTCCTCATAACAGTAGAAGAGTTCCACAATGAATGGGACCATAGCTCCCCGATTCCCTTTAATTTACTTTAATTTTACTATTACAAATGTGGAAACATGGCTGGCATGTAACGCTAATTTCAGCTAATTTGGACATTTATTGAGACATAACCACAGGGAACCTGTAGCCTGATATCCACTCAGACACACAGTGTGCATGTGTTGTCTTACGGTTTAAATTCCTTACTCTTATAGTGTGACCTCCAACAATCTTATTTTTAAGATGAAAACAGAGTTATGCAGTGGACACCAGGCTTTATGCTGATATAATTTGCCTTATAATATGTCAGATTCCTTCATTATTATGAATGGCTCAGAATGGCCTATTGAAAATGTCGATTTCTTCTTTAAAGTACAATAATCAGTTGAAGAAAGAATGAATAAGTAGCGGACAGTGGTGTGGGATATATTTCTGTCAGTGTGGAGTGAGTGGGTTGGGTCATTTGGCTCACGGTTTGAGTGCTCTTGAGTGACCGTGTGGATGGAGACTCTCAACAGTGGCCCATAGTGTGGTCCTTCTCAGACATAATGGTTCAGGACCTAACCACCAGCGCTACAGCCTCCCATAGCACAGGGGCAAAAAGGGGAAAGAGAGCTTCACTAATGGCCCCTAATGTGAGGACGTATTTATTTCATCCACTGGCCCAAGTAATTGTCTGTCTGTCAGTGTAGCCTGGGTTAAAATGGTGAGTGATGCATGGCAGTTTTGACAGCGGTTAGCTGGCTTATGCTTTCACTACTATTCTCAGGATAGGAGCAGGAAAAGCTTTGGGGAACTAACTAAAACAGGCTATACAGTGCAAAACTATTAACAGGTTTTCAAGAAAGATAATGCAATGTATAATGAAATGAGCATCAATGTAAAAAATAATAATAATAATAATAATAATAAAATAAACATGGCCATATCACACATCACACATCTAATTCAGGGAAGCTTTTATGAATTACAATCTAGGACTGTCACAATAACAACATTTGAAGTACCGGTACAATATATTGCTGAAATAAATATAGATGTTAAACTATAATATTGAAAGTAATTTATGCCACTGATACAATAAACCTGAAGCAGAATTATCCCCAAAAAATGATTCTAAATGTACAATATGGTTAAAAATACACAAAATGCAATAAATAAATAGCAGAATGAAGCACTTAAGTACCGGTAGTTAGTTTGTGTCTATAATGAGTCATAAAAGTTATTTATTCAACTTTCTACTGCTAAAATCTCATCATAGTACAGAAAAATAACAAAAAGTGCCCATGATTAATATTGAACCCCAAAAATTATTGTTGTGTATTGAACAATAAGTCAATGTAGTAATACAATCTACTAATTATTCTCCATCTTAGATCAAAATTCATTCCAAAATAGCTGTTATCCCATTATATAAACAAACAGAAGGCATACATTTATTTATTAGTAAAGCATTTCTGTTTCAAACAATTGGGGACAGTAAAAAGACAGTGTATTTAGTCTGTGTCAAATAAAAATTTCACAGTTTAAGTTGAGATGTCATGTTGGAATTCCTTGGTGTGCTTTGGAAATATGGGATAAATGTGTACATACAATGTTTTCACAACTAATGCAAAAAACACAGCGATGAAAGAAAGTACAAACTGGACCAATTCAGAAGACTACTGCTCCACTTATGGCATGTTAAGATATTCCCCTCTGTCAATAAAATGTAAACTACAATAAACTTAACTAAATCCTATGAGATGGGATCTTGGGAAAGTTCACCATGGCCATTCTTCTCAAGTTTCATATTTCTCTCCTGTTAATTTAAATAGGGAAATTCCTGGCTGCGGTAAGGATTCATTATAAATTTGGCAAAAACTCCAGCACAGGAAAAGTTGTTAATTGAATGTTATATTCCTTGTGAGCTTGCAAAGATCTCAGTTTGGATTTGAATCATAAAAAACAGCCAACTGGGTACATCAGAGGTTGAGGCCAGCTTGCATTGGCTTATGGTCAAATTTTACTAGTGACTTGGAGATTTATAAAACACACATTTCCAAACGGTAAGGAAAGTATGCCGGATTTGATACCAAGAAATAATTAGCAGTTGTTTTATGGTGTTGTGTACATCTCTACTGGTTTAATTCAGTTTTGGAGCGGGGATTAGATTGGCAGGTGGATCCCAAATCACAGTTAAGTGAAATAGGTGCCCAATGTGTCACTCCTGCCAGACATCCTCCTTCGCCTGAGTAAAATATAAGCATTATAACATAAATTTAATATAAAAAAAAACTACCCACAGCCTTCTTACTCCAAAAACTTATGCCATGTTTGCCAGGACAGCTGAAAAATCAGAGCTGCAAACCAAAAACAACCAAAAAGACAGACATGGATATATTGCACAGGGAATTAAAGAATTATGTTCTTGAGCCCTCGATTATAGCCAGACAGGTTGTACTGAAATTCTTATGCAAGCTGGGAAAGGCACTTAAAAACATACTGCCAATGAATCAACCATGTGACAGCTTTGAAATTCCCCAGAGCCGGCAGAGCAAATGTATCCAAAAGTAAATTAAGATAGTTATTAAAGGGCCCATATTATGCTAAATGGACTCTTGTGAGCTTTAAGCCTTGATAGCATGTTTTTACCTCATCAAAAACATACCTGGAGTTGTGTTTATTCCATTCACATACAGTAAGCTTGAGTAACTCCATTATTAGTCTGTCGACATCTCCAAAGGTCAAAATGTTTCACTTAGTGATGTCGTGAAATGGTTTTTGAGGTCAACAGCCACCTTTTACCTTTTTTGTTCAGTAGAGATTGGCAACACTCCCCTCAGATCTTCCTTGAATCGCTACTTTACAAGGTGCTCAAATTGAGAAAGTGGACAAGTACAAGTATCTAGGTCTTTGGATTGATAGCTCACTTTCATTCGTGTTTCACTTACAGCAATCAACTCAAAAACTGAGAGTGAAATTAGGCTTCTTTTTTAGGATTAGGCCCTGTCTTTCTTTTGAGGCTAGGAAAAGGCTTGTAGAAGCCACATTTATGTCGGTGTTGGACTTTGGTGATGTGGTTTATATGAATGCTTCTGCACAGAGTCTGTGAGCTCTGGACACAGCTTACCATGGAGGCCTGAGGTTTATCACTGGTCTCAGAGCGCTCACACACCATTGTGTGCTGTACACATGTGTGGGCTGGACTTCCCTAACCACACGAAGGCTCAAACACTTGTATCTGTTGGTCTGTAAATGTATTCTTGGTCTGCTCCCGTCTTACCTGCAAAAGCATGTAGTTCAAAAAAGTTCTGGGGCCTACAGCCTGCGCTCACAGGATTTGCTCTTGTTGTCAGTTCTCAGAGTAAAGTCTGAGTTTGGTAAGAAAGCTTTTCAGTTTTATGCTCCTTCGGCATAGAACTTTTTACAAAATGATTTGAAGTTAAAGGAGCTGGTCTCCTTAGAATCTTTTAAACAGATTTTAAAAAACAGAGATCTGGAATCCTCAGGGTGTAATTGTTTTAACTATCTTTGAATTGTGTTGATTATTCTGTCATACTGAATGTATTTGTATATGTTTTTATCTGTTTTGAAACTGTAATTTTGTGAAAAAGAGATTTTTAATCTCAATGAGACTTTTTCTTGGTTAAATAAAAAATAAATAAATAAATAAAAATTCCAGGGCTGAATTTAACCAAATAATTCTACTGAACATGTATGGAGTTTAAAAACACAGTGGAGCTCTTCCTGTATGTGTGAGAAGATTGTCTGACATATTAAATATTAAGGGTTTGTGTGTTTAACATGTGTGAATGAAACAACACACAACTCCACTTGTGATGAGGAAACATTATAACATAGATCAGAAAATTGTGTAATATGAGACATTTAATGTCATGCCCGCACCCCTATGAACTAACATCAAGGACCATGTTGTCCACCCTCCTGTGGGCTCATCACCCGCAGAGGGGTTCATAGGGGGGGTCAGGTGCTATGAGTATTGGGCAGCAGACTGCCCCCGCGACCCAGCCGGATTAAGCGGGAGAAGATGGATGGATGGATGGAGACATTTAATGTCTGTTTACTATATGTTCTTTTTGTCTTCTCTTCCAACCCTCCCATGCTATTTCTTCTGTCTGTCTGGGGAACATTCCCTGCTTGAGCGGACTGGGCCATAGGGATATTCGTCCAGACAAGCAATAGTGTTGATTACTCATTGGCTATTAGATTGCTTTCACTGTGGTAGATAAGCCCTCTGCATCATGAGATCGCTTGGCTGAGTGCAAGATTAGAGACGTGCTTTGCTCAAATCCCCCCTAACTCTACCCCCACCTGCCCACAAGCCCATCACACTCTCACCCTCTCACCCCTCAGGCCCCCCTCAGGACACACACAGTCACTGCAGCGCACCTACAATACAATACAAATATACTAAAATCATTATTCACTAAAATATTAAATAGCTTTGTAGTAAAAACTTGGTTGTATTACAGTTTATTAAAATCAGTCATGAAAAAATTATAGGTCTTAACAACAAACTTAACTAACTATGCTATATTATGCTAGGCTCTGCTATGTCAAATGGCCAGAAATAATTTTAACATGGCAAAGAGTCCAGTGGAGCAAGGGGTCACGGAGGGGTTAACTTATCTTTTGTGCTGTTGCAAAAAGTTTGACAAAAGACTAGATCTGTCACGATAACATATTTTGAAGTATGATATATTACAGAGAAAAATATAAATTTATTCACTGACACGTAACCAAAAAGGAGGATCATTTACAATATAGTTAAATGAAATACTTACTAGTAGTTAGCATATATCTAGAATGAGTCATAGAAGTTATTTATTCAACCCTCTTCAGCTGAAATCTAATCATAGTACAGTAAAAGAACAAGAACTCCCCAACTAGTACAAAGAAAATAGAAATACCCATGATATTGACCTAAAAAATAATTGATCTATCTTTCATATATGAAGGAAAATTCGATATTGTAATTATTGTGACCGGCCTACAAAAGAATGAATTGATCAGTGAAGTTGCAGCTGTGCAGTCCTCATTACCGTATATTCAGTGCCCTCTGTCTTTACTGTTGCTATATTGTGGTGCACATTTTATGATGAGCACACACATTGCAACTAATGGTCCTGATGACATACTTGTTGTGTGGATCAATTTGGAGTGACAAATCCAAGTGTACCCGAATGTTTTGTTGGCTTGTGCGAAAGGCGCTTGTTGAGTGGAGACTGAGGGCCCTTGTGTTTGTGGTTCCTGTCATACCTCAAACTTACATCCAAAAAACAAGTGAAAGTTCCCATATACATAAAACACATGGGCAAACACGCTGCCACATACACTTGTAGTTATGACCCCCATGTGGCCAGGACGAAGGACGGTAAAAGCTCAAAGTAAAAAAAAAGTCCTATGACCTGTTTCAACCTGAGTGTGAGCCTTCAGTTGCTCATGTTGGCTTCTTTGGCTCTGACGGGATTTAGCAAAAACAACAAAAGATTTCCTTCTTAAAACAGAACAAGAGCGAGGGAAAACAAATCACATGCGCCTCACGTCCAAATGTTCCCTCAGTGTAACTTGGCAAACCCGGAGCTTAAAGCCTTTAGCACCAGGTTTTCAGAATAAGCTTGGACTTGAAAGGTGGCAAAGCTGAAGGCGCTGCAGCAGAGGCATAGCAGTGCAGCTTAAAGCTCATTACCTTTGCTCTCGGCACCTTGCTGAGTTGAAAAGACCCTGCTGCCTCTCACAGACACATCCACTGGCCGCTAATCAGGTCAACAGCAAAATCAACCAATCTTTTAGATTTGGTCACTGATGCTTGCAGGTTGTAAAAATACTTGCTTTTGAGTGTCATGGCAGTTTACTGTGATATAGTTCTTGTCTGTCATTTAGAACAAAGAGGTAAATCAGAAAAATGGTCGAAAGCAAGGACAGACTTTAAAAAGCTCACAGGGACTAGGGCAGAAGAAGTTTAACTTATGATTGTTAAATTATTGAACTATACAGTAAATAATGAAATTCCCTGCCCTCAGTAGCACACTTAAACTTATGTGTTCAGTATAATTCTTGTAAAAATAATAAGAGGGTGTGCCATGTGAATGAAAAACATTTTGAATTAGTCTTTATTTAATTTTATTTACATAAAACATAAGTTCTTTAGAGAGCTATTGAAAAAATGTATTAAGTAACAAAGACCACAGAATGGAAACAATTACTTAGATTTTTAAAACATTATAGACATTGCACCTGACTTATTTCATTCTGTCAAAGGGAGCTATGTAAAAGTAGTTGACTTTCCTTTAAGAATATCATAAAGTTGTCACATTTTGCCTGCTCTGTAAGGACTACATGTCTCTGTGTAATGTGAAGCCCGCTGTATCCTTCTGCTTGTGCACTTCCACAGTCAGGGCCAGATGTGGAGCTGTGCAGCCCTTTGACACTGACAGGCACCGGCACATTGTCTTCACTGAGAGGTACATCAATCTCCCAGTGCAGCATGGTGCTAAAACTGGGCAGTAAAACGGTTAAAACATCCAGTGGCATGTGTGTGTTTCCCCCAAGGAATTTTTACTGAGCCTTCCTCCTCAAAGACCATTCTATAGACTTGGGATTTTACTTGTCTCCCTTTTTACATACTCTGCATTTATGTTTATGCACACGTTTTATGTGGGTAAAATCCTGCTTATCGTTTCTAGTGTTTATCTTGGTCATTAAAGTGGTTTGTCTCTGGCAAAAAATACTGGTTAATTTTCTCATGGATCCAAGATTGATGGATCATTTATCTTGTTCAGGCCGGGACTAAATAATTGGTCCCTACATGGAATGTCCACAGAATGTAAAACTGCAATTGCAGCATTGTGGACAGGGGTGTCGTACTGGGGGGGTAAAGGGAATTATTTACTTATGGCCCAGAGTAGGGAGGGGCTCTTAATGAAATCTGTAATATTGTTGTACATAGGGCTCAGAGTTTTGTACTGTACTTCTGATTGTGGAAGTAGCATTTGTTGCAAGTCAATTAATTTTACAAGAATAATGTTGTATTACAGCGAGGTTTTCTTTTTCTCAGAGCATCATACAAGACAAAGAAACTGAAACATCCGAGTGAGCAGCCGTTCCCGTCAAGCAGACAATGGCCCAGACAAATTAAAAGCAAAGATAAAATAGCTTTAGTCCATCACAGGAGTGTTCTGGCCAGTCACTTCATTCTTCACATTCCACTCAAACCAGAAGCGAATCTCACCAGTGGCTCATTTGGCATGATTGACATTAGTCGCTACCATTAGCCACTAGTATGTGGTTGCCCTTTGACCCCACAGCAGCCATGTTGTTTGAAACAACTTTAAGCAGTATGATTTAATCTGCATGGGAAAAAAGCTTGTGGAACCTGCCAGTCCAGGGCCTCTTTAGATCAATCAACAATTAGAGGTGAGGTAATGGTGGCCCTATCTCCAGGGTCACTGATCAGACTCTGCCCCAGACTGGCTTAGTCGAGCTGAGCTGTCCAACTTCTGATCATTAACTCTGAAAGAGAAGACAAATTCAGTTTGTAAAAAGATCTGACAAAATATTATTAATGGATGTCTGAATGTAATTTACCATACCAGATGTTTGTATAGTCAAGTCAAGTAGTCCAGATTATAGGGTTAGAAAGATGAATACTCATCTTTCACATCTTTTACAATCAAGACATTAATGAAGCATTTATAGTGTTTCAGTTGATGACACGGCACATCCAATGCACATCACAATGTTCTCTAAGATATTAATACAGTAATACTCAATACTCAATCAGTAATACAATCAATTACCTTCCATGATTCTTGCTTTGTTCATTATGTTGCATTGGCAGAAAATTATAACTTTGAGATTAATTGTAGGATAATTAGAACTGTAGAATATGTGTGAACCCAGATCTTATTTAAAGTTTAAAAAAAAAAAGTGTTGATGATTTACTTTGTACACTTATGGAACTGTTAAAATATCTGTTCATAAGTTGTAGTTGCTGGTTTTTTTTTTTTCCTGCAGAATAAGTGAGACATCAGTGACCGTGACAGATTTAAACTGAATGTTTCACTTTTCAGAGAAGATTTATTTTAGATTTTCAAGCCTGTGTTGTTTTGTAAGAGGAATAAAATGCATGGAGGAAGTTTCCAGCACCTGGACAATATTTCACTCAGCAGTTCAGTTTCTTATATGTTGGTTATCAATCAGTGGTTCAGGTTCCACTGGATCTGCACAGGACCTATGGAGTGTACAAGCTTTAGTTTAGTTTTTTCGTTGAGTTTAGTTTAGCTATTTTCTGGTCTACGTTATAATGTTGTTTCCTCATCAAAAACATACCTTGAGATGTGTTTGTTTCATTCACACATGTTTAACACACAAACCCTGCATATTTAAGTTGAGTTCTTCTTTAAAACGAAAAACGCTCTGTTCCACGTTGTGATATCATATACAGGTAATGCTCCACTGTGTTTTTAAACGCCAAACACCTTCACTAGAATCATTTGGATAATTTCAGCCCTGGAATTGCCGATCTCTATTGTTCTAAATGTACAGTAAAAGGTATGTGTTAATATGAAAACTATACCGCTTCATGACATCACAAGGTGGAACAGAGCATTTTGAGCTTTGGAGATGTAGACAGACTCGTAATAGAGGATTTTTCAAACATATGTGAATGAAACAAAATACAACTCTAGGTATGTTCTTGGTAACAACATAACAGGGCTTAAAACTCACAAGAGTCAATTGTGCATAATATAGGACGTTTAAAGCTTGAACCTCTTGGTATATATATTTTTATTTAGTCATGTCTGAGTATTCATGTAAAGCTTCAAAAGAAAATGTCCCTTGTGAGTCAAAAAGTGACATTTATCACTGACGAATAAAAATGTCGTTCCAAGTCCAGATGTTAAGATGCACTAAGTCCAGATGTTAAGATGCACTAACACTGCTTTATTATTCCTTGTTTGCCCTTCATAGTTTCATTTTATTTTATTTTTTGTGGCCTGGGACATTTTGGGTTGTTTGTTAATGTTGTTCTAAATTTAATCCAGGTAACAGCACTTAAGATCACAGTTTTCATCATATTTTGTTTATGTAAAGTGGTTATTTTAAAGGTGCATTGTGTAACATTTTTGGTGGAGGGTGCGTCAAATGCTTTTCTTCATGGATGTGTTATTGCTTTGTCTGGAATGTTTCACTGTATGGCATAAAAAATTACATCTTCATGGAGACCAAACCAGACTAAGTTACAGGTCAGATCTGTGTAGAGGCAGCACCGCTCATATTCCAAGAATATTCCAAGAAAAGCAGCCTTAGAAACAAGCAGGTGACACATCCCCAACCAAAAACTTACACAGTGCACCTTTAAGATAACAGTTTTCATTATCTCTTGTTTATGTGAAGTGTTTAGTTTAAATGATCCAAATATTCTCAGTCCTGATAGATCAGATTTCATCCATGTTGGACAGTGTTGGGTGGGTGTAGAAATGAAGTGCACCGGAGGTAGATTAAGTTTGCTACAGGCTGAACTGTGACCCCACCATTCTGAGCAGATGGTGTGAAACAAGGGTTAACAACAGCCCCCCTTGAAAATGCCCCATCTTCACCTCACAGACTCTGCATAAAGACTACAGAGGTGCAGCTCTCGAGAGGCTACAGAGGGGGAGCTGTACTGAGGAAAGGAGGTCCAGGGGAGGTCTACTGTAAACAACATCTGAATGATCTTCTACACAATTACCGTAAATGTAATAAACAGAGACTACTCGCAATGTACAAGTGTTTAAGGTTCGGAAAGCCTCTCAGGTGGACGTCTGCAGTCTACATGTGATATTGATTTGCTGGTGTCTGTCTGTGCGGTTGAGTCATTGTTTAACTTCCTCTTCCAAAAGCGTCATCTCTCTCTCTCTGGACTCAGGAATGTTTGGATGTTGAAAGATCAGAGTTCTACTGTTGCTTATGGTCCTCCTGGCTGCAGCACACTGATTTAACACATAGGATTCAGACATTGCTCACCTCATGGCAATTCACAGACAAAACTGCTAAAAAGATGATTCAGTCACTATAATTTAATAAGTGACAAAACATCCAATAGTGTTTAGTAATAGGGATTTTTTTAGGATTCTTTTTTTCTTGAATCACTGGGTCAATGCCAAGGCCTTCAAACGTGCAGTCCAAATATTGGGAAAGCTGCGCTGTCTCAATCAATAATGTCTGGGTCACATATTGGCAGAACTGTGTGCTTAGGGCAGGATTGTCTTCATACTCAGAAGTTGACTTGAATTTTACAACTCAGCGCTGTTGCTGATTAGAAATTAGTATTCGGAAATACCATCTTGACCTTGCCCGATCTTG